>JAOTAY010000189.1:22705634-22754082 GCA_025629805.1 Erythroxylum baracoense
AATCACATTTATTTTATTTTTTTATATCACTTACATTTATTAACAAATATACCGGGAAATGTCATGAATGCATGTACGGTCATTTACATGTGCAAAATTCACTATTCACTTATATGTGTATGCATGAACAAGTCAAGGCGATTCTAAGCTCTCTTATACATTATTCCAAATGGCTATTTTACCCTTCCCATTGGTGATGGGATGTTACACATATGCCATGATCTTGACAAAAGCCTAAGACAGGGCCTATGATCATTACCTGCCTGCCACGATCGTGATAGAAGGCTCGGATGTGGCCCATGATCGTGGCCTGCATTGGATAGATGCACAGACACTAAAAAACTTCAAGTTTCGAGGGATTTTTTGACCTTTTGGTCCCTAAAAAAACCCGAAAGCTGTTCAGAACACAAAAGGTATTTAAAGAATAAGACAAAGAGGAGGAGGGAGCTTTTGCATCAATCACTTTTGAGAGAAACACTAGAGTGAATTATCGAGAGATTGAGGAAGAGAAGAAGCCAGCTAGACATACTTCATAGATTAGGAGTTTCCTAACATTGCTGCCTCCCATCGTCTATTCAATTTTGTATTTCCTATTATTTTCAATTTTATTCTTATACATAATTGGAATGATTGCTGATGATAGGAGGTTTATCTTTTATTTAATGAAATTTGATTGTTTATGTTTTATTGGATTTATTATGATTTAATTTCTACAATTGCATAATTTGGTGATAAACTGAGAGGGTGAATCGAGTGAAAAATAATTAAATTGGGTTAACGAGAGTTAGGTTATTTAATAGAACAAGAATTAAATCAAATCGGTAAATTGCTTGAAGAGAGATGTTGTAATAGTTTCCGATAATTTATTAGACAACTTTAGATCTAATTAGGGTTTTGGATAGGTTGTTAATTGAGAAATTACAATTTCCATAATCTAATTAGGGTTTGTAACTTAAGGTTAATGGTTATAACTCGAGAGAGAGTAATCAACCCTAGGATCATTTAGAACCAATAATCCAGTAATTTATAATCGATTAGGTTAGCATTAAAGATAGGTAAATTTCTCTTTCTTTTAATTGGTAATTCCTTAGGTTGATTCTTGAGTGTGTGTTGCAACTGCTAACTTGTTAATATTTGTCTGATTGATTCTTGAATTTATTTGCTTGATTGAATTGCATTATTGTTTTAGTTTCGTTACAATTGAATTTTTGCAATTTATTTTGGCCGTAGATTTTAGGATTAGATTATCCCTCCTTGTGGGATCAACACCTTAGGTACTACGTGAATAACCTGTGCACTTGCAGATTATTGAGGTTAATTAATTAAAACTTACACAAATCAAAAAATCTTGATCACTCCTTTCTCTCCTTCTTCTGCCATATTCCTTTGTATTATGTCTTAACATCTAACTCTTCTTAGCTCTCTTTCGTGCCTTGTAATATCTTAAAACTCTTCTTCACTAAGCTCGTTAAACCTTTTTATGCTTCTTGTGTTCATGCACCTGCAAAAACCCAACGAAAAATATCATACACTTTTAAATCAAAGTCACATAAACTAAACAAGATGTTAAACGAAATAATCCCCGGAAACGGTGCCAAAAACTTATTGATTGCAAAACCAATTACTTATTTTACGTTAAAAACTGCAAGTATACGGTGGCATAACTTAATTTAGGTTATGATTTATTAAGGCTCAAGTTAGAATATTAAACTAAAAATTAAACTAAATTAAACAAACTAGCATCAATCAAATAATGTAATAGTGAAAATCTATTAAGAGAATTAATTAAATTATAGGAGAGGAGATTTTACCTATCATTAATGCTAATCTAGCCTTTTATGTGTTTATAGGATGTCAGTTCTAAATAATCCTAGGGTTGATTACTCTTTCTCGAGTTATAATCATTCCATAAATTATAAACCCCAATCAAATTATGGACTAGCAATCTCTTAATTCACAAATTACTTACAATTCTAATTAGTTCTAAAGCTCTCTAATAAACAATCAGGTCTCGCACAGGATCTCTCTCTATAGAATTACCAACTAGATTGATTAAGTGGTCAATTAGTCTAACTCTTGTTAATCCAACCTAATCATTTTTATTTGGTTCACCCGCTCAGTTTGTTGCTGAAACATACAAATATGTTAATCAATCACAACACCCAAATCAAGTAGATACAATTCAACTATATTAACGTTAAAAATAAGCAAAATCTCAAAGGAAAAGTTAAAGCATCATTAACAACTCAAAATCCATAACCATACAACCCATCTCAATCTTACACATTAAATGAATAAAAAAAGTAAATGGGGAGGAAATGAAACTCAATTTAGATGATTCAAGTAAGAAGCGGCATCAAGAGATCACCTATTTTGAGAAGCTTCGGCGTTGGAACCCTCCTCTTCTTCTTTTCACACTCTTCTTTCTCTCTCTTTTTGGGTTTCCAAATGTAGGCATAATATAGACTCTCCTCTAGGGTTCCATCCTTATCCTTATGTAGTCTTTTTCGATTAAGGTAACCTTAGTGTCTTTCCAGGGTCTGAAATGTTTAAAATGTCCCTCAAAAACTCGAATCCGAAGGTGACTTCGCGTCTATCTGCGCACAGGCCACGATCGTGGCCCTTGGTGTATGATCATAGCCAATTCATCTACTCTCTATCATGATCGTGGCAGATTCCCCACAATTGTGGACCTATGCTAGTGCTTCTGTCACAATCATGGCCCTTGGTGTATGATCATAGCCAATTCATCTACTCTCTATCATGATTGTGGTAGATTCCCCACAATTGTGGCCCTATGCTAGTGCTTCTGTCACGATCGTGGCAGGTCCCCCATGATCGTGGTCCTGTGTTTTGGTTCTAGTCTCCTCTAAAACTCTTCCGAATGCCTTGAAACGCTAACTAACTTATTATGGCACCTCACAGATATATAATTGAAGCTCAAAAACATGTTCTTACCCAAAGAACAATTAAAACACAAATACTTATGAACTAACACAATTCTTAAGCTAAACACACACTAAACAATCAAATTAACTACTAAACACAGATCAAATTACCTATAAAAATATAATGCAATCTACACCTAGCACTTAACATTGGTATTCCTTTTGGATCTATAATTACTAGATCCACTTTATTTCCACTATTCAAGGTCTTTCTAATTTCCATCTCCATAACCACCAATGCTCATTTTTTGGGTCGTACTTTCTGAATTTGTTTCAACATTATTCACTTGTTTTTCTTTAGTGATCATCATCTGGATAGACTATTGAAAATTCACATAAATCTCACCTTCCTCACTTGTATGTTATTGTAAATTTACATCTGTAGTAACCAGTGGAGTGTGTAATCGAGGATGAGTGTCTATAGCAGCTTCTTTAGATAGTTCTAAGTTTCCTAGTAACATTGTATCATGAATGTTTGCATGAATTTCTTCCCCCTGTCTTGGAATCTGCTACTTATCTCATGGACAAGCCATTGCTTTCACCACTTTATCTTGTTTAGAAACTTGTTGTCTGGTAGTCACATTATTTTCCTAAATTTCATCAACTTTTTGGGTATTTTCTAAAGTTATTAGGGCTAGAGTTTCTACTTTTCTGCTCTCTCCTTCCTTGTGGATTTGTTTGCGACCATACTTTGGTTTTCCCCTTCATATAGGGTCTCCAAGGTTAAGATAATAAGTCCTTATCCTCAACAAGTTCACCATCACTACTATATTTCATGAATGGAATGCTATCGGGTAAGATTTTCCCATGTTCAACTTCAATACAGACTCTAGCATACCTATCCCTTCTAATATGTGCAGTATTCTCATCCATAATTACAGGAACACCAAGATAACTTGAGTGATTGTCTTGCATTTGATCGAAAAATACAAAATCATGTTAAATGTTTATTTTAGATATTTGATTTAAGATTACAAGTGTTATTTATACTTCAACATTTAATGGAAAGTTTAACTAAATACTTATTATTATCTATGGTACGACTTTGTATCCCAATATTACTAAAACGATACATATTCCACCTTAAATAGGATGCAAAAATAGTACCAAAGATAACAAGGGGTTTGGTTAGGCCTTTTGTGAAAAAAAGTTAAGGTGCAACTTACACTTTTAACCAATGTATAAAGAAATTATTTTTAAATTACATCAACATTTGGTAGGTGTAGAATGCCCAATTATGAAGCCGCAAAGACAAATTTGGTGGTTAGATTATTAGGAACTAATAACTTTAATTCCATTAGCATTTATGATGCAATGAATATTATTTTGAAAGCGTTAAGATACAATATAATACCACAAATAGCGCTAGGAAGTTTGATTTTTTTAAAAAATGTTAAGATGTGATTCAAAATTTAGTCTTAAGTTATGACACTCCAAACATGCATGATAGTAATACTAATGTATTCAATTTGCAAAATGAATTATTACTATGGATGTTAGAATTAATATTAAATTGTTTATAATATTTCAAATAAAGTTGAATCATACTTTTTATTAATTAGAGTAAAAATAATATAATTATATTTAAAATTTTCATATTTGCTTTAAGCAATAAAGTGATTAATAAGTATAATTTTTTTTCATAAAAATTATATTAATTTTATATTTTAATTTGAAAATTATAATTGCCTTTATTATGTTAAATTTAAGTGCAAATATTTTTTAGTATATTATTTTATATAAAATAATAAATATACTTCTTTTTTAATTTGGAAGGGAATCGCATAATATATTATGTAATAATTAAATTTAATAATTATATTAATAGAAATTGTAAAAAATAAAATGATTAGTGATTGATAAATTTGACCTTGAATATGCAAAAATTAATTAATAAATGATTCGTATTAGTAAACTTTTTTAAAATTGTGGCTCATAAAAAAGTAATCAATTGGATAAAAGATACAAATTACTTATAGTTTTACTTATACTAAAAAATAGGTTTACTATTCAAAATTACCTATAAAAAACCCTATAGTATTACAATTACTAAAATTTGATCTTTTACTAAGTTTTTATCGAGCTATTTTAATACAATTCACTTTATAATCAAGTTAAAGTTACTTTACAAAATCTTCTATATGCTTAATAGTTATTCGTATAGTAGTTTGTGTTAAAATAAACCAAAAGAAAGCCTATTTTGACTACAAACTTTACGTTAGATGCACTTAAGTTCATGAACTAAAATTTATCAAATTGCCCTTAAAGTTTGAAAAGATAGCACTTAAATATTTTCTTCATCATCCACTTGGAATTGGCATATGTACATCATTTTTGGTCCATCAACTCAACAAAAAAGGTAATTAATAGAATTTTGATAATTTTACATATTATAATAAAACCAACGTAAGTACTAAACATTAACTTGAAGGAAGCCAATGTTTACATCATCTACTTCTTGTTAAAGGTGTTGAAGCTTACCCTTGTTTCTTCGACATTACCCTAGGAGATTGAGGCAATATTCAAATTTTCAAACTTCTATTTATAAATTTGAAGCTTTGGGAGTCCTTGGAAACAAAATTTAAGCTACATGATTAATTGTACCAAGTAAATTTTTGATTTCATGAGTTTGAAAAATGAGTTTAAAGTCTTAAGATCTTAGGATTTGAGAATTATTTAGTTTTAGCAAAATTTGAATTTGGCATATTTTTATTCATCAGTCTTGTAGAAGATTGAAACAATATCACTTTCACTAATAAAATTGACGCTTTGAGGTTTTTTGGTAGCAACATTAGGACAATTTTCTGCATATCCTACTAAATTCACCATATTTATATCATTGATAAATAATCATATCAAATTGTGGTTTCAAGGTCTTATTTAGATCTTATCCTTATATCTTATTTTGTATGTAGTTTTATTTCATACTGGTTTGGTCATAGAATCACTTATGTTTTACATTTGGTTGGTATATTTATTTTATAAGAATAATAAATGGTGCTTCTATCTTAAAATAAATGAGTCATAGTCAAAAGTAATATAATGAACCAGTATTTATCAATATAGAAGTTGAAGTCTTTTGATAACTTCTTAGATGAATGATAATCCTAGAAGAAGATTTTATGAATGCCCTAATTATAAAGTAAGCAAGTTGTCAATAATTAAGTAGTTTTTATTTGAACATGAATAATTTTTGTTACCTTTTTCAAAAAATAAATAAATAATTTTTCTTACCATATCCATATGTTTGCCTTATCGATCAATAAGTTGGAAATCTTTGATGAATTCTTTATAAATTACTCCTAATAATAAAGAGCCTGTATCTATGTAACCAATAGCTGGGATTGGTCTGTGATACTTCTTTATAAGTAATTTAGCTTGACATATGGTCGTGTTACTACTGACTTCCTATGTTATAGCTTGAAACAAGATTGCTTTATCATGTACAATGGTTATTCATCTTCTTCAGCAAGAGAAGAAAATTCATCATCAGTAGACTCACTGTTAGGTAGTGCAAATAGTGTCTCTTCATCTTCACTAGATTGTTCTTTAAAAAGAGACTCGATGTCTTCATCATCTCTTATAGGCGTCATAACTTCAATAAATTGCACGATTTTCATATCCTTTTTCACTTTTTAGGGCATCTTTTTGCATAATGACCTAGTCGTCTATAAAGGTAACAGTTGTCTAACTTTCTATTTTTTAAAGCTCATTATTTGAAAAATCTTATCTTCTTTTTCCTCTTTCTATTGAAAGGGGGAACTTGAAATAATTTTCTTCTGTAGTGTTTATCCTTCTTTGTATTGCATTCATATTTCTCCTTGTTTTTTCATTTCAGCTTTAAGTAAGGCTTTTTACGTACTTGTTTGAGTTAAGGTCTGCCTTCTAGTATAGCTTTAAAGAACTTACATTGTTCATATAATTTGTTCAACGTTACAAAAGATAATTGCTAGATTTCTCTGAGAGAGATTTCAGACCCATCTTTATGAATAGAATTGTTTGTTCTTTGTAATTATGGCTGCAATTAATCAGGAATGGAAGCAATAAATGTGAATCGAATATTGAAATCATTAAAGTCGTTAAGCATATAATGTTTTTTAGACATTCTTTGAAAATGCTTTTATAAATATTTCCTATTATTAGAGAAGCATTTCATTTCAAAGTAATTATGTATGTTTTATTGATCAATAAGCTAGAAATCTCTAATGAATTATTTATGAATAATTACTAACAAAGAACTAGCCTCTGATAGTTGTAAGATTTGTATACGTTTGTATTCACTAAGGCTTTGGAACCATTCTCTTAAAGTTCTCATCTTTCTGGAGACAAATTTTGTCAAAATTTCTTAGAGAGAAATATCTAACCTTATCATTTGAAGATCTATCCAAGCACTAAATTCATGTATTTGATCTCACCATTTTATTGGTGTTACATCCTCAAAAGTGAACCATGGTCCTAAAGTAGGTTTATAGATATGAGTTACTTATGGTCTTACTGGTTCAGTCATTGACTCAACATCTTCAAATTCTTGTTCAACTTCTATGAACAACCTTCATTATTTAAGATATCTGAGTGAGATATGCAAGCTGTTTAGAGCTTTCTAAAAAAGATTCAAAATCTTGGCTTTTATTGTGACTTTCAGAGCTATCTAAAATTGTTTGAAGGTAACTATAAATTTTTGGTTAGGCATAGGTTCTTTTGTTGTGTCTGGGGAAGATCTTTCCTATGGTGGAGAAGTTGGTGGGGTTTTGCTTTGTAAAGGTCTAAAAGTTAACATAATGTCTTTTACAGGCAAGTTTGGCTTGAAAGATTTTGATGGTTTTGTAAGGGTTCGTTTGAATAATGGATAGGACATGTCGAAGAACTTTTTGTAGTCAGTAACTTTAGGATAAGATGGAGTGTTATAAGTAGGTCGTATGGCTGAAAATGTCAAAGGATATGGTTCATATTAGCTTTAGATATTCTTTAGCCATATCTAACTCAATTATTTTGAGCATTTCTCAAACTTTTTATAGTTCTCTTTCCTTCTTAGAGAAGTCTAGTCCACAATAATGTTGGCCAACATATCTTCTCAAATTAGAATTAAGTTGGGCAACTTGATTGAGTGGTCATTGATGTAATTTTCACACCTGGAGAGTTATAACATCAAACTTTGAATTTTGTCCTTGTGTTTGTTGGGATAGACCATCAAGTTTAAAATAAATTTTGAGAAGGAAATTGGTTTATGCTACAGTATTTCATGCCTGCCAATTTAGTACTTCTTCTGTACATGATTCTCGTGTCGATTGATACTTGTTGATCTTGAGTATAGCCTTATGGTTTTATTAGTCTAAGCCCCCAAATGTGGAAAATATTTCTCATACGATCTTATCATCATATAAGTAATGATTTGGGGATCTCATTAGGAACTGGAGAGTTTTTTTTAAATGAATAAAATTTCATTAACCATAGCAAAGTTATCCCAAACGTTACAATGAATTCACCAAAATGATACTATTAATTAACACAAGTAGCTAGATTACATTTTATATCCCACAAATTCCTTTTGTTCCTAATTCTAGTAGATAGGCTATAATAGGATACTTTTACAATTGTTATGGATTGGATCCAATTAATTATTTTCTCAGCTAATTGATTTTTGTTTACTCCCCCTGTAGATCCTCTTGTTCCTTTCTTTCTATAAAAATGGACTATTATTGTGAAAGTTGATTTGTAAAGTGCTCCATCTTACTTCTGTTGCTTAGTAGTACGTATAATCTAGTTAAAAGTTACTATCCAGTCATATGAAGTACTATAATCAGTTAACATATGCAGGATTACACTCCACACAGCTTTGGAATATCTACATTAAAGGAACAAATGATCCCTGTCTTCTTCTACTTCTTTACACAAAACATAAGTAGGATCAAATGATCCAAACCACCTACTCTTAGTTTTGATTCTATTCTTAATGGCTAGCTAGGTGATCATTGATGCTTTATGGTTCAAAGAGTTCTCCCACAGAAGGTTAAATTGGGGTGCATTTTCTCCTTTAGTTTGTAGTTCTTCGTAACATGACCTATTGGTGAATACTCCATTAGAATATGGTTTCCAAATGACACTGTCGTTACTATACCTGTGACTGATCTGGGGAACGTATTCCACTAAGAAGTTGAAACCTCTAAATTTTTTAGACCATCTTCCATCATGTATTAGTGAATATACTCTAGCATTAAGGGGCACTATATTAGTTAGCTGGGATATTTCACTTCTTAAGATAAAAGGCTGAATTCTGACCAATTATCATACCACATCCATATTTCATCTCCATTCCCTAACCTGTGCTTGATCCAAGGGTAAGATTCATGTAAGGTAAGATTCATGTATCCATTTTATCCATATGGAATTTGTTCCTAGACGTAACGTCCAAATTCTTTTACATTGAAGCACTTTTTACATTAGAGGTATTGACATGATTCTTAATCCTCTTTGTCTCTTTGGAATTGTTACTTTACTCTATTTCACTTTAGATTTTTTAAATTATTTAGTTCCTATACCATAAGAAGGCGTTGATGATACAATAAATCTCCTCAATTACTCTCTTTGGTAAGATAATGTAAATAATCCAATGAACATATATATTTCTAAAGACTGAAACAATCAAAGTAACTCTAGTAGCTAGTGATAGATATCTATTTTGCAAGCATTTATTCTAGAATTGAACCTCTCAATCAATAAAAAAAATCTGAATACTTAGGTTTTGCATGAAAGACTAGGACTTTAAGATACTTAAATGAAAGAGAATGTAACTATAACCCTAAAAAATCCTATATAATTTTGTTGAATTCGTCACATCTTTAAAGCAAAACATGATGCCTTTGTCTTAATTTACTCTCGACGCTAACCAGTCTGAATACATTTTAAGCAAATCCTTTAAAATCTTCACTAAATGAGCTTTAACACTGAATAGGAAAATCATGTCATCGACAAACATCAAGTGGGTTAGTTTGCATTCTCTGCATTTATAATGAAAGTGAAATCTATCACTACATTCAATAAACTTATTCAGGATTTTAGATTACCCTTCCATTACTAGGGTGAATAGATAAGGGGATAGAGGGCCTTTTGTCATATTCCCTTAAGACAATTTAGAGGCTTTTCTAGGGCTCCATTTACAATAATAATTATAGAAGCAGACTTAATGCACATTATGATCCAATCCTTAAAGAGTGTCTATAATTCAAGTGCTTCTAAACAAGGTTGAATGAAATGCTAGCTTACCGTGTTAAATGCTTTATAAAAATCAAATTTCTAAAAGCAAAATTTAATGCTTTTGCCTAAATTGTACTCTTTCAATATCTCATACATGAGGAGAATATTATCTCTTATGGATCTTCCCACAATGAAGGCTCCTTATATTGGATTAACCACTCCTTTTAAAGCTATTTTCAACCTATTAGCAAGAAGTTTAGCAAGCACTTTATAAATTGTATTGTAGCAGGAAATTGGCCTATAGCCTATAAATGAAAAAGAAGTGTATTTCTTTGGAACTAGCCAAATGTTGGTCTTGTTAAATTCCTTCAGAATTCTATAAGAAGAAAAGCATTCCCGGACTCTTTCTGTGAATAAGATGCCAGTGATCTCTTAGGATTTTTAAAAAACCAAGTAGTGGACCCACCTAGCCCAGGTGCTTTAGAAGGGTGCAAACTGAAGAACACTTCTTTGATTTCTTGGTTAGTAAATGGCACTGCCAATAGCTTCTGAATATCTTGAGTTAAAGTAAAGGTGCTGCCAGTGGCTTCTTAATATCTTAAGTTAAAGAATCTTGTTATGTTGTAACCATATGAAGAATACTCTACTGCACCTATTAAATGTATGAAATAATCTTTGGTGAGCTTTAATAAGGTAGATTGATCAGTGAAAGGATTACCATTGTTGTTTTTGAGTTCCATTATCTTATTGTTATTTCTTCCTGCTAGTGGACAAGCATGTAAAAATTTAGTATTCCCATCTCTTAACCAATCCGTTTGAGCTTTCTATTTTAGGATGGAATTATACAAGGTAAAGGCCTCCTGATGTTCTCAAAGTCTTTGAGCCTCAATTTTCTTCAAGTGATTATTGTAGGGGAAGTTGTAATAGTCATTCTAAGCCTCTCTTAGCTTTTGTTTGGTCTCCTTATCTACCTGTTGTGAGTATTAATACCATCATCAATTTTTACATCAGTTGAAACGATTTGTAACCATTTGTATTTTGATTCTAGCAAGTACCCACTAGCTCCAAGAAACCTTCTTATTAAGTAAGTCCATTGAAGAACCTAAAATGTACTCTAGACATCTTTATAGCTTGGAGATTCTAAATGAGGATATAAGAGTGATCTGAAAAGGAAACATTCATCAAAATGAGCAAAACAATGTGAGTACATGTCTAACCAAGCTTGGTTGACCAATGCTCTATCAAGCTTTTTCCTTATAAGCATATGTCCTTATTGTTTGTTGGACTAAGTAAAGAGCCTACCATTGAATCTAACATTTGTAATTTTCACTCTTTGGAACAAGTTAGATAACTCCCTTCCTATTATTGCATGAAAGCCCCTACCTCCTTTTACTTCATGATCTGAATGTATGCAATTGTAATCACTAATTAAAATTCAATGATTTGTAGATTTTTGATACCATTTCCCTTTATAATTGAAAGTTTGAAGCATATACTAATGTAAGATCAAATTCTAAGTTAATTCCTTTATGTTGGCATTTGAAGTGAATAACCTAGTCACTTTCTTCTTCCACTTGCATTGAGATTTTATTTAAGATATAAAGTGATAAGACTCTATCAATGTAATGTGAAGATTGATTAGAGATAGCTTTCCATTCTGTACCCCAAAATTTAGAAACCCCAAGTAGCTAAGGTGATTTTATTTTTGTTTCCAAAAGTCCTACAAAACAAGGCTTCTTCTTTAAAACAATCTCCTTTACCACTGCTTTTTTAAAATGGTCACTAAACCCTCTAATACTCCATGCCATAATTATCAAGGGGGAGCTCCCCTGTGGATTTATTCTTGCCCTTTGTTTTAGCTGATCTTCTCTTCTCTTTGAATCTTTAATTTAAACTAAGATCTCTTTTCGAGAATTATTCTCTTTGTTAGTCTGAGTGTTTGCATCTTTACCTACTTGAAATTTAGGAATTACATAAGTTTTTTCAACATCTTTTAAGTTAGCTAGCTAATTTTCTATCAATACCACAACATCATCATTGATATTTGCTAATATGTCTTCCAAGCTAGCCTAACTAGGCTCATTTATATTGTCTTGAGTAACTACCTATTATACCTTCATGTCAGCCTTTCTTGAAGAGTTTCCCATTCAGTTTCTATCTTTTGCTTAAGAGCTTAGGTTTCCACTGATAGGTTATAGGCATTTCAATCCTTTTAAGTTCTCCATCAGCTCCAAGCTTCATAATTGGAAATTTATTAGACATATCAGAATTCCTTTTTATTTTAATGCATATTTTTTCAAAACAACTTCGATCCATATTAGCAGTTTGAGAATCCATGCAAATTGGTTTCCTAAGTGAGCTGGTAAGGTAACTTAAGACCTCAATTATCTAAAACTCAAGAGACACATAATAAAAGTTAACTCATAAGGTTGAATGAGCATAGGTTGGCCACTTATGTGTTGTAGTCCCTGTTCAATAATCTTATTTAAGCAATTTTCAGTCAAGAATATGAAGAAGAATGAACCTTCATCCATCAGCCTTATTTTCTCCAATCCATTTTTACCTCACCTAGCAGTAGCCCAAGAATAGAAAACAGGGAATGCTAGCCTTTTATTCTAGGAAAAAAACCCACCAAAGCTAATGACCATATATTTGCACCAATTTTTAAAAGCTCTATAGGAGGTGTTAACACTCCTTCCTTTATGACATTTTGAAAGTGCTTGAGTTCTCCTTTATTATGCTAAATGTTAAGCTTATTCTTCCAAGCTCCTTCAGGTTGTTTAAAATTTGTCCTAACACTTTTCTCACAGATCAATATAGCATAATGTTCTCCAGATTTTTTCCTTTTCATAGTGCTAGTGAGTTATGGGAAATCTTCAATATAAGTTAGAAGGGCTAAGAAACCCTTCTTTCTCTATATTCTAGGCCTTTAAGAGGCCTTCCTATGGGGATAAACCTTAGATGTTGAGGAAGAAGCATTGTTTCATAAGAGAAATGTACCAGAGGCAGGAGTTTTGTTTCCAAAAATGGAAACTATCAAGGGTAAAAGGGTCAAAGTAGGTAGAGAGATGGCAAATAAAAAATTTTAGAGAGATGTTCCTAATCTTAAGGATTAGAGAGATTATTATAACAGAGCACCTTTGTTAGATCGAGTGTTCTTTTACAATCACTCTCAATAGCTCAGATAGATCCTTTGGTCTAAGTTTAGGATTCCTAAGACCAATTTAAGGTCTCAAGCCATCATCTTCATCATGCTTACGTTGGATCTTCTTTTACGATTGACACTTAGATCTTAACTTTCTGTTAGGCTTTTCTCTTCATCGTGGGACATAATCTTCACCATCATTATCAGAATATTCATCTATCCAACATTCACAGTCTGAATCACATATAGATGGATCTACATCGCAAATGAAATGTCCATTGACATGGCTAACATACACCTCATGTCCATTAAGGTGGATAAAGTATATTGGAGGACCACTAATGCCTAATTCATGAGAAAATGTTAGAGTAATCATTATTATTTCCCTAGAAGAAGCTATAAATGATTTTGGGTTTTCTTTTTCGGGCTTACTAAAAATAGACTTTACTATACCATCTTTCAAACTTTATAATAATAAAGGACTGTTAGTATGAATAGAGCGTTCATAAAGAGCATGAAATTCCCTTTTACAATTTGTTATACACTTCATAGGCATTAACTTCCCTAATTGTTATATGACAACTATGGTCTCATTTTAGGACTTGTTAGATATCGTATAAAGGGAATCTTGTGTAAAGTTTGGAAAGTTCATATCTAGAGCACGGTCCTACAATCTGTAAATGATATGATGATAGAGCATGGCTATGATAAAGGTTTTGGTGGTTGTAATAATTTTAATTTGGATTTTTAGTTTTATGGTTAGAGTCAAATCATCAAGTTTGATATTGAAGTGTAGAGTAATAGTCATGATGACACTTCCATTGTTGAGAGTGATCAAGAGGGTACTAATCAAGGCATTCTGGTAAGATATGTATATTATATTTAGAAGAGAAATTATAGCTATTTATGAAAATCCTTTTTTTACATATAATGTTAAGACTATATGAGTAGTACCTATATGGAGATGTGTGCAACCCTGATACAGTCGTAAAGAGATTAGCACAAAGGCAAACTCCAGAGTTAAGTATTGTTCTGTAGAACTAGGTTTTAGGCCACATTGGTCTAATTTGGATCCTTGGATCAATTCCTTAGGTTAAGGTCTATGTGTGGATATTAAGGAGAAAATACTCCTTATAAAAGATTTAGATTTGTGATATAGACTATATGAGCTTAATAAAGGTAGCTAAGTATCATGGATCTTAGTGTCTCCAAGTAAGTGGTAATTTCTACAATGTTTTTTATTTTATTGAGGAGTTTTTTTAAGGTTAGGAAATTTTCCTAAAGAAAGAGCTAAAGAGAAATAAACATGGTTTATTGATAAGGTTGAAACTTCACTCATAGTTATCTAAGTATCTCCCTAATCACTTTTATTAATAATAACTTTAACACTTTAATTAGAGAAGCTTATGTCTTTGATACCACTCGAGAACCCTGGGACGAGGGTTACAAGGATAATAAGAAACTAGTAGCAATATGATAAAGCAAACCTATATAAGAGCTCTAAGATAAACAATATAATTGGACGTCAACTCTCAAGGCTTGTCTGTCTAAGCTAACCAATCCTCCCCGTATAACTTAAAACTCAAACAGGATCATACCTTTGATACTTTCTAATGCATATGATCCTTATATAAAGACAAGTGTGGAGCATACTTGTATCTCTGTGTGACAAAAGTAAACGTATTAAAGACTCAAGATTTTAGGACAGAGGGGGATTTGTTTAAAGAGAAGCTACATAGAAAACACAACTTTTATTAAATGGAAATTCTTAGTTATTATGAAGCTTGAATATAATGGAAGAGATCCATTTCTTTTATAGGCAAAAGGGTTTACAAAAAGACAAACATCTCTTGATAAGAAAAATGTCACATCATACCCTAAATGGATAAGAATAACATCACATCACATGCTAAATAGATAAGAACAATGTCATAAAACATACTAAATGGACAACAACAAAGTCACATCACAAAAGACACCTAAAAATAAAGACAAAGAACATTAAATAGGGAGACCCACAATAATAATGAGAGTAATCCTAGTCATCCTTATCGTATAGGTTCTTGTTATAATTATAAATTTGACGAGGAAGCTCCTCCACTTGTGTTATCGCTATCATCACTGGTTCTTTTCTGTATTTTATTAGGGCATACTTCTTCGGTGATTAATTTAACTAAATAATTTATTTGACTCTTCTTTGTCGATGATGGCAATATCATCATCTAGGTTTTAGGCATCATGAAAGGAGGAGGTTTGGGTCTAAGATGGTCTAACAGTGTCCAGGCTCAAGTTTATAAGTGTAGCACCCACTTACACTAAGACATGTCCATAAGTTTTGAGGACATTCGAGCACATGCCTATTGGAAGTGTTGCGCTAGTTACAGCAGTCACATTCACTTATCATGGCATCATAATTAAAACGCGAATAACACAATATCTAGAACTCAATTCCTCATTTCATTTCATTAAGCATAATGTATATTGCATTATTACACTACATAATTCATATACATTTATACAACATCAAAAACTATAAGAGTCTATTGCTCTTTTACATATTCTACACAAAATGAGAATTTTAAAAAAATTCTATTTAACTCTTATGTCTCAGCTAACCGACCTTTGAGCCATTTCTTAAGTCCAAAGTAGCACTAGGATTCTTCTAATTTGCCTTAGATGCTAAGTCTCCTCTCTATCGTACCTAAAAAGCCACGTTGTAATTTTGATGAGTTTTGCGAACTCAATGAGTGAACCATCATCAATGGGCTCACTCATATCGCATAACACAATGAGTTCACAGACAATTCACATCATCATATAAGGCACATCACTTCACTAATCATCATATTGCATCAAATACCATTTTTTTCACTTAATTAACATTTCTCATTCAGAACGATTCAAACAAATTCTTTTCAATATTTAAAACATACATATCAAATATATATGCAATGCACATGTGACTCACATTTAATTATTACGTTGTTGTCACCGACTGCCTTTTTACCTATCCCGTATCTATTATAGATACTAAGCTCATTAATAACTGTCCCGTATTCATTAGGGATAGCGGGCTTATTTTACATAGTGAGCCAGAGGCTCTTACCACATTTTAAGCTTTAAGCTCTTTTTCACTAGCTACTCTGGTCATAACTACCTTTATCTGATCATGCATATCATATATGAAATGTATCAATTTTCATATATTCAATCAGTCACATTTGTTTATTTACATAGTCACTTTCACATTGTCATTGGACCTAAGTCCGACATTCAAAAATTATGTTGAGTACACTTATTTCTATCAGATTCACATACAATGATCACTTCCAATGCGACTCTCATGCATCAAACGCCTTAGACTATTAATGTCCAGAATTCATCACATTCATATCAATATCAATTCAATAATTTAAATTTAAGCAAATACAATTAATCTTAGTAAGAACACCTAGGTTACTCATAGTATGCTCTAGATAGATATTGCCTTAACGTCCCAGCAATGTCTAGATGCAGTCTTTCTATTTGTGATTCTATATCATACAACACACTCATATTTACACATTACTAATTTACACAATCATATTAATACTCAATCATACACATATGTATATGTGTTATGTATAATGCATGCTCAATTTGACTATTCCAGGTATATTTTCTTAATTTACATCTCAAGACCATTTAATAACACCATTCAATCATTCATTTATACCTAATACACCATACTCACTTTAATCACCTAATCCATCATCGACTAGGTTCATTATAGGCCTCATTCAAGCCTAAATACATCATAAGGAAGTATCTTAGCATTAGTCGTTCCAAACATCGCTTAAAAGACAACCTTTCTCTCTTTGTACCTACCCACGATTGTGGTGGTCCTTCGCACGATCATTACAAAAGCTCGTGGAACTAGCCACGATCGTCGGGATTCTACCACGATCATGACGAAACCAAAATTTTTCCAGGCCACGATCATGGGGACTATGCCATGATCATGCCTTGCATTTACTTCCTCATTTCTTCCACGAATTCAACATACATACTGACATCATTTATACTCTAAATTTTCCAATATTCCCATCCATTTATGCAACTTCATTACATGTTAATTTAACTACCATATTAGTTGCATTAAAAATCCATAAACTCACTCAATTGATTAATTTTCATTCACTTAACCTCATTATGCAAATAATCCTAAGTCTTTCCATGTTTTATCTCTTTTATAATACATCAATAAATCATCTCCATAGTTCATCATTTAGACTATATAACCTCATCATTTTTACCTTAATTTCATCTCAATACCATTCATAAGAAAATCATAAATCATTGTTCATATTAAATACAAAAACAGGACATCAAAAGTATCCATACATTCATCAATGTTTCAATATACATTCAACTCCATTATCACCTTCATTTTATTTCTAAACTATCATCCTAGTTCTTCTCATTTCAAGACACTACACTAGCCATTTCTTTAGCTTCAAAACTCAATATAATTCCTCACATAACAACTTATAATCCATGGTTTCATATTCTCTCAAAAATAGAAAACAATTACATGTATTTATTCATCAAATTTCTGCACTCATTCATTAACACAAAACAGGACATAAACACATCTCTATATTTATCAACTTTTAACTCTCATTCTAACACCATTTTCTTATACCATCTATCGCAAAAACATTTTAAACATAACTCTTAATTTATTACTCATCATAATCATAAAAACAAACCATGAATATGTCTATTTATTCATCCATAATTTACCATAAAAATCAACTCCATTTACACTTTCAATCTAGCCCTAATGATCGTTATAAATGCTTTCATTTAAACATCCCATCAATACCATTAATACACTAAAAATAGAAAATATTTTACACCCATGTTACATCATATATTTAACACCATGATCATGATCATTCAATCACAAATTAATGATCTCAAATTGATCACCATATTTGTTTCATTTACAACAACCTATGAAGATTAACATGCTACTTACTTGATTTACTCAAAGCTCCTTTAAAATCTCCAAGAAACCTGAACTCCTTATACTACATGATCATCATCATAGAGAGTGGAGTAGGTTAGGTTTTCTAATGGTAAGATGATGAAGAAAACAAAAATGGAAGTATCAAGTAATGGATGAGAGCAAGGTTCAACGTGTTATGTTTTGAAGAAGAGAGTGTCATGAAAATGAACAAGAAGAAATGAAGAAGATAACGAAGACGATGAGAGCAAATAACAAATCAAGGACAAATTAAAGTTGGTCTTTCAAATGTATTAAAAGAATTATGGGTGAGTGTGGCAAGGTAAGTGCCACTTGTCACCATCCCATGGTTCTACTTGATCCTCTTTAATAACTATTCCATTTGTCTCCAATTTCTAATCCAATTGTCTCCCAATTTTCTATGACACTTGTCATTAAATCCTATTGTCATTTATCAAAATTTCTACTACTATTTGACACTTATTTCTACTATCATTTATTAATTGTCTTGCCATTTAGCATTTTTCCTTGTCCAAAAATACCCAAAATTTCATAAATTTCCTACTTTTCACCAAAAATTATAAATCAATAATTATACTCACCAAATCAAAAACTAAGACATAAAACTCATTATTCGCCTCATAATCACTTTAAAATCATTTATACCCAAAAAATGTCAATTAAATGCATGTATAGTCATTGTAATGTGTGCAGCAATCAATAATCGCATATGTGTATGCTTATATTATGCATAAGCATGAAATGCATTTCTTAATTTCTCAATAATATTTGTCATATACAATATTCTAGGGTTTTAACGATTAGTATAGGAAAACTAGATACTACAATTCTCCCCTCCTTAAGAAATTTCGTCCTCGAAATTCTTACCTGATTGTTCGAATAGAAGGGGATATTGTTTACTTATGTAGCTTCGTCACTCGAGTGATTCTTCTAAAGGACTTTCACTAATGGAATTACTCGATTCCTCAATTGTTTTCGCTGATAACTTACTATCTTTATCGATTTCTCAATATGACTCGAGTTATTGGCAACTTCTACTTCCTGTGTTAGTAGCACATGTGTTGGATCAGACCGATATCTTCTAGGCATACTCACAACAAACACATTGTGAATATGAGACATCTCTATCGATAACGCTAATTTGTATGACAATGGTACTATCCATTCAATGATCTCATAAGGACCAATATATCTAGGGCTCAGCTTACCCTTCTTACCAAACCTCAATACTCCTGACCAAGATGATACTCTCAGAAATACTTTATCTCCTACTTCGTACTCCATATCCCTTCGATGTTGATCCACATAACTCTTCTTTCTATCTTAAGCTACTTTAATTCTGTTCCATATCAGTTTCACTTTATCAACTGTGTCTTGAATCAGTTTTAGGCCTTCAACCATCCTTAGGCCCTCTTCATCCCAATATAAAGGCAAACGACACTTTATGTCATATAATACATCATATAGAGTCATTCCGATACTATTATGATGATGGTTATTATAAGCAAACTCAGTCAAAGCTATATACTAATCCCATACTCCTTGAAACTCCAATACATAAGCTCTGAGCATATCCTCCACTGTACTTTTTCCCACAATGTTCACAATTAGGTAGTTGTCCCGATACTGTACCTCTTCCACTACCAGATTGCACAAAACTACCTCTCTATCTGAACCCTGACTGTCTCAATCTAGCCGATGGTCAAAAAGATATATTATGGCACTTAGTGAACCTTCTGCTAGAACCAACCTAAGATTCATTAGGTCCCTTCATACTAGACTCTTGTCTGTGTTCCCCTTGACCATCCCTTAACAGTTGTTCTATTCGGAACAAGGTTGTTCTCAACTCTGAGAAACTACCCAGATTCGTCATACCTAGCCTCGTCTTAATCTCCATATTTAACCCATCTTCAATTCTCCTACACTTGTCTTCTTTAGTAGGAATCAAGGTAGTAGCATACCCCATCAATTCATTAAACTTTATCTCATATTCAACTACTATAAGTCTCCCTTACTTCAGATCTAATAACTCTTTCATCTTTTTGTCCAGGTAGATCTTCAGTATATAGTTCTCTTTAAAGACCTTCAAAAAGTCTTCCCACTCTAACCCGCAAGGTCTGGTGGTATTGCCTGGAACAATCTTCCACCATTGGTATGCTATACCTTGTAGTAATGAGACTAAGTAGTCGAATTTCTCATCAGACTCACAGTCCATCTGGTCAAGTACTCTCTCCGTTCTCTCTAGCCATCCTTCGGCCTTAGTAGGGTCTGTATTTCTATAGAAGTCCATAACCCCTGCATTCTCAATTTATCATACCTCCTTTCCCTTCTCTTAGGAATTCTCGGAGGCATTTATTCAGGTCGAGCTACAAAAGACTCTTTTATATCTCCTACAGAATCTAGTTCAACTGATTGTCCCACTTGATCACGTGTGGCGAATGACCTATAGTAGACAATAATAGCGATTACTATCCAAGTTTGTCACTATATATCATGTCTATAAGCTTATATCTGTCCCTATAGATGCCAAACCATGCTTTAATACAAAAACCTATAGCACCCTACTTACACCAAGACGTGCTTATACGTCCCAAGAACATTCAAACACATACCAGGAGGAAGCGTTATGCTAATTAGAGCAGTCACATTCACTTATCATGGCATCATAATTAAAATGCAAATAACATGATATCTAGAATTCAATTCCTCATTTCATTTTATAAAACATAATGTATATTGCAGCATTAAACTACATAATTCATATACATATATACAACATCAAAAACTATAAGAGTCTATTGCTCTTTTACAAATTATATATGAAATGAGACTTTTACCAAAACTCTATCTAACTCTTCAGTCTCAATTGACCAACCTTTTACTCATTTCTTGAGTCCAAAGTAATACTAGGTTTCTTCTAATTTTTCTCAGATGTTAAGTCTCCTCTCTCTCATAAATAAAAAGTCATATTACAATTTTGATGAATTTTGCAAACTCAGTGAGTGAACCATCATCGATGGGCTCACTTATATCACATAACACAATGAGTTCATAGACAATTCACATCAACATATAAGACACATCACTGCACTAATCATCATATTGCATCAAATATAATTTTGTTCACTTAATTCACATTTCTCATTCAAAACAATTAAAACAAATTCTTTTCGATCATTTAAAACACACATATCAAATATATATGCAATGCACATGTGACTCACATTTAATTATTATGTTGTTATGAATGAGTGCCTTTTTAATTGTCCCGTATTTGTTGTAAATATCGAGCTCATTGATAACTATCCCATATCTGTTGGGGATACCAAGCTCATTTTATATAGTGAGCCAAAGGCTCTTACCACATTCCAAGCTTTAAGCTTTTTTTCACTAGTTACTCTGGTCACAACTGCCTTTATCTGATCATGCATATCATGTATGAAATGCATCAATTTTCATATATTCAGTTAGTCACATTTCTTGATTTACACATTCACTTTCACATTTTCATCAGACCTAAATCTGACATTTAATAATTATGTTGAGTACACTTATGTCTGTCAGATTCACATACAATGATCACTTCCAATGTGATTCTCGTGCATCAAACGCCTTAAACTTTTAATGTTCGGAATTCATCACGTTCACATCAATATCAGTTCAATAATTTAAATTTAACCAAATACAATAAATATTAGTGAGAACATCTAGGTTACTTATAGTATCCTCCAGATAGTTATTTCCTTGAAGTCCCAATAATGTCTGGATGTGGTCTTTCTATTTGAGCTTCTATATCATGCAACACACACATATTTACACATTACTAATTTGCATAATCATATTAATACTCAACCATACACATAAGTATATGTGTTATGTATAATGCACACTTAATTTGACTATTCCAGGTATATTTTCTTAATTCACATCTCATGATCATTTAACAACACCCTTCAATCATTCATTTATACCTAATACACCTTACTCACTTTAATCACCTAATCCATCATCAACTAGGTTCATTCTAGGCCTCATTCGACCCTAAATATATCATAAGGAAGTACCTTAGCGTTAATTATTCCAAACATCGCTTAAAAGACAACCTTTCTTTCTTTGGACCTACCTACGATCGTGGTGGTCCTTCCTATGATCATGACAGAAGTTTGTGGAATTGGCTACGATCGTGGCAGAACCAAAATTTTGCTAGGCCACGATCATTGGGACTATGCACCATCGTGCCCTTTATTTTCTTCCTCATTTCTTCCACGAATTCAACATACATACTGACATCATTTACACTCCAAATTTTCCAGTATTCCCATCCATTTATGCAACTTCATTACATGTTAATTTAAATACCATATTAGTTGCATTAAAAATCCACAAACTCACTCAATTGATTAATTTTCATTCACTTAACCTCATTATGCATATAATCCTAAATCTTTCCGCGTTTTATATCTTTTATAATACATCAATAAATCATCTCTAAATTTCATCATTTAGACTATATAACCTCATCATTTTTACCTCAATTTCATCTCAATACCATTCACAAGACAATCGTAAATCATTGTTCATATTATATACAAAAATAAGACATCAAAAGTGTCCATTCATTCATCAATATTTCAACACACATTCAACTCCATTATCACCTTCATTTTATTTCTAAACTATTATCCTAGTTCTTCTCATTTCAAGACACTGCACTAGCCTTTTCTTTAGCTTCAAAACTCAATCTATTTCCTTACATAATAGCCTATAATATATGGTTTCGTAGTCTCTCAAAAATAGAACATAATCATATCCATTTATGCATCAAATTTTTGCACTCATTCATTAACACAAAGCAGGACATAAACACATCTCTATATTCATCAACTTTTAACTCTCATTCTAAAACCATTTTCTTATACCATCGATCTTAAAAACATCTTTAACATAACTCATAATTTATTACTCATCATAATCACAAAAACAAACCTTGAATATCTCCATTTATTCATCCTTCATAATCACAAAACCAAACCATGAATATGTCCATTTATTCATCCTTAATTTAGCATTAAAGTCAACTCTATTTACACTTTCAATATACCCCTAATGATCATTATAATTGCTTTGATTTAAAAAACCCATCAATACCATTATTATACTAAAAATAGAACATATTTTACACCCACGTTACATCATATATTTAACACCATGATCATGATCATTCAATCTCAAATTAATCACCATATTTGTTTCATTTACAACAACCCATGAAGATTAACATGCTACTTAATTGATTTAGTCTAAACTTCTCCAAAATCTCTAAGAAAACCTAGCTTTCCATACATCATACGATCATCATCTTGGAGCGTGGAGTAGGTTAGGTTTTATCAAGAATAAAAGATAACAATCAACTTTTGTAGTGGGTAAGTGAAAAATGATGGCAAGGCTCAATGTTGATGAAGGTTTATGAGTGTTGTGGAAATGAAGAAGAAAACAGAAGAGATGAAGAAGATCACGAAGAGAAGAAGAAAGAAAGAGTGAAAAACAAGTTTAAAAAATGATCTTGCAACTAAATGTAATGAAAGTGAGATGTGTGACAAGTGGCATGACACTTGTCACTTGCCACATGTCCTCCTCTTATGGTTTCTAACGGATCATTTTTAACAACTAGTTCATCTGTCTCTAATTTCTAACCAATTGTCTCCCAATTTTCTATGACACTTGTCAATAAATCCTAATATCACTTATCAATAATTTCTACTGCTATTTGACACTTATTTCTGTTACCATTTTTCAATTGTCTTGTCACTTGACATGTTTTCCTAGTCCAAAAATACCCAAAATCTCAGAAATTTCTCAAATTTTACCAAAAATTCTAAATCAATAATTATTATCACCAAATCAAATTTCGAGACAAAATATTGACTATTCACATCATAATCACTTTAAAATCATTTATACCAGAAAATGTTAATTGAATGCATGTACAATCATTGTAATGTGTGCAACATCAATAATCATGGGTGCATATGCTTATAGTTTGCATGAGAATGAAATGCAATTTTTAATTTCTCAATAATGTTTCTCATGTATAGTATTCTACGGTTCTAACCTTTAGAATGGGAAAACGGGATACTACATTTATTAGGTTTGATTTTCATGTTATTAATTTCAAATTTTAAGTTTTTCTGGTATTACTTGAGTAAATTTGCCAAGGTTGATAATTTATTAATATTGTTCAATTTAATTTCATTTGTTTCAATTTTAAGTTATTACTTTATTATTGCAATTTTTTGTCATACTAAATTCATTTTTTATTTAACTTGATAGTTATATAACATATTTAATTTTTCCTATGATTAATTTTGAAAATGATAATTTGCAAAAATTTATTGAATAGGAAATAATTTGAGAGATTGAGAGGAGTGAAGGGTTAGTAACGTATAGGGTAGGACCCACAAAATTTTTATTGGCTCATATAGTTCAAAATGTAATCAATCTAAGAGATAAAATAATATTATTTTTTATATATTTAATAAAATACAACCAAGTGGTTAATTAATTCTTCAATCATCAAATAAAGTTATCTATTTGCTTGAATTTGCTCGAATCAAACTAGTCATATTTAAGAAGGATGGCTAGCAGGCCAACTAGCTTGTTAATAAACATACAAAATAATGTTTAAATAAGGAAAAATAGATAGAGAAAGAATATGAGGGAAGAAAGGAAGATTTAAGAGAGAGAGAGAGAGTAGTCTTATCATGATGATTTCTCTTTTCTCTGTAATTTTACATTCTCATCCACAATACTACTTCCTTTAACGAAATCATATCTCCTCTTCGCCAATAAATGTTCCTATCACCTAACTCTCTTTGTTAAGAAAGATGATGCCACCATCGAAACAGATTCAATTTTGTGGTGATTTGGGAGTCGTTCTTGGGGTTAGTGGTGTGACTTCTAAAGAGAGGTAACAAATTTGATAATGAATTTGTATTATAGAAAGTAAATAATTGGAATGGAAATAGGAAAAATACTATAGTGATTGAGAATCCTACTCAAGTTGTTTAGGAATAGAGGTGTAAGCATGTTGAGGCTGAGAAGAAATGATGACTCATGACTAGCACTAGTTTTAGTTTCTTTATTGTTGGTTTATTATTTTCCTTATCTTCTTTGCATTATTCAATGCCTCATTAAGATGCTTAAATTAAGGAAACCATACCAATGCTTAGTTCTTCAAATGGATCATAGTGTTTATGATAATTTGATCTTATCAGACACTACTATGTACGATTTGGATAAGCAAACTGGTGATCAATTGAATTTATAGGTAGGGTTAAGAATAATATATAAGATATATTTTGACGAAAGTTGCCACCTAATAGATCTAGGAGTTATAAGAAATATGATTGATAAATTTGTTATCTACCTAATTTAAGTTTTGTTGGTTTCTTGAGCAAACTTAAGATTAAATAAATTTGAATGAGATCTTAGACCACTAGAGAGATTAATCTTTCCAAATAGTAGTGAGGGCTCGAATAAAATAATAGGAGTAACTAAATACATAATTAAAGTCCTAATCTTATTTAATTGTCAAAGCATATAACTAATTACTTGCTTTTCTTACATTTGTAATTTGTTCTGAGTAGAATTTACCTAGTTTAATGTAGTTGATACTAAAGTAGGGAACCAAATTTCTTAGAAAAAAGTTAAGTTTAAGAAGAGTTCTCAATGTCAAATAGAAAATTTGCATGCCCATTATGCAATTTTACTATTAATCCTTATTAAGAATTTGGTATTAAAGTCCTATAGATATATTAGTATTATATAAATGAAAAAATATATTAACAATTTGAGTTAATTAATGTCTCATAAACATTAATGATAACATGTGAGACGTATGTCAACATTGAGATAACATGAAATAGAGCTGAAAGTTATAGTGCCTTGACAAAATTGTTCCATTTGATTTAACCTACTAAAAACATAAATATAAACATCAATAGAAAGCATTGGCTTAGATGTAAAAATAGTTGCCATTAAAAGAAAAATGATTGCATGATTTTTTTTCTATAACTGATATGATAAAGATCATATGTATTTCTAGTTTATGGTTTTGAGTATTTGATACTAAATTTAGATTCAACATTATAATAGTATTTGATACTGAATTTAGATTCAACATTATAATAAAGTTCAATGAAAGATAAGAAATAGATAATTAAGTAAAAGTAGTTGGTCTAAGTTTATACAACTAATTTATATATGTTAGATTAAAGGAAACTTTTATACTTAATATAAGTTGCAAGAATAAAAGTTCAATAACTGAGACTATCCTTTCATGTCATGTTGGATAAATCACCATAATAAGAATCATAAAGTTACATATAAATATATATGTATCCTTTTGATTTATGAATTGTATAAACTTATGAAACTTGTTAAGTTGAAGAATAGCCAAAATAACTTTTGATGAAAGAATGATGATGATATTAAATTGTTAAATCTTATATATGTGATGTGTTGAATCTAATAACAATTCATAAAAGGATGATACTTTTATTTCATAATATTACTAATGAATTTATATGATATAGTCATATGTATTAAATGAAACATTGATTTAAAATTTTTAAGAAGTTCAAATTATTTAAATCTAAGTAGAAATTAAGCATTCAGAATGCTAAAAGACTTACAATAAGATAGAAGTGGTGAAATATAAATTTTTTATTTATCTATGGGGAATGAGATTATTTAATAAATACATCTATAATTAAATTCCATAATAATATGGATTTATGTAAGGAAGAAAATGCAAAATGAGATATTGTATAATGCAATATTTATTTCTTTTATATTTATGCTTGGTACAATAACTTATCTTCAAAAGTTCCAATCAATTCAATTAGCAAGATTTCATATGAGATATGAAATGGTATGACTTTGAAATAATCAAAATTAATGATTGAGATATGATGCTTAGTTGAAGCATCTATTATCTAATAATTTTAGAACCAAATAAAGATAGAAGAATATGAGATATCTAAAAGATTAGATATAATTTGACAAACCCTACTAAATAAAATGATCATTTTAATGTATACTTATAGGAGAATGGTTCTAAAAAAATAATGGGACTAAGATAAAATTTAAAAGGTTCAAATCTTATATCAATGCATTCAATTGGACATAATGCCTTTGTTGATATGTTTGATGTATAGTTAAAAGGCTACGAGATGTTGAAGGATTCATTTTCATAATAATTAGATAATTTTGAATTTATAATGTCTACAAGAAAGTTAATGAGAGTATATATATTCTCTTCAACGAAAGTATGTAGGGACATATTGGCCACAGAGGGAGCAATAATTCATATTTTCAATTGTTAAAGATATAATTGTCCAAGAACAATTCATATTGGATATGAAAAGGTACAACTTAACTATGAGAATTAGATCTATAGAATAGATATGAAAGTTTCTTTACCTATTCTAAGTCTAAGTAAATAGATAATGTACTAAAGGTGTTTAGTATTTGAGATGCCTGATACTTGTAAAGTATTAAAGATATCCATTATTCTATGTACGAGTTACTATAT
The DNA here is from genome assembly GCA_025629805.1 of Erythroxylum baracoense. Taxonomy (NCBI): domain Eukaryota; kingdom Viridiplantae; phylum Streptophyta; class Magnoliopsida; order Malpighiales; family Erythroxylaceae; genus Erythroxylum; species Erythroxylum baracoense. The sequence continues at coordinate 22,733,546 of JAOTAY010000189.1, forward strand.
GGGTTTAAGGTTATATGGATATTAACTTTAGGGCCTTGTTTGGTTAGCATGGATTCTTGCTTGGGAAAGTAATCTTTTTCCTAAAATTTATATTACCACGTTTAGTTCATTTTTTTGAGTAGTTAGGAAAGTAAAAACTTTCTCAATTTAGGGAAAGTAATAGCACTTTACTTGGATTCTAAATCCCATCACCCCTTGGTATTTAGATTAATTTCCTTAGGAATTTAAAATACACTAGCCAATTCAACCCTTCCTTCTCTCTCAACTCTACGACAACTCTTTTATAAAACCCTACCTTCTATTCAACTATTCTTCTCCTGTTAGCAAGATTTTGGATATTTTTGCTCAGAAGTTTCAATCGAAAATCTTTAGGTTCATATTTTTCCTTCTTACTTAACTTTTGTCATCTTTGTCTTTATCAGTTTCTCAATATCAAATTCCCTTGCATGGAAATTTGAAGTTGTCCATTATGTGCTTGCCCAAAAATAAAATTCTACCAAATTATGTTAAACCACAAAAAAAAGGATTAATAAAATTAAAGATAGTGCAAGAAATGAGTTGTGCATATCAATAAGAGTGGAAACAATCTACCAGATGTATCTCTTCTGCAAAACCTTACCTTTGCATCAAATAATGGGCTATAGTTTCTAATGTAATTGAAATAAGAAAAAGGTTTAATAACAAAAGAATTATTTTGAGTCTTACGATACATTACATTGGTATTAAACTCATCATCCAAAGCTGATCACAGTATTAGGAAAATATATCCTTTCCATGTTTTACATCAAAGCTATTAAATGGATTTAAGATTTCGTGTAGACAGATTTGTTCAATTAATCAAAGTGGGTAATTCCAAGAATAAACTTTTCACACAACAACAAATTGGATATTGAATGGTCTCGTACTTGAATTATTTTCACGTTTAGATTTTGTCCAATATAATGGGCCATGACCCTTATAAAGAAAAGCATTAGAAATGATTGTTATTTGTTTTACATAAGAGATTTGACAGGACAGACGCTTGAAATGAGGAGAGAAGCTTTGATATAGTCCTGGTCGTGGTCATCGTTTGCATTGATCAGACGACCACCGGAGGAGATTCCATAAGAATATTTGTAACAAATGACATTGGATTTCTGATGACCATAGTGGCACCATAAACCCAGTCGCATAGAAAGCGATCCAAATGAACAAAAGTCTGTCGAATTTCGGGTCATACCCGAATTAAAGGTTGCATCTTTCGAATCTATAAAAGCCCAGGAACCACCATAAGCAGAGCCAAGGTAATTGGGTTCTTAGCACTATCTGGGCAATGGCAGATAAGGGCCAGAGAGAGCGAGAAAAAGAGGAAATGTCAGTTAAAGTAGAGCGGAGGTGACGATAGATGGAAGTCGTTTAAAGAAACTGGTTAAAGACTAGGGAATGTCCTGAGCTTTGGATTAGAAAACATTTTGATATTTGATTTGAATTTTAAGATTTATCTTCTTACTCGGTTGAGGTTTTTTTAGTATTTTTCAATACTATATTTATGATATCACAGTATTACATGATTATAATATCATAAATGAAAAAATAACATTTAATAATATAACTTGTATTACAAATTAACATTATTTAACGATTTCAATTTTTATTAAGTTTGTAGGGATATAATTGGAAACACAAGTTAAAATTAAATTACGTTCCATGAAATACTGTTGCATACCAAACACTAATAAGAATCCACCCAACTTTCCTATTAGAATTCTTTTAAGTATCCAAATATGTGAATATCTTTACTTTCTATAGATTTATTTTCCGAAGAATCAGATTCCAAATTCACTTTACTTTTCTGCCAACCAAACGGGGCCTATAAGTAAATCTTAATAAAGGTATTTTTTTACTTGGAATAATATTATTTTGACATTGGAAAGGTTCCAATATAACATTAATTGCTAATTAAGCCAAAATACATTTTTTAGTTAGTAGAAATGATTAGTTCGATTAAGAAGTTATTTAATGAACTTGGTATAGTTCCTTGTAATTGTGAAACTTTGGAGCTATTAGGCATGTAAAGAAGCTAAGATCTCATCAAAGATCTAAATATGCATTTAGTAGTTTCTCTTAATTATGAGAATAAAAAATGAAAATTTTAAAATTTAAGCAAATGCTCATTATAAAGAATCTTGTAGAATGTTTTCAGGAAACTATTGTCCCAGCAGTAGCATGATCGTCATATAGTGATATAGTAAAAGATACTTAAATGATTGGCTTAGTGCAAGTGAGATATTGTTGGTTTACACCCTACTACCAATTGGTTAGTTATAGTTTAGTAACATAATTATTTAAAAGGATTCTTTGTCTTATACATATTTAGATGTATATGATAAAGTCCATGAGATATATATATATATATTACAAATGAAATTATGATGAGATCATAATTATGGAATTAATATTGCATTTATGTATTATCCCTATATTATTCATAGTCATTATTCTATTAAAACTTGATATTAATAGAGCGTAAAAGACTAACACACATTATGTTTCTTCCTTATGTAAGAATTAGATAATTGCATAAAATACAATATGAAGATAATTAAACAAATGTATGTGCTTATTAGAAAACAAGTTCACTGAACTGATCCTATATGAGAATTCTGTTTGGAGCTTTACTTGCATGCTTATGAAAATTATTATTGTGATAACTGTATAAAGTGATCATATGACTTGAGATCTCTAAAGTATCTCATATAGGGATTGTTATATTTCGATATTACTTATAAACTATTCTAATCTAGGATAGCTTAGTCGATAATTGTTAGATATAACATAAACTATATGAAGGTAGTTGAGTGATCCATATAGGATTCATCGCCCTAAAGTGATTAAGGAGAATGTTTTGTTATTCTTGATCATATTAATTCAAAAAAACCCTTAGCTAGGGTGGAATGGCACTTTGAAGATAATTTTCAAATGCTATTAACTGAATCACTTACTAATGGTAAAGAACTAATATGATTGGACTCAAATATAGTAGACATTAATTTCATGCTTTATGTCTAATCAGAGTTTTGGATGATGAAATGATTGAATTATACAAAAAAAATGTATATGAAAAGGTTAGTTAAAATTACTTTGACATTCTTAAATAGTTGGATGGTCATGATACATTGCTAGATGTCATCTTGATTCGTGAATATAAATTATTCAATTAAAGAATTAAAAATAAATTAAAAGATTTTAATTTATCTAATCCTGAATATGATTTAGGGTTATAATGTATATCGATTGCCAATATATTTAGAAACCTAATGAGTTAGACATAAAGAACAAATTAAAGAAAGAAAAAGGTATTTTAATCAAGTTGGATTTAATTATAAAGTTTGAGAAACTTTATAATTAACTATGAGATACTTAATAAATAAGGATAAATAAGAGATATTGAATCTTATTTGCATATAATTGGTATTTAATTCTAATTAATTGTAATTGTAATTAAAGTTTAATTGAAATTGTAATTTTGTTTCAATTAAATTACTAAAATATCTAGAATCTATTGTAAATAGGTTAGGTTCCAAGAGAATTAGTACTTTTTGCCTACCCATCTCCATAACAGTTATAGAATTTTCTCAACTTGGCATATAGATATTGTTGAAGGTCAAACACTTATATGACTATGATAATTGAGATGAGCCAAGTTCAAAAATTGTTAGAAAGAAACATAAGAAAAGAATTAAGCTTCACAATCAAGTACGGAGAATAATTCATGCTTTATATGTTTTTTTTTGTTAATCATGTTATGAAATTTTAAGTGACTTTAGCTTTTGAAAAATAAAAAAAATTTCATTATTATTATGCTACACATGAGATCTGATCCCACTCTAATTTTCCAACAATATTTACAATATTAAAGCATTTAGTTCACATATATTAAAATAGTCTTAATTATTAATATATTTAATTATTTTGAGATTTGCATAAAATAAATATCAATAATAAATTTATATTTACGAAATTAAAATCAATTAACAAATGTCAAACCGATTAGATTAGTAAATCTTAGCTATTTGAAATTTGAACAATTTACTACCAAATATTAAAAAAAATATATATTATAATAAGAAGTATGTTTCACCAGAAGTGACATGTAATTGATTTTGGTAAAAGTAACTCCAATGATTAAAAACTATAGATAATTAATTAATTTTAAGAAATTAATATTTAACAGTAAATTAAATTTAAATTTAAAAATAAAAAATAATTAATTATTAGTGAGCTTTAATTATTTTAAAATATGTGCACATTAACTATCTATTATACATTTATTTTACATATACCAAATTGTTCTTGATTATTATTGTTCTTTAGTCATTTTAAAACTTGTATATATTGGATATCAAATAATAAATTTTATTAATAAAATAAATTTTATAAATATTTAAGATTATTGATATTAGTAAATTTTAATATTTTTGAAAATATGTACACGTTAAGTTAGTATAGTACTAAAATCATATATTGTGTATTTCTAAACATTTTAATAGAGTATTAAGTAAATTTATAGGTGTATATACATCTGTCAAAACATTTATAACTATATATTAATGCACTATTATTTATGACATGCGTGTATGATATATTTCTGTGAGAAAAATTATTACTTATCATAAATTAACGTATTTTATAAAAATTAAAGTGTGATATGAAAACATTTTTTATATGAATTTATAAAGAAATTATTATAATTATTACAGAATATGTATATATGATAAGGTTATTATAAAAATTCTTCACATATATATATGTTTAAAGGTAAAATATTAAGCTTTTATTATAAAATTAGGAAAAATTATATTTTTAACAATAATTTTGAAAAATTATCAAAAATTACCCAAAGTTTTTTAACACTTTAATAATAAATGAACTCTTACACATCATTATTAAGTCAACTGACATTATATGCTAAATATATTATTTTTAATTCTTAAAATGAGTGAGTTTAAAATAAAAGATAAAAAAAGAAAAGTATTTTTTATGTAAAGAATAGAAAATGGGTGTTTTTGGCAAAGAGGATATAAAAGGTTAGCTACCTCATGTCCTAGAAATTAAAACAAAATATACTTGACATGTAATATTAGTGGACAAAGTGGTGATTTATAATAGGGCCTAATGTTGGACTAAATTTGATAATTTCATGTATTAAAATATTAAAAAATAAAGTTTAGACTTATTTTGATAATATACTTAAAGTTGTGGATTAAAAATATATATATTTAAAATTAAACATACCATAAATGAAAAATAAAAATAAAATCTTTATATAAGTGCAATTGGCTTCAAAAAATTATTTTCACTTATTATAAAGGTTGGATACATTGAATATTTTTAAATATATATTTTAACTTTAAAATACAAGCATGTTTTTAAAAAATTATACACTGCATTTAATAATTATATATGTAATTTTTTAGTAATCTTTAAAATTTCCTTATATCTAAAAATACTACTTATGTCTCCTCAAATGAATAACGTGTAAATTTAAATATATTTTCATGTAAAATAGTGAAAACTTATATTATTTTTCTTCATATCTTATTTATTATTAAATAATTATTAATAATTTTATATTTTATTACTGATAAGAATTTAATTATAAATTTGTAAGAAAGTTGCTACAAGAGGAGTTAATAAGAAGTTAGACCTACTATTTGTCAAGTATATACATTGTTAAAGGTAAAAACAGTTTTAATTATATATATATATATATATACACTATAAAATTCTTTTAATATTTCATTATAATTTTATAATAAATTAATAATAGTTATCAAAATAATTGGTATTTACAAAACTTAAAATTATTGCAAAACCTACTTCTATTTTCAAATATTTCAAATTTTCAACAAAATTTAATGTTTTAACATAGAATTAATCACTTTTTATAGTCATTGTAAACCTAATAAAAATGATATTATACTTATTAATTTTGATATAAATTCTTTATAATAATCAATAGTGAACTTTTCTTAATAAAAAATATAAAAGCATATTATTAGAAATATTATAATATTTACCCTAATATAATAATTATTATACATTAGAAAGTTAGTTATATCAATATATATATATATATATATATATATATATTTTATGCATGTGCACAATATGCAGTTAGGTTAAGAGTAGGAAGGCTGATGTGTATGGACAAATCAATGTCCGTTTCAAGGAACTATAGTAACCTCGTTTAGTTCGTTTTATTTGACTTTCTTGAACTTGAGAGAGACTGGGTAAGATGCTAATTATTAATAGTATATTGATCAATATTAATTAATGGATATGAAAATTGATAACCTGCTACATCTAACATTTACGTATCCTATCAGTCACTCTTTAGACTCGATAAAATTCTTGGAAATCTCTTTCAAGCAGTATTATGTTCGTGCTTCCTCTGATCCACAGCTGCTGGATAATAATGGAGGTTGGTTCAGTAAAAGTTTCCGAGTAGGAATTTCCATTTCTTACACGGAATAGGAGACTAAAGTAAGTGAGAGCTATTGACATATTACTAATGATGGAAAAAAGCCAACAAGCTTGCTTGGAGAAGAAAATAGCCTTCTTAATTGGCAATTTCGTTTGACCAAAATGGAAAGATATAACAAAGAACCACTTGATCTTCCTCTCCAAATGTAACTGCTAAATGTCTGAAAAAGAATGAAACTGTATGAATATTTAATATAACCTCCTTGCAACTGCTGTTTTCTCTCTATCAACTTCTTACATCATCTTCCAATAGACATCATAATAGAATCTCTCAGTGCACGTTACCACACGCTATCCTGATTTATGATTCAAAACAAAATTGAAATGCAAGTGTCATCTCAGATGTGCACGATATATCCATGGCTACATCCAAACCACGCGCACAATATATTTCAAAATAGAAGAAGAAGATAACAGAGAAATGAAGCTAATTTCTCATTATCATACCAGGAGCTTTCTTATCCAAAATTCCAATCAACTTTGCAGGTACTCCTGCCACCATGCTAACGGAACCAAGAAAAAGAAGGAGGAAGAGAGAAGAAAAGAGATGAATGTCAACATAAAGCAAGTTAGAAGACCACGGACATTCTATTGCCGATAAGTAGGATTAATCATTGTCTCACCTATGTGGGGGAATATCTTTCAATACAAGAGAACCGGCAGCAACTGTAGCTCCTCCACCTATTTTTATATTTCCTAGCACAGTTACGCACGCTCCAATTAGGGCACCATCACCTACTTTTGGATGGCGATCACCAGTCTCTTTTCCAGTCCCTCCTAAAGTTACACCCTGCCAAAGATCCTTGGTTATGAGCATAAAGTAACGCTTTTTAACAGGTTAAGTTTTGCAATATTACCCATTACAGCATCGATTCATTACTTGTTTCCATAAAAGTTTTACTTAATGCATTGCATGTCATTTTCCACATACGTTTAAATTCCATCCAGTCATTGATCAATCAAAGTTTCAGTGCACATGGAATGCTTGTCCAAGGAAGATTCTGAAGAAAAGAGGAGAGAATTGATACTATAAGAAAATATAGCATTTCTATTGTAGCAACTAGAAATAGAAAGATATAAATTGAAAGCTGTCAGGCATGGACAAGAATATTTACCCTAGATCATTTAGAACTTAGCTAAAAATAGCTACCAACAATTGAAGATAACAGCATAATTGGCATGAAAGCAATCAGATTAATTGCAAGCTGGTGAAAGGAAATAATAAGGCTGGCTCACATGCATCAATGAGACTCTGTTTCCAACAACCGCAGTTTCTCCAATCACCAAACCGGTTGCATGATCTAGTAATATTCCCTCACCAATTCTGGCAGCTGCATAACAAAGGAAAACGGTAAGAGAAGACATTGCATGCTATCTAGAGACAATACTTTCATCTCCTGACACACCAGCGAAAATGCAACAGCAACTACCAAGAATAAAGAGCTCGTCCATTCACTTCACATTTGAAACGTATCAAGAAATCTATATGCTAATATGTTTCTTAAGACACACTTTCAACATTTGGTTCACATAAATATGTTATATCTCACTTTGTCAGACTATAACACAAGATACTACTTTATTATACCTGGATGTATATCAACTCCAAAAACCTGAGAAACATAATAGTAGAAGTATTAGTAGGTGATAAAAGTGACCACTGGTGTATTTTAACCGCTATAATAATTTAATGAACGACGTCAAGAAGATCAGCTGCATATAGTAAGAACCTCATTGATACAGCTTTGTAATGCCAAGGCCAATATCTTACGTCCCTGACTCCAGAGAACGTGAGCTACTCGATAAGATTGCAGTGACTGATAACCCTAAGAACAAAGAGACTAGTCACATGACGTGCGAATTCACTATATATATCAGTACCAACATGTCATGCAATGCAAACGAAGATTACCGATGCTAATTCCCTGATCCACAAAATGCCAAATGAAGAATGATCTCAAATCCTTCAGTACATTCAGCCAGAATTACCTTAAGGTACAATAGAGCTGAGCAATATGATAGGCATGCAGGATCTCTGTCTTTAAGTGCCTACAGAAGGAAAAAAAGATTTTGACACATGGGAAGCAGGTTCAGTTTCCCTATCAATCGAAGAACTTATGCGGACATGTGTATTTATGCATACGAAGTTACCTGCAAATCAAAGCGAATTGAATGCTGGATAGCTCTATCGTGCATAATGACATCAGAAATTATATCCAACAATCGTGTGGCTAACATGGTAGGATTTTGGAGTCGATTAGCGAGGACAAAAGCTAATGCTTTCTCCAAGCAGTCATGCGACAAGATGCTAGCATACAGAAAGCTACTAAGGATTGGTTCCTTTTCTGCCTGCAGCGCTTGATGGATGGTATACATGTTAACTATAACTAAACTGAGTAAACTACTACCACCCAAAAACCTGAAAACAAAACCAGTTACATGTTTCATGTAATAACATCTCTCTAGACGAATCTCTCCATGCCAGACAAGTATGGCAGATACCTAATTCTTCAAATGCAATAAGAATTTGCGCAGGAAGGAAGCAATTTTCTAATACTTGCTCAAGAATGGTTTCTTTCTACGTTCTGTCATCAATTCGTTCCCCAAAGTTGAACTGATTTCACAGATTTTGTCAGCAAACCTGATTATGGGTCCTAAGTAACATGGAAAGATTATCTTTCCATTGGGTGGTTATGCTCTTGGGACTACGAAGTGCATACAATTCATAGAAAAGTTGACATCCAGACTAAATATAAACAAATAAATCTGGAACAACTACAGTCTACAAAGTATTAGCTATCTATCATTTGATTTCAAAAGATGACATAAAAATGATAGCTTTAGAAAATCCGAATTCCCAGAATAGGCAACTTGACAAATTTGCTTCATCATTTAAGCAACTCTAAAACACCTGCTTAGTCAGAAAGAATATATTATTATCGATAACATCAATTTATAAGCCGAGAAGGGTAGCCTACCTCCGACTTAGCCTCTTCTCTCACGGCGTCCCAAATAGGATCACCGGCATTGGAAACTGAAGCAACAAAGTCGGGCTTCGCCAATCCTCCCATTGCACAAATCGGAAACACCCTCTCGAAAGGAAAAGCCGTGGAGTCAGAAACAATAGAACTGGTCGCCGTTTCTCCAGTATCTTGTTCTTCTTTCACAGACAAGCGTCTCCAATGCATTTCCAGAACAGAAGTCCAGCTCCCGTATCTTAAACAAGCCATGAAATAGTAAAAAGCTATAGGGCAAAGAAAGAGTAATAAATCCGAAGAAGAAAGAGAGGTTATGACAAACTAGAGTAATAAAAGAAAGAAAACAGTGGCTATGGGTTGCAGCCGTCAAACACCGCCGTTACGTTAACAATAGAACATGAAGATTGGAGAGATGTGTCAATGGTGGCTTAGTTTATAAATGGTTCAAACATAGCTATACCCCAGATATCTGTTTCGACTGCGAGTCATATTCCCATCAAAACAAATACAAAGTTATTTTGTAATATAATTTTAATTAGGAGATGATCAGGTGGCCGCCATGTCTGTAGTTCTGTTGCGGGAAGTAGACTGTTTAAGGACTTGATTTGGGTTTGTTCAGTCACAAAACTTGGATTGTGTGATAAATCGTTGTCCTATTGGTGCTTGCTGAAAGCCATCTCTAAATTTAGCAGCGACAAGGCATCACTTCTCAAATTAAGTTAATTCTTAACATTTTTACCGCTTACGCACACGATCTAAAGAAGATGGAAAGATGTACTGACTAATGATCGGCTGGGGAGTTGAAGGCAATAAGGAATTCGAAGACTGTTGGGAACTGATGTTGAGTAGGGCCAGCAATCAATCAGCAGTTGACCAATCAAGTATGTGACGACTCTTTATACGCAGAATTGTACAAATTCCGTAAGAATATGAGAGATTTTGGAGTTCTAGATTTACATTCTCTAGAATTCTTGAAGTGAAGTTTTAGAGGCTTAGGATTAGTTCGAATAAGTTAGGATAACTAATGTAATAAAAAAAATGAAAAGACGTACTATAATGATTAGATAGCTGAAACTGGACCCGAATCAGTAGGCAGAAAGGTGTTAGCTCATGAATAGGCACATGGGGCGCTGAAAAAAAGAGCACAGAGTATCTAAACTCTGAAATGTTTAGGCTGCGGCATTGGATGTTGGTGCAATTATTGGCGAGCAGGACGATACTGTATGTATCTGGCCATGTACACGGCCAGAGACATTCTCTATTTACTTATTCAGAGCTGCAAGTTTATGAAGTTATAAAATATGCGCACTCATGCGAGAAGTTGGATGATTCACCGTAAACATTTTGTTCCATGTGCTTCTTGTCAGCTTGTCTCTCTACATAATCAGACGCAAGAGATAGCACTTTTTTTTATTTATTTTATTAGCTATCTCAGTTTAGTCGGATTAATCTTAAGCCCCTAAGACTCCACCCTAAGAATTCTAGAAGATGTAAATCTGGAACTCCAAGATCCCTCTGGTTCTTACGTAGTTTGTACACTTCTACACACAAAGAGTCGTCAAATACTTGATTGGTCAACTGCTAATTGATCACTCACCCTGCTCAGTATCAAGTTCCCAACAGCCCTCGGGTTCCCTAATAGCTTCAACTCCCACACAGCTGCTGGAAGTGAGACGTTCGTGATTGATCCGATCAAAGAACTTTGCCTAGAGGGCTAGAGGATCATCAATAGAACAAATTTTCTATTTTTCCTCTTTTTGTGTGACTCGAACTCAAGACCTCCTGTAAGAAAGAGCCTTAAGTGAAGAGCTTACACTATTAGGCCACTCCCCGTTGTCACAGATAGCACATTCTTTATTTTATAGATCCACATCTCATGTCTCACCACCGTTGCTTATTTTGGCTTTTTATTTACTAAGTTTAAGGTTGTTTGTTTTTATTTTCAATTTTAGTAAAAAAAAAATTTTGTTTGAAATTTTAGTTTTTATTTTTAGTTTTGGTTTCTTTCAGTTTTTAAAAATTATAAAAAGTGGTTTTTGTTTCCTATTTTTGTTTTTTTTCATAATTTGATTTACTATCATTTAAATATATATTATTAATTATTAATAAAAATTATGAATAATTTAATTCAAAATTATATATTTAATAAATTAAAATTAATTATCAGTAAAATATGAATAATTTAATTTAATTTAATTTAATTTTCATAATTAAATTATATGTAATTAAATTTTAATAATTATTAATAAATATAACTAAATTTAAAATATATAAATATTCAAATAAAATTTGATTTAATAATTAAATATATTTCAAATAAAAATTAATTTATAAATAAAATTTTAATTTATAAATTATTTATTTTATTAAAATAACATAATTTTATTAATAGTGTGTTAATAAATATTATATAAGAGATTAAATAAATATATTTAATTAAAAATAATTTATCTTTAAATTTTATTTAATATTTAATTATTATTAGTGATAAAAATATAACTACATCAACGTTGATAACCAAATAAGTTTTTATTTTTATTTAAAAAAACCGAAACAAAAAACTGAAATGAAACCTAAAATTATAACAGAAAAATAGAAGTCGAATCAAATGATCCCAAGTGTACGAAATGAATTATCAAGAAAATCAATAGCTCAATAAAGAAACAACAATTACGATTTACCTGCACGAGAAACAACTAGAAAAACAAGCCTAGGATCACACAGAGGGCAATGGAGATATCACGTAGTAGAGAAATGTCGAAAAAATTTTATTTTCTAAAAGGTGAACTCATATAAGCATTAAAAAAATTGAAAGTATAAGTTAGAAGTCTCTTTAAAAAAATAAAAATTATTCAAAAAGAAATGTCTTTTTATTTTTCAATATTTTGGCTTAATCGACATAACTGAAGATATGTAATTTAATTCTAGCATCAAAATCGTTTATAGTTCTTGATGTAGGGAAATTGGGACATAATTCAATCCCGAACGCAATAGAACAGTTATGAAACTTTTTCGCAAAATGGTTTTCTTAAAATCATGATCAATTTAATTCTATAAAATGGTTAGCACATAAATCATAATAAAGCATGAATCTAAATTCGTACTTTATTCTAAAGTTTGATCATGTCCTTATCGTAATTTTCGAATCGTCTCTGAAATCGATCCGTCTCAACCAACGCAGCCGCACAAATGTCTAGCCTCTAACGGTATCCACAGAATGAGTTAAGAGAATTTCGTAATTTTTTATAGAGAAGGTTAAGTAAGAAGTGCTAGCTTTATAGAGTTTATGCCTATTTATAATAGGTTTTGAACATTTTAGTAATTTAATTGAAATTAAATTTTAATTTCATTTAAAATTTAATTATAATTACAAATACTTCTAATTAAATATCAATTATGCTCAAAATAATATCCAATATCTTATCTTGATCCTTATTTATTAAATATCTCATATTTAATTATAACATTTCTCAAACTTTACAATTAAATCAAACTTGATTAAAATAACTTTGCTTTCTTCAACTCATTCTATACGTGAGACCCATTTTACGTTCCAAAATATGTTGACAATGATTATAAATTATAATTCTAGCTAAAGATAAATTAAACAATTTATAATCATAGATCAAGATTAACGTCTAGAAACACATCATGACCACCTAAATATTTAAGAATATCAAAGTAGTTTTGTCAAGCCCTTCTGTGCATGGTTTTTTCATATAATTCAATTCTTTCATCAATCAATATTTCGATTAGACAGAGTGCTTAAAATTAATGTCTACTCTATTTTGAGTCCAATCGTATTAGTTATCTACCATTAGCTATTGATTCAATTAATGACATTTGTAAACTATTTACAAAATGTCATTTTATTTTGGCCAAGGATTTTTTGAATCAATACTAATCAAAAGCAACGGAACGTATCTTGATCACACAACTATCTTCATATAGTTCATGCTACATCCAACGACTACTGATTGAATAACCTATGATTAAATAGGTCATAAGTAGCATTAAAATGTAACAATTCCTATACAAGATAACTTTAGTGACCTTAAGTCAAATGATCACTTATACAATCATCACAATAAGAATCCCACAAGTAATGATCCAAATAAATTTCTCATGTCAGGTCTATTCAGTGAACTTGTTCTATAACAAGCACCCATACATTTTGACAATACAACATATCTTCGTTGTATGTTTTCTTAAAGAGACAATAAAGAACCATTACAAGAAAAACGTCGTTTTGTGATGGACATTACCGACGGAAAACATTAACTTTCCATCGGTATGTTAGATTAGCGACGGACATTACCGACGGACAAAGGCATCGTAGAAACATGCCATATATGTAATAAATACAAATGGAATATCATGTTCTACTGGGAAATTTACCAACGGAAAAATGTAAATTGTTGGTAAATTTACTGACGAAAAATAATGTTCTGTTGGTAAATTTATCGATTGAATAATTGGCGGTTGACCGTTGGTATATTTACCAACGGAACATTATTTTCTATCGGTAAATTTGTCAACAGTTTACATTTTTCCGTCAATAAGTTGATGAAAAATTATCGACGGTTATTCCGTCTTTGATTACTGGCGATATACAGTTGGTTATTCCGTCTGTGATTACCGACCGTATACCGTTGGTTACTCCGTCTGTGATTATCGACAGCATGTGGTTGGTTATTCCATCTGTGATTACCGAAGGTTTACGCTTTTCCATTGGTAAGTTTGTTCAAACATTACTGATAGGTGTTCTTTTACAGTCGACAATTGTCCCAACTTTACCGATAGAAGTTGTTATTTCATCTGTGATTGCTGACGATAAAGTTCCTTCGGTCGGTAATTGTTTTAATTTTACCGAAGGATTGCAGATTTCTGCCGGTAAATTAATTATAAAACTTTTTTTAATAATGTATTGTCAATACCGTCAATAAATTTTATTTCATGATATTCTAATTGATGCATAATTTAAACAACTATTAATGTAATAGTATACATTTAATTTTTTAAACGTAAATTTAATTGATGATATAAAGTTGAAAATATCTTAATTGATAACAAAAACATTACATTGTACATAATAAGTTTTCATAATTCTAATAAATTACCAAAAATACACTATTAATTTGGAGATGGTGGATGCTCTGATTGGTGCGATGAGATGCTACCTCTACCCTTCAACTAATCCACCTTATTATGGAGCTAAGCTATGTACTGCATTGACTGTTGTAACTGAGCCATCAACTGTTGCAACTGAGTTGCCATGTCTGTACTGTGATCCGAAGTTCTTGGATTTCATTGGTTGTAGACTGCCTACTAGATGATGTTGTACTGGCCATGAAGGATTGTGAATAGCATGTATTTGCAAATGAACCTAAGTCGAATATCCTTCCTCGAAGGTCCCTACAACCCACTGCATGAAGATAGGTTTGAGTCTCGTCAACATCTTCAGACTGCTGAGACTGTCGTTGAATGCTTTCTTGTATTTTGTCATATCAGAAGGCAATGTTTATATTAGTAAGTGATAATTATTAAACATTAATATTAAACTATAAATTTCACATACATTTAGTTCTCTACATCGGGTATTGACGAATGTCACATCGTTATGCTTCTTAGTGTGAGTGTGCAAAAAGAGTTGACGGGGTATAAGCCTCATGCCCATAGACTTTTTCTACATAAGAATAAAATGTTATAAGTGAACTAAAATTTATAAAAATTTTGGCAGAGTTTCCTCAATTTTATGACATTTACCCCTATTGAACAAAGAAAACAAGCCAACAACACAGCCATATATGACACCAGACATTTATAACATTATCCTTTTCCATAATACACATATTTTCATTCCAAAATTCACACATCAAATTTAATTAAAATACAGTAAAGTAAAGAAATTAGAATATAAATGTAAAGTGTAGATACTTACAAGTCTCTCTGCATGCTCTTGGTGGGTAATAGATTCTCCCGTATGTACGGGAAGACTCTCTCCCCCCAGTTCTCCACGTCTGTTGGTAGAATTATGCTCTGAAATAGACATTGTCTCAAGTGATGTCCAATATTGCTACTAACGACTCCATATTTGTTCAGAAATATAAGACGGTCGTATACCGGCCTTGTGTATCGCAGCAACAAAGTCCTGATAATGTGTATGTGCTCGTCTCTTCCATACTTTATAAATGATC
Organism: Erythroxylum baracoense; assembly: GCA_025629805.1. Lineage (NCBI taxonomy): Eukaryota > Viridiplantae > Streptophyta > Magnoliopsida > Malpighiales > Erythroxylaceae > Erythroxylum > Erythroxylum baracoense. The sequence continues at coordinate 22,749,246 of JAOTAY010000189.1, forward strand.
GCGCCAAATTCAGAATCCCAAAAAAATTCTTTATGAAACACAAGGAAAAACATTCGATAAATACTTATAATGTAATAATATTTATCTAATTAATGTATAAAAATTAATTAAAATAGAAAATAATAAATTTTTTTGTACCTCAAACTCCTGATAGTAAAATTCCTTTATGGCCTGAGAGATATTCTTTCATACATAACCCTCAAGATCAATCTTCTCTTTAAATTTGGATGTCATATTTCCTGAGCACGGTCCAGACGGAATCAACCTAATATAAAAACAAATAATTTTATACCATTTTTAAAATTTAAACCTATAACTTGATTATAAACATATAGTGTTTCATGTATTTTTACTTACAGATTATTAACAATGGTGATGTAAGTTCTTCCGTTAGGTTCCTCAGCTCTAGGATGGTTTATCCGCATTGTTTACCCCTGATATTTCTGTTGGTATAGGGGTAGTGAATGATGTAGGGGTGGTGATGGTGTAGCAATAGGTATGGAAGGTGATGCCTCATCTGCAAGTGTAGTAGCTAGAGGGGGAGGAGGTGATTCAGTTCCAGCTGCTACACGATGAGATGCTTCTCCTGTATAGTAAGTAGCTCCGAATCGTGGTCTGAATCTTGGTCGCATTATATCATGTTTTCTCTTTGGTGGCATATTTCAACCTGAAATTAATATTTGATTGAATTTTCTAGAAATATAACATTTTGAATTCAATATTTTATACAATATATTGAAAAAGAAATAATTGATTTGTTGAATATTCAATTACAAACGCAAATTAATCGCTATCATCACTTAATTGTAAATAAAAATTATCTTCTTTTTCTGAAGAATTTGAATCAAACTCAGGCTCTTCTTCAGATCTTTGGCCCTCCTTATCCTCTCCAAATAAAATTTCAACATATTCATTTCATAGATCGTTCAAAGGTTCATTATCCTCATATACGACAAATGCATTTATTTCATAAGCATCTTCCTGAAACACTTCACTTTCACTTCTTTGTTATCTTTTTTCATGTGATTCAAAAACACCTCTAGGTTTAACTTTGTAAACGGCTAACCAATCTGACTTATCTTGTCGTAAGCTGAAAAAAGGGACATAATACACCTGGATCGCTTGCATTGCCAACACGAAAGGTTCAAGTTGTCTAAATCTTCTTTGCTTGTTAATTTCAACTAGATTGTATCGGCTATGCATTTCTGTCCCAACATTTGGAGTTGGATCAAACCCGTCTCACTTAAATATCACACTTCGCTTTATTGGCAATGCAGGGTATTCAATTTCAAGTATCTCAATAATTTTACCATAATAATATATCAATTCTCCCTGTATGTAAACTCCACTATTTATTGTTGTCATGCTATGACCATGATATTCTGTACGATATTTGTATCCATTAACAAAATACACCGGATATGATTTAACAGTTCGCAAAGGTCCCTTCGCAAGATCACATATGAACTTGTTCTCTATTGAATTTTCTAAGGTCTACAGAAAAGAAAATATCATATTAAACAGTATACTATGTCATTTGACCACTTAAATCTTATAATTAAATCATTTCAATATTTGTAAGTGAAAACTTAAATGTTGCTCAAACCATCCAGGAAAGTGTTTTCCAACTTCTTTATTGATATCATCCTGTGATTTTTCGGGCATGAGCTCACTTAACAATTCCTCGTATAATCTAAAAACATTATTATAAATTCCAGTTATGAATAACACTAAATTTTAAAACCGAAATAATCACTTCATACTTACTGCACGAAAGGTTGAACCTTTTCATAGTTCAATAAAATGTAACCATGGGCAGCCTCAATTTTTTCCTCTGTTAACATTCTTCTTGTTGAACATCCATATGACCATCTAGGATATGTGAAAATGGATAAGTTACCATCAGCATCAGTAGTTCCTCCCCCATCGTCATTACGAGGAACGTTTCTTTCTCTTGTGTGAGCATGCGGCCCAAAATAATGTGAATAAAATGTACTAGCATCCTCTACTAAATAAGCATTACATATCGAACTTTCAACTCTAGCCTTGTTCTTTACATTTTTCTTCAAGTGATGCAAATACCTTTATGAGCGAATAGGGTTATACGAATTTAGTTATGAAAACATGATAATATAACTTCAATTACAATCATTTTTTTAAATTAAGTACCTCTCAAATGGATACATCCAATGATATTGGACTGGACTGGTTAGTTTAGCCTCATGTGTTAAATGGACAGATGGATGCTCCATCCAGTCAAAGAAGGTTGGAGAAAATATCCTTCTAACTTACACAAAATTACTAGAATTGCCCTTTCCAATTTTTCCATTTTAGCCAACTTAATTTCAGATGATGTTAAGCTTTTGAAAAATAAACTTAATTCTGTTATTGATTCCCAAACCTTATTTAGTAGCAACTCCCGAAATGTAATTGAAATTAGCCTTTGCATAAACACATGACAATCATAACTTTTTCATCCCAAATAATTTGTACTTCTGCATGTCCACACACCTTGCCAAGTTTAAAACATAACCATCGGGAAACTTTAGACTTTTCAACCATTCACATAATATTTCCTTCTACTTTTTATCTAAAGTGTAACATGCTTTCGGATATTTATCAGTCTGAAGATCTTTAAGTAACTCATTCCTTCTATAAAAAAGCTTCAAATCAGCTCATGATTTTGCATTGTCTTTTGTCCTCCCTTTAATGTTCATTATGGTATTGAACAAATTGTCAAAAATATTTTTTCAATATGCATCACATATAGATTATGACATATCAAATTAGTTTTCCAATATGGCAAATCCCAAAACATGCTTCGTTTTCTCCACCTAAAGTTTTTACTAATGCTTGTATTAATTTCATCAGCTTTAAATTCTGTAACTTTCAGCAAGCCTAATTCCTCAATCTCCTGCAGTATCTCTTCATCAGATTTGTTAGGGGGAGGAGGTATTTTTACCATCATATTCTTAATGAACTTTTATTTATTACTCCTAAATGGATGATCTGGAGTAAGAAATTTTCTGTGGTTGTCAAACCAACATATTTTACCCACATTTGGAAGATAAAATTCATAAGAATCATTGCCACAATAAGGACAAGCCATTTTTCTTACTGTACTCCATCCAGATAACATGACATATGCCGAAAAATCACCAATTGTCTACATCAAAGCTGCTCTGAACACAAAATTTTGTTTTAGAGACACATCATATATCTCAACACCATATTCCTAAAGATGATGCAATTCAGATATTCATGGTTGTAAGAAAACGTCTATTTTATGCTTTGAATTTGTAGGCCCTGGCACAATCACTGTCAAGAACATATATTCTTCTTCCATACACATCCATGGAGGCAAATTATAATGAGTAATTATGACTAGCCATGATGAATATTGCTGGCCAAATTGACCAAAAAGTTGAAATCCATCCATCGACAATCCCAACCTAACATTTCGACTTTCAGCTTCAAACCCATATTGGGTGTCATTGAAATGTTTTCATGCCAATGTATCTGATGGATGACTTATAATTTCATCTTCATATTTGTGTTCATTATGCCATCTTATGTGAAACACAGTAACATCAGAAGCATATAATCTTTGAAGTCTTGGAGTTAGCGAGAAATAATACATTCACTTCCATGGTACTAACTTTCCTTTCATAGTGCTTTCTAGGCTTGAACCTAGATTGACCACAAAATTTACACTCTTGTAATTCCATATAATCACCCCAATACAACATACATCCCAATTTGCAACAATTAATCTTTTCAACAATTAAACCAAGACCCTTAATAAGTTTCTTCATATTGTAAAAACTATCAATCATTGTGTGAGCAGGAGGCAATGATTCATTATACCATCCAAGAATTTTATCAAAACTACAATTAGAAATATACCCTTCAGATTTTATTTTCAAGATAAGAGCAACTGAAGACAATTAAGTCATTGTCTCATAATTTGGCCACAATTCTTAGTTAGCTGAGTGTAGTAAGTCAAAAAACTGTTTAGAATAAGGGTTGGGTTCTTCTTCAAGATTTTATATATTTTCCTAAAAGCTATAACCGCCTGCATCATAAACCATTTAGATGTAAGGATTTTCATTTGTATCCACATTGTTTGTTCTAAATCCAATCCCCCTTCAAACTCATTGAAGCTAACTAACAATTGTGCTTGATTACCCTTTGAGGTGCTACAAATCAACGGTTCCCCATGTTGTGTCCACTGAAAATAATTTGGGACAAACCCTCTTCTCAACAAATGCCCGTTCATTTCATCAATAGGAAGGAAACGAATGTGTTTGCATTTTTTACATGGACATCTGATCTTTGGCCCATCCATGTATGCAGGTTGAGAACATGTATAATGAATAAAAGCTTCCACTCCCTCAACAAATTCAGGATTAACGAAACCATCACGTGATAATCGTCTATACATCCAAGATCTATCAACATTGCTCATTTCTACAAAACTGTTAATTTAATCAGTTATTCCATAGTTGGTATCCTTCATGGCACCCCAAACTTTACCATCCTACGGGTTTATTATGGAATGAATTTAACGTCTATGAAATGTATTACTTCCTTGTGCTAGTAATGTGTTTGCATTAATGACATTGAAGTTGACGTATTAATCGTAGTACTTAATCTCCTACAATTAATCAATCGAATTAATCACCTACAATTCATATTACATATGAACCGTATTACTTCCTTGTACTAATACTGTGTTTGCATTAATCACACTGAAATTGAAGTATTAATCGTAGTAATTAATCACCTACAATTAATCGATCGAATTAATCACCTACAATTGATTTCAAACTGATTC
>JAOTAY010000189.1:22754182-22776378 GCA_025629805.1 Erythroxylum baracoense
ATAATAAAATAATAAACTTTTTGGAATAATCATTTTAATATAAGGGGTATAATAGTCATTTATTATACATTACATTCTATTCTATCCATCATCCAAACAACATTTCATTACATTACATTATGAACCCTTCCATCCTTTCCAAACAACGTATCACTATATCACATTCCATTCCATTATAAATTATTCTATTCCGTTCCCTTTCGCTCCATTAATTAATGTCCAACCAATCAGGCTCTAAGGTTCACAATCGTAATTGTGACTGTAATATTGTTATTGTGTTTTAAATCGTTATTGTAATTCTTTTGTAATTGTAATCATATTTTATATTATCACACTTACATCGTTCCCAATTACCACAACCGTTTGCTATCACAACACAATCCGTGGTGAATAATTTAAAACCTTAAGTTGGAATATATAAACATTGATATGGCTGCTACGACTTAAAACGCAAAGCAAGTTTGACCAGTTTGAGTCAAAAAATTCTTTCTTGAGCTTATTGGTTTGATACAAAGAAAAATTCTAAGTCGTCATGCTCGAACTTGTAGGAAAATGTTATGTCCTTTCTTCGTTGTAATTACCATGTTGAATAGACCTTGTGGGTTAACGCTTAATGGTGTATGCTCCAATAGAGTATGGTTATCGTCTAGGGGCAGAAAGGGACGGCAATGTGTAGAAATCTACTTGGATTTAGTTAACCCTGACGTAGATTCTTAGAGCAAGTGGTGGATTATAAAACTGTTGAAAATGATATGACAAGTGGGAAAGTTGTAATCTTTTGATACCCAGGCTGTGTGAGTGACCGAACGCTTTCCTCTAATGAGAAGGTCAGGTGGGCAGTTCTGCTGTTTTTATAGTATTGTTTGTATATAAGCTCTCAATTAAAAAGTTAATGATCATGGGTATAATGATGAATACTTAGAAAGTTAAAAAAGTCCTAGAACCACACTATTTTCACGTTTGAATTGAAGCAAGGAACATCGGATAAAGTGAATGTAAGAGAATGGAGATTTACATTAATGCAATTGGATGGGGAGTCGCAGTCGATTATTTGAAGGTAGAGAGTATATGCCCGGTAATATGCTACACGCTAACATGCAACACAACATGCTTATCAACTTGGTTGTCGAGACACCCATCATTTAACAGCTTTTATGGAACCTGAGTCTTTCGGTTTAAAGTTGGAAAACCCCTCTTCTGCTTCTGTGGACTAAAATTTCATCAATCTCAATCTCTACTTTTTCCGGACGATTACGGAACCTTTAATCCGTACCTTATCATCATCATCGTAAGTGCTATGTGGCTATTCGTGTTGACATAAGACAAAAAGTCCTAATTCTTCTATTGTTACTTTCCTGTTGGCTTTAAATATTAACAACATAAAGACCGATCGAATATAATAATGTTTCCAGTTTAAGAAATTTAAGATACACTACAGATTAAAGACATTCAACAGGCAAATCAAATGCTTTATTTTCATAATTTCATCGTTTAATTGGACCCATGTTTATTGCTTTGCTGCTCGCTACAACCGCACCGCCTGATTAACCGCCGCAACCGTCACCCATTCACACCCGCAACGGCGGCTGGCACGGCGAGAAATCTTTTCAACTCTGTCTTTCCTCGTCAGTACAAACAAATTGTTGCTTATACGTAAAACATTGCTCTCATAAATATAAGTGGGTCCCGCTCCAGGTTTGACTTTTCCTTCGACCTTCGCCAACCTCTAGATACTGAAACTCTTAACTCTTACCTGAGAAAACACGAGGAGGAGAGAGTGAGATGGAAAACGATCCTTTTCTCGCCCCCAAAACAAGGCCTCAATCACAGCTCCGGCCAATCCTCGAACACCATGATCTCTCTTTCACCACTCTTCCACAATCTCTATCTTCCCCACTTCTCTTTCCCGAGATCCAAGAACACCCAGAACCTCAGACGACTTCTACACCTGCCCCGCACCCCCCTCCGCACAAAAAACCCGGTTCACTTCATCGGTCCAGAACCGCTCCGGCGATGGTGGTAATGCGAGACTTAAAGCAACAAACTTCGCAAGCGCCCAAGCCGCAATCTGAGTCCAACTCCATCATTGGGCAGTCCTTTATTATGCTGTCGATATATCTGCTTTTTGGCGTTAGTATATACTCGTTAAACAGAGAGAAATTTTCTGGTGTAGAGACTCATCCCGTCGTTGATGCGCTTTATTTTTGTATAGTGACTATGTGTACTATTGGATACGGGGACATAGCTCCTGTAACACCGGGCACCAAAATCTTTTCTTGCTTTTTTGTGTTGGTGGGGTTTGGGTTCATAGACATACTACTTAGTGGGGTTGTCAATTACGTGCTTGATTTGCAAGAAAGCGTGATACTAACTGGGATTCAAATGGGTAAAGAGCAAAATGGATTTTCAGCTAAGAATTACATAGTTGATGTGGCAAAAGGGAGGATGAGGATAAGATTGAAGGTTGGGTTGGCTCTTGGAGTGGTGGTCTTGTGCATTGGAATGGGAAGTTTGGTGCTTTACTTTGTGGAGAAACTGGATTGGATTGATGCCGTTTATTTGGCGGTTATGTCGGTTACAACAGTTGGGTACGGAGATCGGGCGTTTAAAACGTTGCAAGGGAGGTTGTTTGCGGCGGTTTGGTTATTGTTTTCCACACTAGCAGTTGCAAGAGCGTTTCTCTATTTGGCTGAGGCCAGGATTGACAAGAGACACAGGAGGATTACTAACTGGGTGCTACACAGGGACATTACTGTTGAGGATTTACTTGCTGCAGATGTCAACAACCATGGTTTCATAAGGTATGTTTAGCCTTTTTCTCAATTGATATTTCAACAATTTGTTTGCCTTGGTAAGTAGTAGCATCTTTTCGACAGCTAAATTCATCTTCCCAGTTCCAACTAAGTTTGATGGTTTATAACCTTCACTTTGCCAACCTTGGTCAAAATGTCATATCAGAGCAAAAATAATAGTAGCTTTATCAAATGTTTTTGTTACAGACATTGAATATCTGATCTTCTTTTCTTGTCTGGCAGTAAATCAGAATACGTGATCTATAAGCTGAAAGAAATGGGGAAGATAGGGGAGAAAGACGTAAGGCAGATCTGCTCACAATTCAGCAAGCTTGATCCTAACAACTTGGGAAAGATAACACTGCCTGATCTTTTGGAGAATCGATTGTGACATCCCACGCTTCTCCCTCTCTTATCCAATCATTTATTGTACAGTTGGGGAAAGCCAAAATCCAAGGCCACGGGGCTGCAATTGCCTTTCTTCAGCTCGAAATGTTGCGTTTTATGTATACAAATTAGGACGACCTCTGGCAAAACAAGATTGGGGATTCGTCACGGCAGGCTCGTTATGTAAAGAACTGTAAAGCAATTGATAGTTACAGTTATCATAATTCTTTTAGTTTTTGTCAGTGAACAAGCAATCCCAGCGCAGCCAGGGCAGTGAAAAACACGAAGTGTCTGTTTGATTTTTGGTGAGTGAATAAGTAAATTTTTTCACCACAAAAGTTTTTTTTGGGTTTAAAGTTGTGTTTAGTTGTAAAATGAAAAGATTTTTTTTAATAAATTTAACTTTTTTAGCTGTTAAAATACAACTTTTTAAGGAGCTCAAAATTAAAACTTCTAAAAAAATACTTTTTTAAGTAGATTTTTCAGATTAATTAATGAGTTTATTTTTTAGTACCTTTTATCCTTATATTTTACACATAAATTTTTCAGATTAATTAATGAGTTTATTTTTAGTGTCTTTTACCCTTATATTTTACACATAATTTTTACAATACTCACAAACACATCTTCACGTTTATTTTGATATTTATATAATATTATTTGACTTTTTATATGTTTTAATATTTATTTTTGATATTAGTTTTACTTATGTTATAATCCATAAAAACGATTTAGTTAGATATATTTTTATTTATATTTTATATGATTTAAAATTATATAATAGCTAATATATTGTACTTTGCAAATTGTTTAATATATTTTAAATAATATTTATATGCATAAATAATTTTTATTACAAAATAAAATATATTTAAAATTAAAAGTTCTTTTTATTTTTGTATTTCCAAACAGTTTATTGTATGAAGCTCTTTCAAAAAAGCTCTTTTTTAAATAACAGCTAAACAGTCAACTAACTTCTTAGAAAAGCTCTTCTTAGAAAAGTTCTATTGACAAAAACTCTAATGACAGAAGCTCTACTGATATAAGCTCATCTAAACAGGCACTAAATGGGGGTGTGCACTACACGTGCCCGTAAGTAGAAGACAAATTTCATGCACCATACGTAAAAGGTCATACGTGTGCTCTGTTCATGCCACATAGGAGACCACAATTTTTAACATTAATGAGGGTCAAAGTTATGTTTCAAAATTTACAGAGCAGTCCCTAATGTTTTAATTTAAGTCTTTTAGGTCAAAATAAAGGTTAACAAACCACATATTGACTTCCAAAGTGAAGTTAGACAAAATTTTAACTTACGAAATTTAAAAGGGCATAAAGAAATTTAGGATTTTTTAGATTTATTTTAAATTTTAAATTTAATTAATTAACATAAAATTGTAGTTGATTTTTACGTCAACATTAATTTTCTTTAGAGTTACCATAACAACTTTATTATTATTATAATTACATAATATTTAAATTTTAATAACATCTTATGGTAGTTATAATTAAATTAGTTGAATAGTTTTCTTTTTCTACCAGTATATATTTTATTTTAATCAATTTAACTATAAGAAGAAAACAAACTAGATTCTTAGACCCACATATATATATAGAATTTGATTTATTATATTAATTAAGTTTGATTTATATAAATTCAATGTATGAATGCAACCTCTACCAATGGAAAGTTTGAATTAATTAAAAATTTAAGTTTTATTCTTCATAGCATTTATTTATTGGTTTATATATGCAGTTATTCGTAGTACTATGCTTCCTAATATTTATTATATTATAATGTATTAATGATAATTTTTCTAAATAAAAAAGAGGTCTTTTGTAATTAGGGAAACTTCAACTTGGCGTATCATAAAGCACCGTAACTTCCTAAAAAAATCAAGTATGCCTGAAGAAAAAGTATCATATAATTGCTTAAATTTGATGTTTATCAAGTCTCTTGTTAGTAAAACTATTAGAGGTTCTATTCCAAACACTAATAGAAAAACAAATTTCATAAAGGCAATTAAAAATTCTTGAAAAATAAGGTAAGAATCTAGAAAGTACCCTAATGAAAAATCTAATAGGTAAGAGGAATAACTTAACTCTACATCCTTGGCTTCCATTATAGATCTTGAAGAGTTATTATGGTGAAGTTTATTCATCACTTTTTTCATTTCCTCCTTTATCTGCTGCATCTATATATATATACATTTTATACGTACCCCCTAGAATCCACCTTGGATTCTAGCTCGTATAGCCTCCTCAAACCCCCCAACTTCCGCAAAATAATTATTGAGTGTAAATGGAATGTGCTTCCTTCCTTCTTGGTGCATTAATTTGATTAGTATGGGTGAATGATCTAAAATAAGGGATGTGGGAAAAGAAAAAAAAAACTACTATGAAATTAGGTTAACCATGTGGCATTATTTACAATGGCTCTATCCAAAATTTTGGAAATAAACCATCTTTTCCTGTTTATTGGACCATTTTAAAAAATACCGATTCATCTTTAAATTCGTCATTTGTAAATACGCAAAACAGTCTACCAAATCCTCATTATAGTTTCTCATATTTGCATTTCCTTTTACTTCTAAAGAGTGCAATATGGTGTTGAAATCCCCCAAGATAATCCACGGAGAATCAATTTTGCTTCCCAAGCTAGTCAGATAATTCCACAAAGCATTCCTTTGATAAGCATGGTTATAGACGTAGATGAAATTGGTTTGAATGCTTACATTATCAGGTACCAACTTAATCGTGAGGTGAATATACTAGTTTGAGATGGAGGAATTCAAAATGTCAACCTTATCGAGATCATATATAACTAAAAATCCTTCAGTAGAATTGATCTTTATGATTGGTGATGATGATTTTCCATCATTTCTTAAAAAAAAAAAAAACAATTTCGTGCATTTATTTTCCAGCGATTTGGTTTCTAGTAGGCCTACCATATACGATTTCACACTATTGATATAGTCTAGCGTAGTAGTTTTTTTTTTTTTTTTAAGAGAAGCGTAGTAGTTTATTTATTAGGGTTATTTCTAATATTTAATGCAAGTAAGGCCACCGCTGATATTTCAGGGAACCTTTTTTCTTCCTGCTAGATTTCACTTAGATACTATCCTGAATTCAGTTCCTTCCTTTGTATTCTCCTAGATTTCCTCTGGTATGCATCTGGTGTTTCTTTCTTCTATGTTAGGACAGCTCGATTGCTCCAAGAGAGGACCTTTCATCATCTTTACTATGTCACCATTTGAGATTAATAACTAATACTCAACAGTTGATTTATTGGGATTTGAAGGCTTTACAGCATTCTCTGGTTGGGTGGAGCTCACAATTAGAATCCCCTGGTGTCTTATTATTTTCCTGCCCTTTGTCTAATGCCCCTCTGCCTCCAAATTAAGTTGGATTGGCTGTTTAGGAGTTAACTTCCCTGTTTATAGAATTCTACGTTAGCTCTTTATACCAGTATTTTTTGAGTTTGTATCTTGTTGTCCTCTAGGTAACTACGTTATTACTACTTGGAGGTCTCCATGAATAAGAAACCTCTAATTGATCCTCGTATATATTTCCTCCTTCATCTAGACGCATTATAAGAATGATTTTTGGGAGCTTCTTGTCAATTTCTGCTTGGGCACAAACGTTAGCATAGCGAACTCTGGACATAAATGCAGTAGATTAATCTATACAAAGGGGTTTACCTACATAACTTGATAGATAGCTTAGCCCATTTGTACTCCGGTATTCAAGCGGGATACTATGTATGTTTATACACAGGGTAATGTGTTTTTACTTCAAATTTTCCATTTGTAAAAATAGAGGCCGAAGTTGTAATGTTAAAGTCCTGCATCCATCAGTTTTTAAGTTTGGCTTAGAGTCCCAAATCTAAATAAGAAGATGTTCTCTCCGGTAGTTAGGACCTCTTCAAGGCCATATGACTTACCATTGTGTTCTAACTCATGTATTGGTTGCAGGAAAAGCATGTCATTCCATTTTTTAGCTCCTTCCTATGGTATTTAAGAGGGGCTTTGAGAAGTATTTGTAGGACATTATTGTAGTTTTATGATAGGTGAGGGGTCTCTTAGAACTTGAAGACCACATTTTGTTCTTGAAGGGGGGAATAGGTTAGTCTGTTTTATGACCTGGTGGGTGAAGACCGTTGTGATTAGGGCCTTGGGGAAGAGAACCTAAAGGGGTCCTATACTGTCTTGGGTCAGGAAACCCTACTATCTTAGGGCAAAGTGGTTGAACGTATGGGAATTACTAGAGTAATTAAGTACAAGGTTAATGGGGCGGGATATGAGAGAAGGAAAATTTTCTAGGGTTAATTCCTGAGAGGACATTGTTACTAGAAATGGTAAAGAGAGATTGAGGGAAGCAGAAGGGTTGAAGAAGAGGAAGGAGGGTAAGGATAACATGGAATTAGGGAACCAGGAAGACGGGGTGTGAAGGCCTTAGTGACTTACATCTCTAGCAGAAGCCAAGGAACGAGCAAAGATCCAACCAGAGGCAAACAAAGATCCAGTTAGAATAGAAGAATTATCATGGTGCTAATGCATGAACAAGCTAGAGTCGATGCCTTATCGTAACTACAAGAACATGAAAGAATAGTTAAAGAGAAGCATTCTCTCTCTAAGCTAGAACTCCCAGTTCTTAGAAATTTAAGTTCATAAAGGAAACATTGGGAATTTTTTAAAATTTAACTACATAATTTGTCTTCTGATAATTTCTCACAGCCTCAAAATGCTCCGAACATCCACATTTCGGCATTTTAGAGAAAAAGGACAATTTTTGTTTTATGCTATAATAATACATTTTTTCGATGTTCTATGAATTAGTTGGTTATAATATTAGCAAAATTTTACACATAATCGATTAAAGCAAAGTTTTGCCCTGAGTTGATTTTTGTTATTAAGATCTTTTCATGTGTTATAGTTTTTAATGAAAATTATTTATATTGATAATATTACAGTTAGTAGCAATTAAATTTGAAATTATAATGAAAATTTATAAAGGCTTTTAAATAACAATAATTATTTATTGTACATCGAATGAAGATTACTTGGGAGTTGTTAACTATGTACCTTTTGTGATCATGACACTGTAGTGCGGCCTTTATTAAAAGCTTTGCTGTATAAATTTGAAGTATTAACAACAAAAAATGGGTGCTATAAGTTTAATTTTAAATGAAGCAACTCAAATAGTAGGTATTTAGTTCCCTACAAAGTAATTACTTTATACTAAAAAATAGAAAAGGGAACGGGCAAATCGATACTCCAGCCTTTGACTTTGGAACATTGGAAAATAAAAGTCATCTTTTACAACTTTTTAACACGTGGCGAAAAACAACTGGCTACAATTAAAGCGTAGTTGTATTAAATTATTTTGTAATTATTATTAAATATGATTTTTAAATGGCTCTCTCTCTCCCTCTCTCTCTCTCCCCCTCCCCCTCTGCTCAGGGCTCGTCTAATCATTTAGATCAATAACAATCAACTCTCAATTCAGAACGTCCAATCTTTGCGCCTAGAATTTGACCCGAGTACTGTACCAACCTGATGGCCAGACGACCAGTACCCGTCCTCAAGCGACTTCTCTCCTCGTCGGAGCCATGCTCCAGATTTACCTCCCACCGATCTGTCACTTACATGCCGCGACCAGGGGACGGAGCTCCACGTGCCGTGACGCTGATCCCCGGAGACGGAATTGGCCCTCTGGTGACCGGTGCCGTGGAGCAAGTGATGGGGGCTATGCACGCTCCGGTTTACTTTGAGCGGTACGAGGTCCATGGGGACATGAAGAAGGTTCCTCAGGAGGTGATCGACTCGATCAAGAAGAACAAGGTGTGCTTAAAGGGAGGATTGGCCACTCCGATGGGAGGAGGTGTTAGTTCGTTGAATGTGCAGTTGAGGAAAGAGCTTGATTTGTACGCTTCGCTTGTGAATTGTTTTAATTTGCCTGGATTGCCCACTCGTCACCAGAACGTTGATATTGTGGTGATCAGAGAGAACACCGAGGGAGAGTACGCGGGGCTTGAACACGAGGTGGTTCCTGGCGTCGTTGAGAGTCTTAAGGTATGCTTGTTTTTGTCCCCAAACGATTTGATTTAGTGTTCTGTGATGCTGCTATCCAGTGTCATTTTGCGATTCGAAGCTTCTTAAATGGGAATTTATTTTTTTGTGATCGATCCCATTGGCTTTGGTTTTAGCCATGAGTGAATGGTTTAGTGTTCTATGTTGGAATACTCATATCTGAAAGTTTGTTTTTGTACTCTCTGTAAGAGCATTATAGTGGTTCTTGGCAACTTGTAGTTTGGGAGGTGTACTTGAAAATCATACCTGATTCTAAGAGTGTAGCTGGTTGTTTTGTGTTGTTTGTTTTTATAAAAATAGGATGGAACTGAACAGGCAAAGTGGCGTTCTGTCCCCTGAGATGAATTATTATCTTGTTTGCTGTGGACATAGGTATTGTCGATGTTGCTGAAGGATAATATTCTTATTGAACGTACTCCTCTTTTCTCTTGTGATTCTCTTTACTAAATTCTGGTTCTACATATGTGAGGTTTATTTTTATATCTCATACTAGTGGTTTATTAGGTCATAACAAAGTTCTGCTCAGAGCGAGTTGCAAAATACGCATTCGAGTATGCTTATTTGAACAACAGGAAGAAAGTGACTGCTGTGCACAAGGCAAATATTATGAAGCTTGCTGATGGATTGTTTCTAGAATCCTGTCGTGAGGTTGCAACAAAATATCCTGGAATCCAATATAACGAAATTATAGTGGACAACTGTTGCATGCAACTTGTTTCAAAGCCTGAACAATTTGACGTCATGGTATGACAGCATGCATCTGAGCAACTCTTTTCGATGTCTGCCTTTTATCAAAATGACATGGATTTTCTGTTCAAATAGAGAAACCAGAAAGAACATAATTGCTAAAGGTAACTTGATGTATCATTTAATTCCCTGATCTCTTTGGCCATCAGAATTCAGGCATTATTTAGAAGAAATATATCCTGCTCTGAATAGCTAAGCTTTAGTACATCAAAATATGTTTCAAGAACACCTATGGTGTTGTTGCAAGCATACTGGCTGTTCTTTTTCATATTCTAATCTTTATCAGGTTAACCATGAAGAACTGTAGTTTATTCTTTGTGTTTGTTGTAGTGACTTAAGTTCTGAAACTGGTTGGTTAAGGCCTATTGATCCTAGATTAGTCCTTATAATCTGAGTTTGTAACACTATAGTCACATCCTTTCAGGACGAGAGGCATATCAAAACTTTCTCTTTCGAATTTGGTAATCGCAGATCACAGCTTTGTGTCAAGTAGAATACAGGGATCAGTTTTTTTTCTCTCATTGTAGGAAGTTATTGTAAAAGTCTGCTGCAAGTCTCCTCCTGACTAACAATGGGGGCTTTATGCTCCAATGAGTAAACAATTTTAAAAATCATATTTAGGGGAAACAAAAAGAAGAGCAGTTAATAATATTGCTTGTTTCATTTGCAGGTGACACCAAATCTTTATGGCAATCTAGTTGCTAATACGGCTGCAGGTATAGCTGGTGGTACAGGAGTCATGCCCGGAGGTATTTCTACGGAAATTCTTAAGTTTGGAACTTAGTAGGAAACCTGTATCTTCTACCATTTATTGTATAATAAATTTATGTGACAGATAACTGAGGCTTGTTATCTCAGTTTGCTCTCGAACTGTTGCTCTTTGGTGTAATACTGAAAAGAAATGGCTATGGAAAGCTCTGGACCACTGACTTTTGCATGCTTTCTATGTCTATTAAGTTACTTGGTGCCAGTATATCATGGGGCTGTAGCTGATTGTCAGAACCAGCAATTAAACACTTAAAGGAGATTAGATTTGTGAATTTTTTGTGCATAATTTATGAGCATTCAACTCTAAATCTATAGGTTTTACTGATCGCAAGCCTTTGGCACATTATTTCCAAAATCCAGTTTGTGATCCAAGATCTTGCTGACAACTTCCATTTAGTTTTCACCTGTCATTGCAGATTTTTCTGCTTCATTTGATTTAAACTTTTTTGATGGTCCCCATTTACTATATACATGTATCTCTTCACCTAGCAGTGAACTTTTCAATAACTATTGTAAATCGCATTCCCATAGAAAGATGCTCACATCAGCAATGGATTAGGTGCAATATAAAGAATACCCCTGTTACATTTCAAGTGAGATCTTGCTGACATATCTCCAAGAGGTATTAATGCTAGTAAATCCTAGAATGTGCGTTTTCTTATCCTGGCTGGTGTGCCATATTATGTCATTTCATCCCAAAGTCCTAAGCATGCAAAATATTTGAACTGTTTTTGCAGGCAATGTTGGGGCAGATCATGCTGTTTTTGAGCAAGGTGCTTCTGCAGGAAATGTGGGTAATGAGAAGATACTGGAACAGAAGAAAGCAAACCCAGTAGCGCTGCTTCTCTCATCTGCCATGATGCTAAGGCACCTTCAGTTCCCTTCATTTGCTGATCGTTTAGAAACCGCAGTGAAGCGGGTGATTTTTGATGGCCAATACCGAACAAAGGATCTGGGAGGAACTAGCACCACCCAGGAGGTCGTTGATGCAGTCATAGCTAATTTAGAATGAGAATTGGGATTCACAGCATTAGCAGCTGCCCTTTCTAAAGCACTTGGCGATCTCCTTGGAAGCTTTTGCTTCCTATATTCTGTTTATTTGGTACTTCCGTCACGTCATCCTTCATTTTCAACTAGTTGGTGAAAATGAGACCCCTTTTTGGCTTGAATAATATCAACCCCAAATCAAAAAACAGCACGAATATAGCATTCTATTTAATTTCTAGTTGACTCGTGGATAAGAAACTTGAGTCTTGATAATTGATCTGCTGAAAAATTTTGACCTTATATGCAATCAAAGTTGCGTAAAATGAAGCTACAAAGGGTGTATTTGTGAGGTTAGTTTCCTTGTGTCCGGTTTGAAAAGACAAGAAAGTTTGCATTACGGTTAACTCGTGGATTATGATATTATATTTGCCTGGATTTGCTTAACCACGGATAACATACAGCACGTGTGATGCTGAGATCAAAATGAAATATTTACAATTCTGCTCTAAGGGTTTGTTTGGTTGGAGGGTTTGGAATGAAACGGAACGGAACGTAACACACTTCTATCGTTTAGTTGAGAGTTTTATAATGGAATGGAATAGAATGAGATGGAAGCGGAAGGTTTCATATTACATTCTATTCCATCCTAAACAGTGAAAATATGGAACCTCCGATTTGGAAGTTTAGGATGGAAAGTAAACTAATAAATACATACTATTTAATATACTTTCAATAATTTTTCTGAATACTAATTATTTATTCTAACCCTAACCCCTTGTATATAATTAATAATATTTTTATATTATTTCTCTTTATCCTAATAATAATATTTTATGTTATTAATAAAAATTATATATAATTAATAACAAAATAATAAACTTTTAATAAAATTTTTATTAATGAAAATAGAAAATATTTAAAAATTCTTTAATTATTTGTATATATTTCCATATAAATAAAAATATAAATAAATACTTTTTAAATATAAATCACATATAATAGAACAAAATTTATTAAATAATTAATAATAATATTTTTATATAATTAATAATAAATTGTATATAATTAATAACAAAACAATAAAACTTTTATTAAAATTTTTATTATTTTAAAATAAAAAAATATAAAAAATCATATATCACAGTTGTGTGCAACTTTTTATTGGATATGATTTGTGTTTTAAAATCATAGCGTTAAACTTTTTGTAACAACCTTTTTAATATCAGGGGTATAACAGTCATTTATTATACATTACATTTCATTTCATCTATCTTCCAAACAATGTTTCACTACGTTACATTATGAACCCTTATATCCCTCCTAAACAACTTTTTACTATATTACATTCAATTCCATTATAAACTGTTCCCTTCTGTTTCGTTTCGTTTCATTCTATTAATTAACATTCAACCAAACCGACCTTAAGAGGTGTCCAATTGGTGGAGGAGGTTTCCTAGGTTGCGACCTCCCGTGGTTCAGTTTATAGGTTCAGCAAATAATTTGGGCAGAATATGCAAGATTTGCAGATTGTTAGACATTTCGGTAATGATTTCACCAATATTGTAGAAAAAGAAGAAATATTGACATTTGTAAGTGATTTGAGTGGACTTGATCAAAAGGCATCTCTCATACTATGTGTTTTGGCTACACATAAGCGAGCTAGTCTAACGGCTGTTCACAAAAGCCTCCTGTGATCCTGATAAAGATGAAATGCAGTCTTGTATACAGACATTTGTGGGAACTGAAGATAAAAATGTGATATAAAGGAACTCTCTCCATCCTTCCTATGTTGCTCGACAGTGTGTCTTTCTCCGGCGCTGGTTATGGTCAGCTAACCAATTCCGACATCTTCTTTTTGAGTCATCGAACTATGAAACTTCGTGAAACTTAGAGTACATTTTCAGTCTGCACCAGATAAAATCCCAGACTGAAAATCTTAACCAATTACAGGATTCATTGAAACTTTAGAGAGATATGGAAGCAAATGAAAAGAGGTGAGTACCTACTTTTGAGAAATCAGATCGAGATCCAATCTTATGTGTAAGTGAATAATTACAAAATTTTTTTATTTTGATTTTCTAAAATTAAGATTATTTTAAATTCTATCTTAATTTTTATCTTATTTTGAAGTATGATACTATTCTTGTCGTATCTTTCAAACCATTTATGAAATTACAGAACGAGTTGAGAAAATTCGACAACTTTTGCAGGAAGGTTAGACAAAGAGTGCTAGTTCTTTTAGAACTTAACCTTATTTATAATATGTTTTTTGACATTTTAGTTATTTAATGAAATTAAATTTTAATTTCAATTAAACATTAATTAGAATTACAAATAATTCTAATTAAATATCAATTATACCTAAATAAGATCTAATATCTCATATTCATCTTTATTTATTAACTATTACATATTTAATTATAAAATTTCTCAAACTTTACAATCAAGTCCAACTTGATAAAATATATTTTCTTTATTCAACTCGTTCTTTATATATGACTCATTAGGTAATAGATATAAATTATAACCGTAAATGATATTTATGATTAGATAAATTAAACTCTTTTAATATATCTATAATTCTCTAATTAAATAATTTATATTCATATATCAAGATTGACGTCTAGCAATATATCATACCCACATAAATATTTAGGAATATCAAAATAGTTTTGACTAACCTTTCCATGTATAATTAGTATGAAATTAATGTCTACTCTATTTGAGTCTAATCATGTTAGCTCTCCACCATTATTAATTGATTCCATTAATAACATTTATAAAGTATTTAC
Source organism: Erythroxylum baracoense (assembly GCA_025629805.1). NCBI lineage: Eukaryota > Viridiplantae > Streptophyta > Magnoliopsida > Malpighiales > Erythroxylaceae > Erythroxylum > Erythroxylum baracoense. Next base: position 22,768,748 of record JAOTAY010000189.1, read on the forward strand.
AAAGCGTCATCCACCTTGGCCAAAGATTTTTCAAATCAATTTTAGTAGAGAATAATGAAACATTCTCTCTAATTACTTAAAGGTAATGAATCTTATATTGATCACACAACTACTTCCATATAGTTTATGTTATATCTAATGACTACCGACTAAGCTACCATTGACTAGTATATGTTATACATAGTATCAAAATATAGAAATCCCTATGCAAAATTGAGGTAAATCACACGTTAATATTGAATTAACGTACAACATATGATATACACAAGAAGGGGGTTGAATTGTGTATTCTTTTTGTGAATACAAAATCTTTAATATTTCTTTTTAAGAACTTCTCCAACTTGTTAAAAGAATATTACAAAAGTTATACAAAATTAGTTATGTAGTTAAATCGCAAATAACTTCTATATACTTGTCTAAAAACAAAATAGTATAAAATGTAAGGATAGAAGATAGACACTGTGATTTTTATACTGGTTCACCCCAAACTATGGGCTACGTCCAGTCCTCAGAGTTCGTCTGAGTTTTCACTATACTTCGACAAATTTAAAAGTATTCTTTCTTCCCTTCCAGAGCCTCTTCAGGTCTCTTACACAAAGAATTCTTTCTGCTATCTTAGCATCTCCAAGCTCTTAGCCTTTTCTTTCTCTCACTAGAAAGATATTGTGAGCTTTTGTTACAGTAGGATTGCTCTTAGTATCACACTTTTGAATATAGTATTTTTCTTTGTAAGTAAAAACTTGAAAGCTCAAAAGATCTATATTATCCAAGAGTTGTTAAATCTTCTACTACGACTAGTATATATAACCTAGTCTCCATCAGCTTCTTGATTCTTAATAATTTCTTTTTGATTCTTGATAACCGTTATTTAATTAAGTTCTGTAACTAAATTCAACTAACTAACTAACTGTCCGACGTACTAGCGTATCTTCTTCTTTGTATCGTCTGTGTTTTCCTCTTCTTCTGTGTTTTCACTTCTTCTGTATCTTCTGCTTCTTCTGTGTTTTCACTTCTTCTATATCTTGTACTTCTTCTGAGTTCTCCACTTCTTCTGTGTTTTCTGCTTCTTTTGTGTATTCTGCTTCTTCTGTGTTCTCCACTTCTTCTGAGGTTTTACTTCTTCTGTGTTTTCCGCTTCTTCTGTGTTATGCGTTTCTTCTGTGTTTTGACTTCTTCTGTGTTCTCCACTTCTTCTGTGTTTTCTGCTTCTTCTGTGTTTTGTGCTTCTTCTGTGTTTTCACTTCTTCTGTATCTTCTACTTCTTCTGTGTTTTGACTTCTTCTGTTTATTCACTTCTTCTGTGTTTTGTACTTCTACACACTTAACACACTTATCAAAATAGTTCATTTATTTATAATATTATTATTATTATTTGATTATCACTAAAATTAATAATCGTGAAGTTATCTTGTCTTAACAAAGATAACTTTGGAGATATTAAGTTGAATGATCATTTATACAATAGTAATGTTTCAAATGGATTACTTATATGGGGTTAGTTTAATAAATTTGTTCTATAATAAGCACCCCACATTTGTTTAAGTATCTTTATACTTTAGCATATGCAATCGACTATTTCCTTTATACAGAAAAACATAACATGTGCTAGTCTTTTTATTTTATATTAATATACAGTCTTAATAGAACAATGACTAAAAATAGTTTGGAGATAATACATAAATGTAATATGAATATCATAATTATAATCTCATCACAATTTTTTTGTAATGTCTATGTATCCCGTGGACTTTATTATATATATTTAGATATGTATAAGATAAAGAATGTCTTTAAATAATTTTGACTAAACTACAACTAACTAATTGATTGTAGGACACAAACCAATAATTTCTCACATACACTAAACCAATTGTTTATCTTATATCATTTCTCCATATGACAATCATGCTATATATGACATTTCTTCATATCTTATATCATTTCTCCATATGACAATCATGCTATAACTGGGACAGTAACTTAATGAAATAATTCTACAAGATTCTCTATAGCAAGCACTTGCTTAAATCTTATAACTTTTATCTTAATTATCATCATAATAGCTGCCTAAATACATACGTGGATCTTTGATGACACCTTAACTCCTTTTGTATGCTTAAAGGCTTTAATGTTCTATTGTACATTATTGTCTTAAATAATGTAAGCAACTGTATCAAGTTCATTAAAGAACTTATTGATCCAATTAATCATTTCTACTAAATGAAAAATATATTATGGCTTAATTAACAACCATTGCCACATTGAAACCTTTTCAATCTAAAAAATGATATTGTTTATCATTATAACCTTGAAATCAAACATCAACTTATACGTAGAATAACGTATATCTTTAATACTTCACAAGCATAAAATATCTCAAATACTAAATACCTTTAGTACATTATCTACGTATTTGGACTATAATAGGTTAATAACTTCCATACCTATCTTTATAAATCTAATTCAAAAACTAAGTTGTTTCCTTTTTATATTTAACAAGAGTTGTTGTTAGACAATTGTATTTTAAACAATTGAAAACATGAATTATTATTCTCTGTGAACAATATGTCTTTACATATTCCCTCTAAAAAGGACAATTATACTCGTACTAACTTTCTTGCAGTCATGATAAATTCATAGTCATCTTTATAGAAAACTCTTTGAATTTAACATGAAAGTGAATCTTTCAACGTCTCGTAGCCTCTCAACTATACATCAAATGTATCAACAAAGGCATTAGTTCCAATTAGAATATTGTTATGAGATTTGAACTTTTCAAATTTTATCTTACTCCTACTACTTATCTTGAGAACTATTCTCCTATAAGTGTTCATTGAAATATGTTCAAAAGGTCTATAAGATTATATCTAGCCTTTTGGATTGAACATCTCATAAACTTTAATTATCTAATTTAGTTCTAAACTTAGTGGATAATAATATATGCTTCGAATAAATATCACATCTCTAAATTGTTAATTTGGACTTTTTCAAAGTCTTAATGTTTCATATTTGTTATGAAAACTTGCTATTTTATTTAATTGGAACTATCGAAGGTAAGTTATTATACTAGGGATAGTTATGGAAGATTTAAATATTGTATCATACAATATCTTATACTCTATATTCCACCTTACACAAATCCACACTTTTATGAAATTTAGTTATGGAACTATTCACTAGAGAATCTCATTCCTATAGATAACTAAAAAATAAAATATCACCATAACAATCTTATTGAAGTGCTTATCTATATTTCATTTAATTCATATGACTATATCACATAAAGTCATTAATTATCTAATGAAATATAAGTATCATTCTTTTATGAATTGTTATCACATCTAACACATCATATGTATAAGATTTAACAATTTAATGCCATCATCATTCTTTCACTAAAGATTGATTTGGTTATTCTTTAACTTGACAAGTTTCATACAGTTCATAATCAGAAGGAAACATAAATCCTTATATGTAACTTTACGGTTCTTATTATGTTGATTTCACCAATATGGCATGAAAGGATTGTCTTGATTATTTTACTTTGTATTATTGTCATTTATATTAAGAGTAAGTCTTCCTTGATTCAATAAGTACAAACTATTTATATAAGATTGAATCAACTACTTTTAGTTAACAATCTATTTCTTATCATGCATTAAATATTATAATAATTTTAAATAAATTCAGTATCAAATATTCATCAGCATGAACTAGAAATAGATATGATCTCTATTATATCACATATCTACAAGAAAAGTCATACAATCATTTTCTTTTAATTATAACTACTATCATTTTATAGTAAAGCCTTTAATTGATGTTTATGTTTATACTTTTAATAGGCTAAATTGAGTGGAGCAATTCCATCAAAGTACTATACTTTTAAGCTTTACTTCATACATTCTCTTGCATCTTGCTATCATAGTGTTGACATACTTCCTACATATGTCATTAAAGTTTGTGGGATACAATTTGTCATCTATATGATTTTGATATATCTCTATAACTTTGTCATCAAATCTTCAACGTGGATTATAATAAAATTACATAATGGACATATGACTTTTTCTTCTAACTTTGAGAACTCTTCTCAAACATAACCTATGTTTAAGAAATTTGGTTAAATAACTTAGAATCAACTATACAAAACAAGGTAAATTTCACTCAGAAAAATATAAATGTAAGAAAAGTAAGTAATTGATTATATTACATGACTACCAAACAAGATTAGGGCTTTAATAATGTATTTAGTTGCTTTCATTATTTTATATGAAATAACAACCTTCACTACTATTCAAAAAGATTACTCTAGTGGGTTAGGATCACATTAAAATTTAGTTGATTTTAAGTTTACTCAACAAATCAACTAAACTTAAATTAGGTAGATAACAACTTTATCAATCACATCTTATTAGACTCCTAGATATGTTAGGTGACAACCCCTGCGAAAACATATCTTATATGTTATTTATAACACTACCTTTAAATTCATGTAATCATGAGTTTATTAATCCAAATCACACAAATTTAGTTAAGTAAGACCCAGTTTCATAAAAATAAACATATTTGAGTTAAAGCGGCCTTAAGAGTGCCCAAAAAGCCTAACAATAGATAGAACTATAATATATTCTTATAACAATGGAAGGCAACAATCATGCTCAAAACATGTACTTAATATTTTTAAAGAGGGATTTAGTTTTGTTTGTCTCATCAAATATAAAATTACATGTAATAATATCACATATATAAAATATGCAATGTAACAAACGTGCAATATATATATATATATATATATAACATATAAATAAAGTATACAACTTATGCACTTACAATCAAATTATAAGCATAAAATATCAAGCTTCGTTTGATTTTAGTTATTGATCGCCATAATTTAAAATAATATTTCCAGCTCTTTAGAAAAATTAAATTAGATTAAACCTATGATTCCTAAATGTATTAAATTCCTATTCCAAATAAAGATTTAATCTGATTTAAAACCAATTTTCAAATCTAATTGGAAACTATTTCTAATTATCTTACTTCTTTAGTAAAATTAATTGAAAACAATTCAAAAAACTCCCTTTTCAAAATTATGTTGGTACCTTTGGTAACTAGGAATGAAGACGTGGTAATGGGTATGCACGTTATGTTCCTTAATTTTTACTTGTTTGGTTGTTGGTAATGGATAAGATAAGGAATGATATATCTGGAATGAATTTTAAAAAATCTTGAATTTTTATTCCCACGTTAGGTGCGGATATAACTAGAAATGAGATATCAGGAATAAAAAATAAAGAGTTGTGGATAACAAATAAACAGTCGTGGGTATCTCTCTTACTTATCCAACATAATCTTTTTCTTTGTGTTTCGTCTTCGCTCTTTCTCTCTGGTTGCTTTCTTAATATATCTCTGTAAGTCAGTTTTTATTGTATATATCTAGTGAAGGTCCTTGCACGAACACATGATAGGATAAAATTTGAGAGGATAAGAGATGAAATTAAAAATTGAAAGTAAGATAAGGAAAGAGTAGTGATTACAAGCACTACAACAAAGTAGACATTTAGCTACTTTCTTTTGTGACGTTCAAAAAATTGTCAGAAAAAGTTATCATATTGTACGATTTTACAAATCGTCATTAAAACTAATCCTTTAACGACTAACTAAAAAAATGTCACAAAAGGAATAACATTTTGTGACAAATGGTAAAAATCGTCTCCAAACGGTGAACATTTGGTGACGATTACCAAAAATCCTCACAAAATGATCCACAATGGGTGACAATTTTAGAAGTTCGTTGCTAAATGAACTTTTGGTGACGCTTTTTAGAAATCATCACCATAATTTGTTAAACATTTGGTGACCAATGTCCGAAATCATCACCAAAGGGTTCACAATTGGCAACTATTATACAAAATCTTCAGTAAAAGATATTTGGTTTTTCGCTACATTTTTGACATTGACGTTAAAAGTGACCATTTGGTGACGATTTTAAAAATCATCAATAAATGGTTCACATTCGATGACGATTTCTAGAAATCGTCACCAAAGGTTCTGTAGTAATTTGCAGCACATTTGGTGATCATTTGCCTAAATCGTCACCAAAGGATTAATATTTTCCAAAATTGTTAAACTAACATTTTTATAATTTATCATAGTTAAGATATGTTTTATTGAAGATTTGTTTTGAATGTTTACAACATATTGTTGAAAAGCAAACACAACATAATTTTAAAAGTTAAACAGTACTATTAATTAATCATTAATATTTACTAACATTGCAAAAATTAGTTATAAAAAATTTAAATAATTGTATCAATATAATAATATCATATATGGAGCAGTACGAACTTTGAATTAGAAGTTTAACAATTCATCAGTCACAGAACAAAAGCAATAATAGTCCACATTCAATAGAATGCAGCTTAACCTCTAACTAATAAAGAGGTTGTTTGCCAAATTCTTACAGATACGATAATAAATCAACTTTAAAGTTGAGTCCAGTTGATTGCATCGATAAACGACAATGATATAATTATTTTTTTAGACTCCAAGTGACATGAGAGTCGATAAAGGTAAATGAGTCCCTGATGTCTGGATTCCCGAGAAGTGTCCTTGCACGTTCAAAGGCACCAATTGAAATAGTAATAGCTCTTCCCTCAGGTGTAGGGTTTTTCACACCCTCTTGTCACAACGTTTCCACTATAGCTAAACTTGTAGAGGATACAGTAAATGAGTCGCTAGATTTAGTATGGAAGACAAGTTCTCTAGATAAACTACCAGTATGAAACAGTTTACCTAAAACACAATCAGTATAGGACTTAGATATTGTCATATTAGTAAACCATTAAACGAACCAAAATTGGAGTGACATGCATACGTGAATCACCAATCGAAGTCTGTGGAATTGATGAATTTTCTTAAACAACCGATTTTCCTAATCCTTTACGGACCGTTGTGACATTACTCCTGCCTCCATAGGCATACTTGTCATTTTTGAGATTCCAGGAAGCTTAAAACAACATGTAGTATATACCATCAAATGTGAATATATATAATAGCTTCACAAAAGGAAATGGGATGTACATAATAAGGTAAGTGACATTGTTCGGATGATACTAAACATCGTGAAGCAGAAGATCAGCCATGGAAGGCAAACGATGATTAGTGTATGAAGTAGAGTTTTTTTCCACATTGTTTATTTTTTTAGTAGGGACAATTTTGCCACATTCCTCTCAACGAAATGAATTAGGGCCATCCGGAACTAGACGCCATGTTGACATTCCTTGATTAATAATGTTAAGAGGTATAATCTACAAATGTCGATTAGAATAAAATGATGATATGTTCAAATCCAATTTCAATGATAAGTGAAAGTAATCTAGTTTAACACTTATACATCTTCAATGTGCCTAATGATATGAAAGTTACCCTTACTAAAATATCAGAAATCTATTGTGTAGTTTATATCACATGTCAAATTCAGAATTTAAAGTAGAATAGACATGACTATGTTCTTGATGTACAGAAATATAGTATTATCAATATTGGGCCATATTACTATTAATGGAAATGAATTAAAGTAAAATACTCTTGAAGACCTTTCATCAAATAGTTACGAAGCTTTGATG
>JAOTAY010000189.1:22776478-22790941 GCA_025629805.1 Erythroxylum baracoense
AGGATTGAAAGATATGACTTGTTGAAATTCGGATGTGTTTGGCATGAACAGTGAATTTGCAGAACACTAAAGTTGAACACTACATTTTGGGGTTTGTTTACATATTTCCTATTTGGCTTGGCGTAATGATATATACTTTTGTTTTGTAGGGCTTTGCTCAATTCTCTATAGTTTTTTTACTATTATTGTAGGAAATATCAAATTGTTGACAAAAGGTTCCCAATTCTTTTTAGTTTCGAGCATTTCATTTTTTTTTCAATTTTTTTGGGAGTTTCATATATTGACAAAGTTTGAATCCTTCTTTTTAAGTGTAACTAATACCCTCACTGTAAGTTAATCTATTGCAAGGAATTGGTCGTTGTGACTTTCTCTAATCATAATTATCACTTTCTGACCTAGAAAGAAGTCCTACTAAGAACTTCTTACAAAAAGGTTACTTTAAATCTTCTCTCAACATGATTCTTACTAAAAAAAAGTATCTTTGTGATGAGCAAGTTTTATATCTAAAAAAACTCTCAATACCAGCAAGTATATGAATAATATATTATAGTACTGAAAGGTATTGTTCCCACAAGGATTATGAAGGAACTAATTCAAACCTAACTTTATCTAAGGTAATAAGAAATTGATTTTAATACAAATCAATAACAAAAATTGAAATAGAATAATAAAACAAAGTAATTAAATCAAATAAGAAGTGACTTGCCAATTAATTTAAAGTTTGATCAAAGATTGAATGCTTAGGATTTATTCTTTTTTTATTTTGTTTCCTTAACTATTATTGATAAAATTATGTTTTGATCCTAGATTTCCTAATGTATTGATTACTCTCTCTTAATTCAATACAAAAATTCCAAATTTGCAACCTCTCGATTCATAAACCTATCACTACAAATTTCAACTAGATTTGAAGTTATCTATTGGATAATTAATTTCTCACACAAGATCTCTCTTAGAATGATTGTTAATTTGATAATTGTGGGACATTAAACTAACAACTTGCATAATCTAATCTAATTACTTTTGACTTACTCTTTTGATTTATTTTCAAGCATAAACACGCACAATTATCACAACACTAAAATATGTATTGAATTAATAATAATCTAAGTCACAAAATAAATTCAGAATAAGCCCTAATCTTAAAATTTAGAAACTTATAAACATGTTAACATCTTAGAATTCAAATTACAAATCAAGATTAATGAAATAATAGAATGAAAAGAAGAAAAACTCTGTTTGTTTCGATATGGAAAGTTAAAATTCTTGGATTTCTTCTTGATCTCCCTTGTTTGATCCACATTGATTTAATGGCTGCTACTTTTTTATGTTTTTCTTGTTCTTAAAATAGTTATTAAGGCTTCTAGGGTTCTTAAAACTTTGCTTGTCTTCAAGAAAAACTAAAAACATAACAAAAAACATATAAATATATAAACACGCAATCATACAACAATACAATAAAGGTGCACTGGCATCATATCTTATGGATTAAACTTAACCTCAAACACCAATCACTCAAAATGTGCCAACACACTAACTTATTCCTTTCATGTTTAAGTGCTTTGATTTGAATATACATATTAATCAAAATATTAACATCATATTCATACACCTATGGAACTTGTAATCATGCATTTATTATTATTAATTAATTAAAGAGGAAAATTACCACTTAGTAACCTTGTATTCATACACCTATGGCACTTGTAATCATGCATTTATTATTATTAATTAATTAAAGAGGAAAATTACCACTTAGTAACCTTTCATGAAAATTCTTGCTATTTTTAAAAGATTGGTAGGTTTATTTATTATAACACCATTTCTTTTTTGTATTTTCTTCAACAATAACCTAGTTTTTTTACACGAAGGAAAATACTTTGTCATAAATGTCCCCTGATTACTAAACTAGGCCATGTTTTTATTTAGTTTAGTTGGAGTGTCATTCCAGCTTTTTGAGGCGACAGATATCCAACTCTTTTTACTAACAATCTAGCAAGATTCTCGAATTTGGTATTCATGGTAGCCGTCTTTGAAGGAAAATAGTTATCAAAGGCAGAGGAATATAACATTTAGCCAAATATTTTATTGTGAATGCCCCCAATTACTCAAGTATATCACAACTCTCAATTGGCTAGTAACTTTAACTCAATTTTCTTAAAAAGGGCTAACAAAATAGTTATTTTATTTATTTTTATTTTAATATTTCTTAACCTACCTCATTTCTTATTAGTCGACCACTTTCATGAAAGGTTACTAATAATGCTAACCATTTCAATTGAATATAATTATATATGTATAGGAACAAAAGTCATAAAGTGAAAGAATAGGTGTCATATCCTAATTTTCATACATATTAATTCCAAAGACATTTAAAACACAAAATTCATAAGTCACTATGCATTTACAATTTAAATGACCATGTTCAAAATAATCTAATTCCATTCAAATCTTGTCATCTGCACATTCACTAAATGCACACATCATAATAACTTAACAAAAACTATAAAATTGTAAAATTCACACACAATTGATATATACAAATGCAAAATTCATATAAATATGATATGCAATTGCATATACATTCCTCAAACTTGAACAACACGGTCCTCAAGGTGAAGAACACAATAATAAAAATAAAGATAATGGTGTAGACGATGGAATTTAGAGACACTTTATGCTATAAAGTTTCAACAATTCACTCCCTACAAAATAAACATAACTAATAATAATAATAATAAAGTACCATCAAAATAAACTAAAAAAATTAAAACTTATCCTAATTTTTGAGTTGCCTCTTAAATAGTGCTTGGTTAACATCATTAGGTTGACGTATACTACTTGCTACCGTCAACCTAGGCCTATAATAAGTGGTTTGCTGCCACCCTTTTCTCCACATGACACTTTAATAACCTATAAATATGCTACATGTTGCAATATAATAAAAAGGACATGACTAATCAAATTAAGAAAACCAAGTAAGTTCAATAATGCCCTTTTTGGTAACAAACTGTCAATAAAATAGGGAATGATAAAACTCCCTGAATCTTTGATTGAATCCAATAGTTTGTCCTGTAAGAAGGTGAACTACTCTTCATCTTCCGCAATCACCCTCGTCTGTTCTTATACTTCTACTTCTTGAAGAGAGACTTCCTTATATTCTTCCAGCTCTATATCCTCTATCAATTGTTTCTCTTCCTCTTCTTTTGAAGAGTCAACTAAATCAATTCTTGTAAGCAAGCTACTCTCCTTCAGATTCTTTAATACCTAATTTATATTAAGTTTCACTTGTTCATCTCCAATCTAAAGGATAAGGTTACCTTTATAGACATCTACCAAAGTTCTTATAGTGCAAAAAAGGGTCTAACAAGAATTAATGGATAGTTTTGAAGCTCTTCAAAGTCTAGCACAATGAAATCCATATGAATAATAAACTTGTCCACTTTTACAAGCATATCCCCCACCGTGCCAAATGGTTTCTTTATTGATTGATCTACCAATTGAATAATCATAAAAATTGGCTTCACATTGCCTAGCCCCAATTTCTTAAAAATTGTCAAAGGCATAAGATTAATACTTAAACCTAAGTCACACAAGCATTTAGAAAATTCTGAATTATTGATAACATAGGGTATAATAAAACTCCCTAGATCTGTCAATTGTGAGGGCATGTGGTTGGTAATTATAGAGCTATTACTCTTCATCATAGTGACCATTTGTTTATCATCCCAAGTATGCTTACTTGATAAGATCTCCTTGAGAAATTTTATGTACGTGGGTATGCTCTTCAAAGCTTCCACAAAGGGCAAGGTAATTTGCAATTTCTTCAACCTTTCTACGAACGTTGCAAATTGTATATCCAATTTGTTCTTTTAAAGTAATTGTCAGAATGGTATTATTGATAGATATGAAGGAGGAGGAACATAGGGAGGATCCTCGTTCTTCTCTTCATCTTTTTTCTTCTTCTCTTGGTCTTTTATAAGGTGGGGATTAGCTTGTTTTTTCAATAGTTCTTCTAGCTCTTTCCCACTGCTAAGTGTGATAGCCTTACATTTCCCCCTTTATTTGCTTCATTATTGCTAAGGAGGCTCCCCACACTTCTTGTAGATAGTGCATTGGCAACCTAGCCTACTTGAATGTCCAAATTATGAATAAAAGAGTTATGAGTCTTCGCTACTTACTCGAATTTCCCTTTCATCCTCTTTTGGGCCTTTTCTATACTCTTGAGCTTGTTTAATTTTGAATCATTTACACTAGTCTTGTCTTGTTGAAATCTCAGTGGACCTTGATTTCCTATTTAAGTCTCAGTATTATTAGACCAAAAGAAATTTAGGTGGTTTTGCTACCTAGGATTGTACTTATTCAAATAAGGATTATTACCTCCTTGACCATATTGTGCTACCTTGAAGTTAGATTGCCACATGTTATTATTTTCCACTAGGAAGCAATCAGTTGTGATATGGCTCTCTTGTCCATATAACTCGCATATGTTTTGAATTGATTTAAATGGAGAGAAAGAGGTGACTGTCAGGCTGTTTAATTACTTGGTGATGTTGTCAATTTCAGCCTGCATTGTTATCACTGGTGGTCGTATAATTCCTTAATAATGGGCATTGAACCTTAGCCTCATGAAGTCCATAAGGGTCCTTTTCTACTCTTCGTGATTTAATTCCTCCACCTTTGTTCTTTTTATCTTTGTGTTTAACTCTTCATATTCCTCATTCTTGCCTTGTGATGTCTAGATTGATGTGTCTTCTACTTTGCGTCCAAACTTTCTTTTTTTTTAATTTCTCAAGATTGGGTACCATAATCACACAAGAAAGAATAACAATTCCTTAAATCAAAGTAATTCAAATTGTTCTAATCCTAAAATCCCTAACAATGGTGCCAAAAACTTGTTGAGCAAGTTTTATGTCTAATAAAACTCTCAATACCTGCAAGTATATCATATATTGTAGTTGACAATATGTCGTAATGCTAGTTAAAATAAAAACTAGACTACTACTAAAGCAATGGTGAGTTTAGGTTGATTCCATAGAGAATGTGTAAAGTTGTTGGAATGAAATTAATCAGTGTTTAGGTTTAGGGGGGTTTTGGATTTTGAAATTAAAAAATAAAATGAAACGAGACTAATAAAAATAAATTAAAGAAAACATGAAAAAATGATAAAAGTGGGGAATATAGTAAGGATCCGGTTCTTTGGGTCAATCTTGGTATACACCCTAATTAAACATATTTCATTGATGTGTTGTTCTCTAACCTCTCTTAGCAACTATTAATCGTGGGTTAGTAATTAACCTGAGTTTTTCCTTAGGTAGTGTTTAATCAAGATACGATCGTTAATTAAACCTAACCACTAAATAATCTAGGATACAATCTCTAAATTTAATTAGGCAGTAGCAGTACGAATTAGGAAAATCGATTAATCAAGGAAACAACCACATATGATGCATCATTTAACTTAGGTCATGTTATCCTTAATGATTACGAATCATTAATCGTTACATATGAATTTCAATATAACGTTTACGGATTATATCGAAATTTTAGAAGTGGGTTTATAAATAAACGATTTAATGAACGCATTAAAATCACCTTTTCACAATACCGAATGAGTTCATACACAAATAATTGAACAATAACGAGAGTACAATTATCCATATACAAAACCCAAATTATTAACATAAGATAACACATTAATTTCTAATAAGAGAAAGAAATAACAAAAACAGTAAAATATACTTAACCCAATCATCGACTTCAATGTCACCTCTGATCTGACATCGAGACATCTAGCTCTTTATGGGTCTCTCCCAAAAAATGCCTCAGGCCCTATGTTCAATAACCCAGCCAAAACCCCTAGGTTCTTTTTAGGATTTTCTCACTTAATTTGGTTTTAAAAATAGCCCTGAAATGTCAAAATTACAAAAAGACTTGTAAGCTGGAAAAGCTAAAATATGTTAGAATTGTTGTCTGTCACCCATTGAGTAACTATCCTGACCTACTTCCATGCTTCTCATTCTTCTCTTTTATTTAATTTCTTATTTCTATACACTCACAAACACATCAAACGCCCCTTGAGACATGAAATTAAGGTCCAATTCTTGCTATAAACCAAACAAACACTTAGAATATATACAAACATCAACAATAACACAATTCTAAGCCTATACATATGGTAATAATCTAAGAAATAATTAAAAACACATATAAAAACCTGTAAAAACATAATATAATCTACATATCAATTTCTACCAATAAAATTATAAAAACTTTTTAACCTAAAATCAGACAATAATTTTGCATTTTTGCCTTTCAAATGTGGGGGTCTCCTACAAAATATAAAAAGATTATTAATATTAAATTTTGGATTGTATCTTGGATTGGCTCACCATTCTCATCTAAAATGGTCTCACCTTCTTCATTACCTATAACAGCTTTGAGGATATCTAATTTTTAAGATTAAGTTAGGTGGTAATTCTACTAACCTTTCAATTATCTAAAAAATTCAATTACCAAAAGCTCATATATGGCATGATTTAATGTTCTTAATTAGGTTTTATTGGAATTAGTAGACATAATCATTTGTTGAAACATATTTAAAATGTTTTGTTTAAATATTACATCTATATTTTTCTAATATACTGAAGAAGCATTATAGTTAGTCTATTATAAGACATTAGGCTTTTAATCAATATCTATAGCTGTGAAATAGGTTTGGACCGATACGGATTTACAATATATCACCAATGGAGTTTACTCATTATGGGAGAAGGAGGTTAAAAGCTCTGAGACTTAGTATTGCTATCTTACTCAATCATGTTGACCTCTAGGAAGCTATTAGTTTTTACCCTAACTTGACTCCTAGTTTAGATGGTGTTCAAAGTTTGAGATGTTGAAGACTTTGGAGAATTAGAGACAATATTTTCATTAATCCTATTTAATTGGCTCTATATATCATTGAGGAATTCTTCCTTTTTCTTCCTAAACTTATTTGAGTTATTACTAAGCATTTCATAGGGCTTAAAGATTGGATTTTTTATCGCATCTTTCTTTACTATCATAGTGGGATTTTTTTAATAGTTTTTCTATCCCGGACAGGTATCCTTTTATTGTATGTAAATAGCTATTGGTATAACTATTTTGACATATAATGCGTTTGATTTCTTTTGGGTTCACATGTTCACTTTCATTTTTTATTTTCAAATAGGATGCTATAATTATGTTTTGATTATAAGAAATCCTGATTTCACAAAAAAGGGGAGGGTTTTCTAACTACAATTTCTATCCTGTTGCAGTTTTTCACTCCTTTATTTTGTTATTGTTGTCGATGGCTCTACAAGGATAATATATGTTGTTTTTATGAGCATATATCTCAAATCAAACAAAGACCATGATGTGCACCTTGTGTTTATTGACGAACTTATAATATTTTTTCTAACGTTGCTTTCTCTGCTATAAAAAGTTCTTAAGAAAATATAATATGTTTTCTTTGTTTTCTAAGGAATAAAAATCATCATTCAAATATTTTTTATTGACCTCAAATTCTTTTCTAACATATAAAACTCATTGTTCATATTTTTTGTTGTTGAAGAAAAAGTTGGAGTTGTTGGGAGAGAATGTTACCCATTATTTTTATAAATTGGTTAAGGAAGAGTTACATTATAAATACTTTAAATTATTTTGTAGGTTAAGGAAGAGTTACATTATAAATACTTTAAATTATTTTGTAGGTAATTTAGAGTTTCTATTAACTTTTTTTAAAGAGATCATCAACTCCTTTTCTTTAGACATTTAACTTTTTATTTTGTATTTTTATATTTTTTTCAAAGTATGTTGTTGACTTTATTTTTATTTAAATGTAATTATATGTTATGTTAAGATGTACTTTAAAGTTTAAAGTACATTAAACATGTAATTACATTTGATTTAAAAACATATATTTTAGGATAATAAAATTAACATATTTAAATGCATGTTATTATATTTAAATTATTAGTTTAAATACTGGAACTTAATTACTTATTTTATAATGCCTAATTTTTCCTTATTTTCCTTGCTCAATTTTCTTGAGCACATCCTTCATTTTCACACTTTTAAGAAAGTAATATTTTTGTTTCCACTTTTTTGTTTCACTTTTTTACAAGAGCATCGAGCGAATGCAAATTTATTCTTTTTTCTTTGCTAAATATAAGCCACATGTTTACATTTCTAATTAACAAATTTAACAAAATAATGCTAGAGATTATTCCAACATTAGCAATTAATTGTTTTATGGAAAGAAGAAGAAAATTATATTATTCCCTAAAAGGAAGTAAGGTTACAAAAGTCACATAGGACAAAACTACTTGACAAATATCAATTCCTACCTAATACATTTTTAGAAGAAGAACAAGAATCAAAGTATAGTATCATCTATTTTGAAAGTTGGCATCTTAAGAAGATGTTAGATCCAATCTTGTGTTTGTTTATGAATATCCTTAGGAGTATTTTGATTGTATTCCACAACTTATTGAAGAACTAATCTTCATCTAAGTTGATTTTGGAGAAAATCCTCGCATTTCTTTCATTACAAATACTAAAGACAAGAAAAGATAGTGAGATGCAAAAGACCCATCTGTCTCCCTCAGTTATGAAATGGATACTTAAAGGCCATACCAAGATATCATTCTAACATATAGGGAGATTTTCTAGATTTCACTTCTTTAGAATATTGTTCCAAGTTCTATTTATATAGGATTTGAAGTATAGATGATCATGATTCTCTAAAGTAGATTTGCAGAGAACATACCAATTGGGAGTGAATATGAACTTACCAATTCTATCTGAGGTAAAAGCCTGTTATGAGTAGCAAGTTAAAAAGTGTGAGCAAATCATGGCTGATTATCCTTCCACCATAACAAGTTACGTAGTTGAAAGTTTAAAATAATGACATGTATGAGGAGTTACTGTAGCATCTATTAATTATAAGATTCTATATGATTTTATCTTCTTTATAGTCTTAGAGAGTGACTCAATTCAAGAGAGACTTCAATGTTAATGGAGTTAGTGAATTTAGATGAGTTTTCAGTATAAGAAGAGCGTTTGCAACACAAATGTTTTGGTCAATGAGATTTCTGAGAGGATCTTCACCCCTGTTATGTTTCAAGGGGCCAAGAGAAGATCATATGTCAAACCAAAAGAAATTGGATTTATTAATACCAAACTGATTCCCAATGCATCTCTAATTTTGCTTCTTATCCTACAATGAACTTAATAAAAGAAGAAGAATTAGTAGGAATTTTGAAGCTTTAAAAGTTGTAATCTTTAATGTAGTAGGCATGAACCCATTTAACCTAAAGGTATTTCTTGCCATTGATTAGTATCTATGCTCCTTTTGTCATTAAGACATAATTATTATTTTGATAAAATTAATGCCTAAACCTTCATTCTTCTTAGATTGACATACAACAAACCATCTGCTTTCATTTAAGCTCAATAGACATTAACTGAGCTGAGAGTGGATTTTATTAGTTGTGTTACACCAGCTAGTGATAAAGCCTTAGAACTCTAATTGTTAACTCTAGAAAGAATCTTAACAATTAGGGGCTTGAAGTCTAAATAACTTGGTCTAATTGAGAAAATTGGACTACTAAGATATTTTACTGGTAGCTCAAACATCCTGATACTTTTGATAGTCTCTAACTACGAATTTTGATTGAAGGCATTGATAGATAAGAATATTGTACTTTCTCCTTGTTAATGCACAACCTGAAAGTCTTTTGAAGATTTTAAGAGCTGATATAAAGGAGATTACTGAATTGATATCATCTTTAGAGAAAAGAAAGAGATCATTAGCAACATTTAAACTTAAGGTAGCCAACCTTTTTCATTTAGCATAATGCCTGAATGAGGGATTCCTTTCCGTTACTTTATCAAGAAACTTATTAGAGACTTATACAATTGATGAGAATAGGTAGGGAGATAGGGGATCCCTCTTTTTAATTCCTCTGACTCTTTTGATGATCCTACTTTCCATTCATATAAACATTGAATGAAACTATAGAAATGCACTACTTTATCCATTTGATAAAAATTTTGGGGAATCCTTAAAAATAAAGTGTGTTAATGATGAAAGTCTAGTTAACTATATCATAGGCTTTTTGAAAGTCAATCTTCAAAGAACAGTTCTTATAGGCTCTTCGCTTGTTATACAACTTAAATAGCTCTTGGACTATGGAGATGTTATCTCTAATTTGTCTCCTAGGCATGTAGACACCTTGTACAAGTCCAACCAACTTTTACAAGACTATTTTGGCAAAAAGCCTAAATTAGGGCTTAACCTTTTTGAGTTTGATTAGTTTGGGACTTAAACATGTAACTTACTCATAGAAGGTCTAAAATTTCATGAGTCTTCTCAATTTAGGACTTTTTGGGATGAAAATTAGGGCGTATTTCACATACGTCCTTACATACAGGTCAATTAGTGTGTAGATGCCACGTTAATAGACCTACTTTATTGTCCAGGTAGTGGAATTTAAAACAAAAAATTTTAATTTCATTTAATTTTCTAATTAAATGAAATACTCTTCAACCTTAAATCAACAATTTTTTTAAACATGTGTTTTCACCCTCTTTTTCTTCTCTCGATTGTGCCTTTCACTCTAATACTTGGATGCATCATCGTTTAATACAAGTGCCTTCAATCCAATCTCGCTTGTGCCTTCTTAATAGTGTGAGCTCTCTCTTTTAGCGTTAGAGGTGAATGGGTGGTAAGGTTTTTAGAGATCTAAAACATACATATGTTATGATTAAAGACCGACATAGGTAATGAGTCATACTCTCTTCTAAATTTTTGTATAAATTTATGATGTTTGAATGTTCACTTTATTCCTTTGCCCCTTTTTCCCTTTTTATGGAAAGTTTCATTAACAATGTTACATTTACGTAAATTATTTTATCTTCTTTAAATGGGTTTGATTATAGGTTTAAATAACTTGTAGGTGATAATTTTTTTCATGTGCAATTCTATTATACACTTGTATATAGGATATGATCAAGTTTTCTCTTCCCCATATACTTAACATTGTACTTAGGATATGATTTATGTCACTTGGTTTAGCTTCGTTGGTGGTTATCCGTGTTTTGTTTATCTCTATCCGCTGGGTTAAAGATGAAGTATGACATTTATGAAAGAGATGCAGATTATTAGGAGCAAACAAATTCAACTCTATAGACATCATTTAGCTATCAGTGGCTGCACAATCAACATTACAGCATTATGTTGTAATACTTAAGAAAGAGCTCAAGTAGTAGTTCTTCAAGGTAATGAGGTTAATTAAAGGATTCAGTTTGTTTTTTTCTTGGTTGTGATTTTGTGTTGGGTTGAAATTTTTAACTTTGACAGTAAAGGGACACATTTTAAGCTTGATTTGAGGTCAAACAAGCTGTTTTCTTCAACTTACCTAGTTGAATGGGACCATGACAGAGAGGCTAAATATTATTACTGTAACTTGAAAGTACCTAAATGGACTTTATAACTGATGAAAATCTAGGAAGAAGATTTTATGGCTGTCGACTCTTTCTGGTAAATTTGGTACATTTTTATATTGTTTTTGCTAAATATGTTCATATATTTCATTAATGAATTGCTATTTTTTATTTAATGGTAGAGTGAAAATGTTTGTGGATTTCATGAATGGCATGATTAAAGATTTTGTCCAAGAGCAAGACAGATTATTTAAGAGCTGAAAAACAAAGAGAAGATGATATATCGTCAAAATAATCTATTAAAGGCTAAAGTGGCAAAGTGAAGAGAGAATGCATTAGATGTTTTACAAGCTGAAAGGATTGTGGAAAATTTGAAGTTGAAGAATGAGTTAGTTACCACGAGGACTAGTAATGGAACACATTCAGCAAAGTGTTGGAAATTTACTGTTTGTTTAAGCTTGTGTTTAATAGTTTTGCTTATGTTTGTTAGTCTAAATAATGAAGTCAAAAGAGGCAATAATTGTACCTTTAAAGCCTTACCTGGAAATGATTTGATGTACTAGAACAATGTGTAAATGTAATCCACCTGACCTAATATTGGAAAGTGAAAAGTGTTAGATGTTTCAGCGTCTGCTGTATTACTAATTTGATGTTCTAGCCTAAACAGGTTTGATGTTTTATGTACTAGCCTAAACATGTTTAATCAATGGAGATGGAGTATTGGTTAGTAGTCAAAAGGAGTTAAAAGAGGCATCAATTGACCACTCTAAAAAATGTCATTCGTACTTTACCTCAAATGATTAACACAACTGTTAAGTTGTTTTATAAGTTATCAAATTATTGATGAGGAGAAAAAGATGTTTAATAGACCCATAATTCCAATTCTTTGGATTAACAATGTACATGTTCTACCATTCATGAACTTCAAAGAAAATGAAAAAAAGTAAGAGAAATGCAATTCACACTTATTAGAAAATAAAAGAGACCAATACTTTTACTACAAAACGTTGATCATTTCTTTCCATCCACAATCTTTAAGCGTTCCCTGAAAATTACAAAACATTGTAGAGAATTTGACAATTCCAACCAAGCTTCCACACCCTCATAAACCCATTCATGAACTTCAACAAAAGGAAAAAATGTGACAGAAATGCAATTCAAACTGAAATTGGTAGTCATCGCATTCATTGCTTAATAACATTAATCCCAACAAGATCCTTACAATCTATTGTTCTTCAGTACACAACTATCATAAAATTGTTCAGTGCACTAACAATTAAATGTTAAGTTTACATTTTGTCCTCTCCCTTTGAAGATGCAGTTTGACTTTGTCAGCTTGGATTCATATACGTAGTAACAACTTCCTTCCTCTGTATTGATTTCTGCCTAAGGTTTAGTAATCTCTGACTTCTCCTTCCAGGCTGTAGATAAAATGCAAACATTGTTAAGTTGTATTAATTAATTAATGTTTAGTAAGAGTGCAAATATTTAACACTTATATTTAGCATCTATAACCCTGTGGTTTCATTTGTGTATACCCCATCCCTTCCATCCATTTCTTGAACTTCCTATTTGCTTCTTAATGAAGAGAAGAGTATAAGACAAGCTTTTTTCCTGCAATTTTCGTTTGAGAATTTGGACTATGTATGCCAGCACCAAACATCCTCAGTTTACTTTCATCATCTACAATACCATAACCAGGCCCTCTTCTCTCTTTGGTTTGGTTTTTGGTGGTGGCCTTTAAATATGTATATATATTTGTTGTTTCTGAAGTACCTCTAGGTGTTAGGAGAACAACTGAGGCTGTTGCATTTGCACTTCCACATATATGAGCAGTACTTGAGGTGTTGGCAGTACTTGAAGCAGTTGTGGTACCAGCAGATACAAACATAGAAGCAGAGGAAGAAGTAAAGGCTTTTGCTATTCTTATACCTTTCTTTCCCCTTTCATCATTGTTAGATGCAGATTTAGAGGCACTTACTAAGTTGCCAGTGTTGGTTTCAACTGTGGATATATTTTTTGGGGTTGACTGTGAGTTCATTGTGTTTTGCTCTATATAGAAATTAGTTAACTAGTCTGGGTGTAGATTTTAAAACTGAGCTAGAACCTACCATTGATAATAGTAAGAATGGAATAAAAAAACCTAGAAGATGACCACTATCATGGAAAAGAATCTTAGTTGTACCATAAAAAGACAAAACATCTTAGAAATTATCTCTCAACCATTCCAAAGATAGCCTCTTTTGTTGTGTCCTTCTATATGGCAGTAGCTACATATAATGATCATGCCCCTCCTAGAAACATGATCAGCATTTTTCGTTTTGTTTACTTTTATATTCTTTAAAAGTTTTCCTAGTTGTTTTAGGCCTATCATGACTTTGTTTGAATTCTGGTGGCCTAATAGTTTCTTCATTGCTAATGGGCCACTCCTTCATACCAAGCATTGGTTGAATTGCCTTCCCATATGCTTTGACATATTCAGTCTTCCATAACTAACTAGAAGTGTACTCTTCAATATTAACCATACTGTCTCTAATAGCACATATAGCATGTGCACAAGGAATGCCAGAGAGGATATATCTCCAAAGAGAACATATTTTGTTTTAAAGCCTCACCACATATTTATTCTATCCATGATCAATCTCATACCCTCCTTCTCCATCATGATATACTGAACAATGTTGAGCAATCATGACACTCTTCTCAGTTACTTCCCATATTCTTAGTCGTAAGTTACCCTTCCACTTGGCAGCCTCTTTCCTTTTGCTCACAATTCTTTTCATCAATTCTCTTCTAATATGCTCAAACAACCCTAAAACTGACATTTTACTTGCATCAACTAGAGTCTTATTGAATTCCTTACATAAGTTATTGTTAACCAACTCAATTATAGAATCTTCCATCTAGAAAGCCCAACATGTAACATCCCGTGTCCATAAAACGGGTCGGACCAGAGAAACGGGTCCGAGAGAGAGACCAATCAGAGAAATTAGG
>JAOTAY010000189.1:22802110-22825594 GCA_025629805.1 Erythroxylum baracoense
AAGTGTTAAGTGATGTGACACGCCACCCTCGCGGGGCACGAATTCGGGTATCACTGTCGATATCGGGTTCGGGTCCGCGCGGGAGTTGGGGTGTTACAATGTCAGTATCTAAAGTATCCCTAGTTATAGGATTAATGAGACTAGACATAATCCGAATAGACTAGCACATGTCAAACTCCTTGATTTGATCAAACGGTGGATCTTAAAAACTGTAAATATGAGATGTTTATAGTTGAGATGTGGATGCTTACTAAAAGTAGTAAGTACATTGGCTGACCCACCATGAGATCATCATATGGATGTCCTATTCTAATATCAGTGATAATCTCATCATAGCAATGGTGTAAGTTACCTTAGACCTAAGGTACTTAAGGATATCTTGCATACTGATTATGTGCTTTGACTCCATTCCTTGTTGTCTTACAGAGGTCGCTCATCATAGAGTGGTGATTGGGTACAATTTGAGGTATTCGAAGGTGATTGAGTAGCCAATAGAGGATTTACCATTTTTATGATAGCAGAAGATGATACCCACAACCTCTTGTCGAGATCATTACTTGGAAATCTCTGGCTGGAGTACATATGTCACGAAAAATGTCTTCATTGACATATAGAGTAATGAGTCCCATGACGAGAACTGATATCACTTGGGCTAGATTTGATGTAGTTAGTTTACTAAGAATTGACACTTTGCTCATACTCATAACCAAGTGGGCTATAACATGGTGAAAGGACGAATTGCACAACAATTGTCTATGGGAGGGTTTATGAGATGGTTCATGATGAGTACAGACTCGTTCGTCAAACCACTTACTTTCTGATCAATTGGGGGTCATAATATGTTGCTAGATGCCACTCATGACTTGCTAGGATTAATTGTTCATCTAATTGGCCAACATAATCGGGAACCTAATGGGTCACACACATAAGAGTGACTCGGAGGATTCGTAAAATAGTTTTGAATATAAATCTATTATATGGAGAGCAATAGAACCAAATAGATCCTAATGAGATCAGGATGTGTCCCGATAAGATCACAACATCGATATTACTGAAACAGGTCTCCGGTGGTTTTACCACACCCAAAACCAGGTAGGACCGATCCCCAATGTGATTGGACCACCTCAGCATATATATGTGTGTGTGTGTGTGTGTGTGTCACATGGAAGTAAAGAGAAGCTTTTTTAAAATCTTGCATTTATTGTCTGTAAATGATAAAATACAAAATCATAAAGGACAAAAAACAAAAGCTCGTAAGATGATAATCATGAAAATGGCTTAGTAAGCTCTCTTTCACGATTCCCACTCATTTTCTCCTCGTCTTTCTCATCTTCTTCCTCTTCATTCTCCTTGACGTTTTTTGCTCTCCATAGAACAAAGACGAGAGCTAGCACTCTTGTCTTTTTCTAGCTATTTTTGGATCAACGTGTTTGATTTGGTTAGTTTCTCCGATCTCTGCGCGGATAACATTAGAGACAGTCTATTTTTGTCGTTGTGGTTTGTGACAACCCAACGGGTAGAAGATCGAAGAACAAATGAGACTACTCACAAAGTACATGGTTATTATATGAATGATTGATTTATGTAAATGCCATAATATATGTATTATGAACATGTAAGTGAATTAGGAATTTTCAGTTAGGTTTAATGGTATTTCCTTGTATAGGCATATAGATCTTGGACTTCAAGAAAGTCCCAGAACATTTTTTTCACAATGTGTTTATATGATGCACGTACTGAGATTTTCCTACATGTTATGCATTTGAGGAACCCAAAGAGGCAATATTCCTTGAAAGTGCTTTATGATCGAAAAGATGTGAAAAGGGTGATAGCAAAGTATATGTTCAAATGCTTATTAAATCAACAAGTCAAGGCTAAGAGTCAAAGAAACAATGACAAAAAATTGCGCTGCCACTCCCTATTCGGGAATGGAAATGGAAGTGCATTACAAAGGATTTGATGGTAGCAATTTCACAAAATCTAAGTAGATATGATAGTATATGAGAGATAAAGGATCAAATTACAAAATCTGCCTATTTCCTAACTATCTAAAGTAAGTATCCTCTTTGTAGATTAATCTATAAGTGATTGGAAGTATATAGTTACATAAAGTGCTGGTATATGAGGACAAGGTAGATGAAAGAAAATTGATTGGACTGATAAGATAAAATTGGTTTGGGTCAATGTTATAGTATATAAACTCGACAGTAGAGCTAGGTGTGGAAGTGGATAAGCATGTGGAGTTTTTAAAAACGAAGAATTTTTGTGCATATCATCATGGAAAGGAATAGTCTGTTTTAGACAATGTCATGAGTTAAGCCCACAATATGTTAGCCCCCATAAAGTGATTGATAGAGTGGAAGCACAAAGAGTTGATGTGAATTCAATATCCATATTTTTTAGACTAGTAAGTTTGTTTAAAATTTTGAGGACGAAATTTCTATAAAGAGGGGAGAAATTGTAATATCCTAGTTCGATGATTGTACTGTGTAATGTTTTGTATATGTATTTTATATAGTATGCTCTATTTATGGTGTACTAGAGTAATTTAAGCGTTTAAATGTATTCTTGAGATTATAACAGACATCACGGATAGACTAAAGATAGTTTTGGACTCGACCAGAAACTTTTCAAAAAATTTCCAAAAACTTCGAAAAGCTACAGAATGAGCCCGAATGAGCTTTAAAAGTAGTGAAATGTATTTTGGAGATTTAAATCTAGAAGATTTCGATGACATTTAGTGATTTCTGGATTCAATACGAAAAATTTTCCAAGCAACTGAAAATTTATCGAATAATTTCAAAATATGATGAAAAGCTCCAGAATTAGGATGGAGTCCATAGGAACTAAAATGGGTCAAAATGGAGGTTGTTTGGCTAGAATTCGGGTAATCTGAAATTATTAGACTAAAATGCCCTTTTTAGAAAATAATGGGTATTGATGATTTTAAACCCATTCAAAATTTTTAAACGCACCCAATCAATAGGTATTAACCCTAATTAGAGTATTTCATGGTCAATTTTATGGTAAGATGGTTGCAAAATATTTTTGGAATTTAATTCTGTTAGTTAATGAATTAAATTCAAAAAGGGCATTTTGGTCTTTTTACATGTCATTAAAGGGCAATTTGGTCTTTTTTACATGTCATTAAGGGTAATTTGATCATTTTACATGGTGTTAATGGAAGAACGAGTCATTAGAAGAGAAACAATAGGAAAGTGAAGTGTGGAATCCATTAAATGAGCATTAAAAAGAATAAAGCAAGACTTTTTGTCTTCATTTGACCATAAACGTGAGAGACCAAACAAAAGGGAGAAAAGGAGAGAAGAAGGGACACTTGGCCAAGGAAGGAGAAGAAGGGTGCAACTACCATTTTTCATGGTCTTGGAGCATAAATTGGAGAGATCTTGATCAAGTGGAGGTATTCATCAAATACCAAGACATCTTGTTTTGACTATAAATTGACCTACAAACCCCCAAATTGGGTGATTTTAATTGGATATGAAACTTAAGATATAGTACTAAAAATTCCTAGAAGAGACACTGGTTCTGACTGAATCATATTGGAATTTAAGATTAAAAATGGTGACCTGATGCTGTCCCTGCGTTGGAGCAGCTTGTGATGTTTTATGCATGTTTTTTGAATTAGAGCTTAAAATTCTCTGATTTTTGATGAGATGAAAACTAGAGAAACGAATGTCTAGAAGACCTCAAAGCCTAATTTGAACGTTTGCTATGTGAAAATTAAGGAACAAGTGGAGGTATGGATTCTGGACATGGGTCATAACCGTGACTCATCATGCATAATTGTGATATGTTGAATTAAATTAGGTAAGATTGTGTTTTAAAGGAATTTGTAACTTAGAATGGATAAAATATGGTATTTAAGTGACTTCTAAAGTTAGATTTGAAAATGGTGACGAATAGGTTAGCTTACGGAAGTAAGTAGAAATATGATTAGCATACAGTTATATGATTAGATACAAATCTCAAATTCGGTTAAACCAAATATATAGTTTTAATGCCTAAGAAAATGCATTTTATTTAGGTAAAGGAAAGTCACCGAACACGTGAGTGTGCTTGGCGATAAGTGTGCAAACCTGTGAGTGTATTTTTACAAAAGAATTGACATGTTCATTTGAATAACTTCTTTACAAAATAATTGATGACATGTGAGTGTATTTTACATGCCCATAATGCTCGATAATGTCCAATGTAACTACTCCACAACAGAAACGGAACTCTTAGCTGTGGTCTTTATGTCGGAAAAATTTTGTCTGTACCTACTCGATACCAAAGTGACCATATACACTGACCATGCAGCCTTGAAGTACTTGTTCACGAAGAAGGAAGTGAAACCCAGGCTAATTCGATGGATTCTCTTGCTTCAGGAGTTTGACATAGAAATATACGACAAGAAGGTCACAGAATGTTGTTGTTGACCACCTTAGCCATCTCCCTTTAAGTGAGCAGCCTACCCCTCTAAAGGACGAATTTCCAAATGAGTATCTCTTTTCTATCCATAAAATAACTCCATGGTATGCTGACATTGTTAATTATTTGGTTTCTGGAATATTACCTAATGAGTTGTCTAGAATTGAAAAGGATAAGATAAAAAGAGATGCTAGGTATTTCGTTTGGGATGATCCTTATTTGTGGAAACATTGTTCTGACCAGATTATTAGAAGATGTGTTCCTAAGATTGAAGTGCCTTCTATTTTGCTATTTTACCATTCATATGTATGTAGTGGACATTTTATAAGAAGATAGCTAGAAAAATAATTGAGTGTGGTTTGTTTTGGCCAACATTATTTAGAGATTCTTATCTATTTTGCAAGTCTTGTGAAAATTGTCGAAGAACTGGAAGTTTAGGAAATAAAAACCAAGTGCCATTCACACCAATTCTAATTTGTGAAATTTTTTACGTATGAGGTATTGATTTTATGGGTCCATTTCCTTCATCTTTCGGTAATATCTATATACTACTTGCTATGGATTATGTCTCTAAGTGGGTTAAGGAGAAAGTCACCCGTACTAACACTGCTAAAGTTGTAATGAATTTTATCAAGGCCAACATCATTGTCAGGTTTGGAATCCCGAGAGCAATCATCAGCAATAGAGGCACACATTTTTGCAATAAGGTGGCGGAATCTCTTTTCAAGAAGTATAGCATCAACCATTGTACTTATACTGCCTATCATTTACAGACGAATGGCTATGTTGAAGCTTCCAACAGATAGTTAAAGTTAATTTTGGAGAAGATAGTCAACCCCAATAGGAAGGACTGGAGTCTGCACCTTGACGATGCACTTTGGGCTTATCGTGCAGCTTATAAGACCCCCATTGGCATGTTACCTTACCGCTTGGTATTTGGAAAGCCTTGCCACCTTTCAGTTGAGTTAGAACATAGAGCTTATTGGGCTGTCAAGAATTGCAACATGAAGTTTGATGAAGATGGAGAAAACAAGAAATTACAACTCCAAGAATTAGATGAAATCAAAAGAGAAGCTTATGAGATTTTGAAAATCTATAAGGAGAAGAAGAAAGCCTTCCATGATCGCATGATTTCCAGGAAGCATTTTACAATTGGTCAAAAAGTTTTACTTTATGATTCTTGGTTGAAATTATTTCTTGGTAAGTTGAGGACTCGCTGGATCGGTCCTTTTGTTGTCACTAACTTATTTTCATATGGTGCAGTGGAAATTAAAAGTTTGGAGACTAACAAAATTTTTAAGGTGAATGGGCATCATTTGAAACCTTTTTATGAAAGTTTTCAATAGCATAAAGTTGAGGAACTTGACCTCGAACACTCAACTGAGCAAATTTGAAAAAAAGAGTTGCCAAGCCTCAGGCACTAAACAAGGGCACTTATTGAGAGGCAACCTAATTTTCTAAAATACTTTCACATTTTTCATCATTTATTTTATTCAAATTCATGTTTTATTGCAATTTTAAAATTATTTGCATTTTGGTCATTCAACTTTTCTTATTTTACACTTTCACCTTCTTCCACCTTCTAAAGGTTTGCTTTTTCTGCAATTCACTGATTATGCTTTCAGACAAAAAATAAGTGTACATGGAGTAAATAGTGGGCATGAAAAGAAATATAATAAGTGAGAGCTGGAGCAAAAGATACCTTTTATGTGGCTTAGCATTGTCCACGTTTTAAAAGAATATCAACTTTCAATAAAACAATGCCACCTCATTAAAAAACCTCCTCTACACCTCGTTTCTTTTATTTACTTCACTTTTTGTTATCTATACAGCTATTTACTTCCCAAAAGCACCGTTGGCGAGCTCGGTGGACTAAGTTCGACTTGGTGTGTAATACCAAGATGATGGAGACGCCGCTGCAACTTCCAAGATACCGTCGGTGCTTAGTTTTAGACCATGATGCGGGTACTAAGATTCAACCATAATTTAGTCTGATTTGACACAAATAGAATGCAAACGCTCCAAAAGGTACTTTCTTTCCTTTATCCCTTCATGCTCATTCTAATTTGCGGTGAGGACACTGCAAGGTTTTGTGTGGGGGTAGGGATTTGAAATTTTTACTGTGAATTTAAATTTCTATTTTTGAAAAGTTTTGGTGTGTGTTGAATGGGAATGTCTACATATTTTTGAGATAAAGACTTGAATTGAATTTGAAATTATGTGCTGAGAACCCATGAGGAATGATTCCGATGTTTGCTGTAAAATTGATGTTTGCTTGAAAATTCTAAAGTTTGCTAATATTTGGGCAAGCTTTTGTTCTTTTGTGCTAATTGGTTCTGGGTTTTTCTGATAAATTCCTGATAAACATGAAGTGTGTTGAAGTTCTTGATTTTCCATGGTAAAGATATGACTTTTTGTGTTAATTTTTCTAGGAAAAACCAATCTGATTTTTTTTTTGCATTTTTGGGATTGTTATCTCTAAATCAATTGTTTGTGTTGATTTTTTGAAATAATAATAAGGTTTTAAATGTTTGTACATAAACTTGCATCATTTGACGAAGCTAATAGAGGCAAGTGGGTAAGCTACTTGTGGTTTCTTTGATCAAACAGACCTTACAAATAAATGCTAATTAATGACCTTTGGAAATTGTTTTACTTTTTTCTCTATTTTTTTATGCTTTATTCACAATCTGAATTTTAATCACAATTCCCCCTTTATTTATTTTTTTTCATCAAAAGGAATTGATAGTTACAACTCTTCATGATTCAACCCTGTTTTACTGCTACTACAAGTTTTTGTTGTTTTAGGAACAAGAATTATTTTTGGTACCGTGACGACCTATCATTAACTATTACAAATATGTTTAGAACTCATGATTGGACGTAATTGATGGTTAGGAATACTAAATATATATAAGAGATTTTGTAGACTTTATCATCATGGTCGATCCAGTTCTATAATTATATTACATGTACGCTTTAATTGTGATTCAACTTTTGTTTTTATTGTAAATCATAATTGCAAAGTTGTTTTCTAATATACTACCCTCATATTGCTTGCTTAGTTGGTTAGTTATGGAAACTTAAATCTAGTGGTTTCATGGTTGGTTTGTCAGATAGATGAACATATTTCTGCAGTTGAGAGTTCTAATCCAGTACCGGAGGTAGAAGTGGGAACTTATATTCTTACACTAAATGCCGACAAAAGTTCAAATAGAACTCAGGTTAGTCAACATGAAAGTAATGTTTGGAATCACTTTAAAAAGACTACAACGATTGACAGAATTGAAAAAGCAGAATGCAATTATTGTCATAAGTTGTACTCAACTGGTTCGAAAGGTGGAACATCTCATTTAAAGAGACATACGGAATCATGTACTAGAAGGAAGATGGTTTTAGGAGGTCAAACTTTTTTGACCCCTAACCTTGTGAAAGGAAAGAATGAAATCACCATAAAAACTTTTGATAATAATAGATCAAGAATTTTGATGGCTAATGTAGTTGTTGGAGATGAACAACCATTGGCATTGGTTGAAAGCAAGAAATTTAGGATATTTCTCATTTCACTCCAATCGAATTTCAAGGTTCCAAGTCGGAATACATTGAGAAGTTATATTTTCAAAATTTTGAGGAGAAGAAGAGAGAAACATTAAGAGTATTGTCGAGTGTTCAAAGACAAATTGCCATAACAACAGACATATGGACATCCGATAACTAACAGAAGGGTTACATAGTGATGACGATACATTATATTGATAATGATTGGAAGTTATGTAATAGACTTTTGAGGTAATTTATATTCTTTAATATGATTATCATTTACTTTTTTCATTATTTTATGAATTTATGATTTATATTGTTATGCTTTTTCATGATAGGTTCATTTACGTGCCTACACCGCATGTAAGTGAAAAATTGACAAACATCTTGAAAGACTGCTTAATGAGTTTGAACATTGACAACAAAGTTTCTTCCATCACAGTCGATAATTTTAGCACAAATGATGCTATATTAAGAAGTTGAAGGGTAAGATATAGGTTGGGAGCTTATTGGCTGGAGGTAAGTTATTTCATATGCGTTGTTTTGCGCATATTCTTAACTTGATTCTGAAGGTTGGGTTAGAGACGATAAAGGAAGCAATAGAGTGTATTCAGAGTAGTGTTTTATATTGGAGTGCAACTCCTAAAAGAGTTGAAACTTTTGAAGATGTTGCACAAATTTTATGCATTCCTTGCACAAAGAAGTTGGTTTTGGATTGTCCTACCAGATGGAACTCAACCTTTAAGATGTTAGAGTCGACAATCCTATATGCTTAGCTATTTTTCTAGATTAGCTGAAAAGGATCCTTAGTATTCCCATGTACCATCAAAGGACCAATGGGACTTGGCTAAAGAACTTTGTATGAAGTTGAAATTATTCAGTAGTTGGACTGAATTGATTTCAGGAACAAAATATTCAACTTCATATTGTATCCTTAGCATTATGTCCAACATAAAGCATGTTTTAGGATTATGGATGTTTGACTTCAATGAAGTGATTCAGACGATGGTGGAGCAGATGATGGAGAAGTTTGGTTCGTATTGGTCTAAGGTTGGAGATATTATTGTAGTATTATATGTGTTGGACCAGAGATACAAGATGGATGAGGTTGAATATATTTATAATGTATTGTACAGTGGTAAAGCTCAAGAGCATCTACATACCATAAAACAATTATGGTATTAATTGTTTCATGATTATGAAGCCAGAATGCAACAAACTCATGATCGGGATGCAGGTAGTTCAACTTAGACTTCAGTTTCAAGTTCGACCTTTTCTTCTAATCCATTATTGACAAATTATTTTTCAAATTTTTTAAAAGAAAAAAGGGCTAGGATATCTTATAATACAATGGAGTTCGATAAATATATTTCTGAGGAGTGTGTTCCTGAAACTAATGGTGAGTTATTCGATATATTGTTATGGCGGAAGATGTTTGGACATAATTATCATATCATGCAATCCATTGCATGGGACTTGTTAGCTATTCCATCATCGACTGTTGCTTTAGAGTTTGCATTTAGTACTAGCAGTCAGGTCATTGCTCCTCATTGTGGTCGACTTCATTATCTATGGAAGCTCTTATGTGTACTCAAAGTTGGTTAAATAATGAAGATATTGATTGTAAAAATTTTTCTTTTTAATATATTTATTTTATTTACCTTTATATTATTTTACTTGATGTTGTGTTTTTTATTTTCCTACAACCACATGTATTAATATCGAGGGGTTAGTAAAATTAATCGACCAATGGAAAGTTATTTTGATCAAATATTGCTAAATATAATGTTTGTTCATCCATATGATTGGACCCAAACTGTTAATGACCTTACCAATAAGTACAATTAATCAATTAGAATCAGATGATGTTCTTTCAGTCTCCAGTCCACTCTTCAATATATCCAGCGATTGATTTTATATTGTATCTTTTTTTGTAAAATGATTTAGATAATCATTTGTGTACAAAAAATTATCTATGAAACATGAATTATATTTTATCAATTCTCTCTTATAATAATTGATAAATAATTTAAGTAAATTAAAAATTTGTAAGTAATGTGATTGAAAATTTTAACTATAACTATTAACTTAATAACTTTTCATACAAAATTCTAATTAATTCAATTAAATTTCCTAATTATTCATATCATTACATACATCTCAATAACTTTATTATATCATAATTAAATTAATTATATATTGTTATAATTTAAAGTTGTTACATAATATATATATTAAAAAGAAAAAGGTGAAAATTTTATAAAATTTACGAGAAATGGTATGCTTATAACACTCTAAGGATGAGAAGGATTTAAAGTAATATTTATATCTTATATATAGGTTTCAATTAAGGATCTAAGGAATTACTCTTAATAAAATTTTAATTAGAGTGACTTACGTAGGAATGAATCTTCTAATATTAAAATTTAGATAGGAGAAAGACAATTATGAATGTAATTTATGTAAATTTAGATTAATTAGATTATAATGACTTTAGAAACAAAGTAAAAGAACTATTTTTGACTTAATGAAATAAATAATTTAAAAAAACAAATCAAAAGAATTTATAAAATGTATTATACTTTTAATAAAATAATTGTTATTTTCAATGTAATTTACTATACTTAACTACTTATTTGTTTTTATAACTGAATTACTTATATATTATTTTGGAATTGATACATTAGGATTAATAAAATAATTGATTCATTTTAAGATTAATATAAATAAATATATGCATAATGTATATATTGTCTAAATATGAAAATAAAATAAAAAGTTTAAATTGACTTGTTTATAAGGAATAATTATGACAACATTATTATTGTTATATATTTTTAATAAATAAATTGGTTTGTATTTTATATCTTTTATTTTATATAAATATTTTGTATAATTTATAGGTAATTTCATCTTACATTTTACTATAAATAATTATGTTATAATTTATAATTTATTAATTTTAAAAATACAACCACAATTTATTTAAAATTGTCTTAAAATAAAATTTTTAAAATGTATTAAACGCCCGAGCCGACTTAGGCCCGACAGGTGACTGTGGCCTGGGTCATTCTGGCCCTCCTCGGTCGTGGGCTAAGCTAAGCTCGCCCCGTAATTTTTTAAGGTCAAGTCAGGCTGGGCCATGGACGGCCCAGGCCCCGGGCCGGCCCATTGACATGTCTACTTAAATGAGCTATTCATAGGCACCTCTAGATGTTCAAGTTAGAATCTTAATAGAACTCTACTAGCTAAGATCACATCTTATCTTATCATATCCTTATCAGATTATATCAAAATAATCAATAAAATGACGTTCCCATCTAATTAGGACTCTATCTAATAAGATTAAGTTATATAACAATTACAAGATAAAAGATAACATCTACTTAGGAATGAGCTATCCATATCTATGAAGATATCCTCTATCTTCAGATGATCCTTCCATATGATCTTTATCTTTTGGAGCCGATGTTCATCCACTATGATCTTATATGCCACAACATCCATGATTTCCTCATGTCTATCCATTGATGATTAGTCATCCAAGCTAATAGCACACTGGTTTGTCCAGTGCTTTTCCATGCCAACTCCATTAGTCATGGTTCGTCCATTTGAACACACACTAAGTATTTAGTCCTTCAAGAACCCAACCTTAGCCAAGTCAACTTGTACAACGTCCAAAACTCTACCAAAACTCGTACTATGCTTGATCTAACTTGTTACATCACCTTGGAAATCTCACATGCCACCGTTATGCTTGTGATCTAGCTAACCTTGCACTCAATGTCCATCTTAAGCATTCTTTTGGTCTCACATCTGAATCTTGCATCTCGTAGCAGATTTCCACTAATGGCACTAATGCATGCCAACGCTTGACATTGCCCTTTTTCCTTCCTTGCTTCCTCGCAAGTCTTTGCCTTGTTTTGTTATTTCTCTTGTCAAACATTAGTCAAGGCTCACCAATACTTGCACAATTATGCTATTAGGACTTAGGGGTTTAACAGCTATCATGAAGTCATGTTCATGCTGCCACCTAGTTGTAGCTTGAGGCCAACGACAACGACAATATGTCCTTTAAACCATCACCACCAGCCTCATAGCTCTAACACAACAGAAACAACACAACAATGAGATGCCTTATATATAAGTTATCTTATTATAGAAGTAAAAATATTAAACCAACAGCGACAGTATCTAGACACCTTTATTCAACATACTTCACAAGCATATACCTAGATTCTAATAAGTAGCCTCAGCGACAGTAGTAATTCTAATAATTCTGGGTTTACTATGGTTTTATGCTTCATGGTTTTGATTTTTTAGGTTGTTTTTTTTTAGGTTTCTAAATTATGAGTTTCACATTGTATTGAATACAAAGTTTTAAATTGAATACAAAGTTCTAAAATTTTTAATCTAAACTTTTCAGATTAAAATAATTAAATTTAAATATAGTTTTAGATAATTTAAGATCAATAACAATCAAACAATTTTTAATCAAATTATATAATTAAAAGTTTTCTTTGATACCACCGTATGGAAAATGACTTGGGATCTAATCCTTGTGCAATGGAATAATTATGAAAAATTTTCATTTTGATTTTTTTAAAACTAAGATCACTTTAAATTCTATAAAATCATTAATACATAAATCATAATAAAGCGTGAATGGTGTCCACAGGACAAGTTGAGATAACTTTACAATAGTTGTGGAGAGAGTTAGGTAAGGAGTGCTAGTTCCCGTAGAGTTTAAGTCTATTTATAATAGTTTTGGACATTTTAGTAATTTAATTGAAATTCTAATTTCAATTAATTCTTAATTAGAACTACAAATAATTATAATTAAATACCAATTATACCCAAATAAGATCCTGTATCTCATATTCATCCTTATTTATTTAATATCATATATTTAATTATGAAGTTTCTTAAAATTTACTATCAAGTCCAACTTGATTAAAATATTTTTCCTTCTTCAACTTGTTCTTTTTGTGTAACCCATTAGGTTCTCAAATATGTTGGCAATGAACATAAATTAATCACAATCTTATTTACGATTAGATAAATTAAACTCCTTTAATTTATATTTAATTCTCTAATTGAACAAATTATATTTATAGATCAAGATTGACATCTAGCAATACATCATGACCAGTTAAATATTTAGGAACATCAAAGTAGTTTTGACTAATCTTGTGTGTATGATTTTTTCATATAATTTAATTCTTTTATTATACAAAGTTTTGATTAGACATAAAGCGTGAAATTAGCTTCTACATTATTTGAGTCTAATCATGTTAGTTCTCCACCATTAGTGATTGATAACATTAATGGCATTTGTAAACTATTTACAAAGTGTCATTATACCTTATTCAAGTATTTCTCGAATCAATTTTAATCGAGCATAATAAAACATTACTTATAATTACTTTTAATTACTTTATGGTGATGAATCATACACTGATCACTTAACTACCTCTATATAGTTTATATTACATCCAATAACTACCAACTGAGCTACCATTAACTAGAATAGGTCATAAGTAGTATCAAAATATAAGGAGATCTTAAGTCAAAAGATCACTTATACAATTAGCATAATGAGAATTTTCATGAATATACAAGTAACGTTTCAAATGAATTTCTCATATGAGATCATTTTAGTAAACTTATTCTCTAACAAGCAATCATAAGTTTGTTTAAGTATCTCTATACTTTAACTTATGATATCAACTACTTCCTTTATAAAGAAAAAACATAATATATGCTAGTTTTTTGTGTTTTATTAATGTGCAGTCTCAATAGAATAATATCGAGAAATAATTTAGAGATAATATATAAATACAATAGGAAATTTATAATTATATTCTCGTTATAATTTCATTTGTAATGTATATTTTTCTTATGAACTATATCATATACATCTAAGTATAATGCTTTTAAATATTTATCACTAAACTATAACTAACCAATTGATTGTAGAGCATAAACCAACACCTAGTACATTACTAGTAAAATCTCTAACACATGACCTTAACTAAAACCATAGGGGCTTTTGAGTGTCGTTTGCAAACCTTGCGATGCCTATGGTATGTTTTGGAGCTGCCTAAGTTTGTCCCACACTCAATAGCGTAACAACAACACAAGTACTTAGTACAGCTCCTCCCAAACTCCAACTTGCCCGTTCTCTCCCTATAATTAATCACTCTTATGCTCATCTTTTTTCTTTTTCTCTCCATCTATATTCTCATCAGTCTCAATTTCTTCTCCTTCTTCTTCTTCTTCTTCATTTCTTCTGGGCATTAGAAATCTTGATAAGAAAAGGGCTTCTTTGGGTGAACGGTTGCCTGTTGGAGAGTAAAATGAAAGCCCTGAGATAGAAATTAACATCTAAGGGTCCTGGAGAACTATTTTCTATCTTTCAATGGCATAACATTAAATTAAAGATAAAAAGTGAGATTAGACATTCAAAAGTTGAAAGAGTTTCAATCTTAGCTTCTTTTTCCTTTCTCCTTTTATCACCCTCCTGAGCTTTCTTACCAAATACTATCTTTGGTCTTTCTTTTTTCTTGAAATTAGTATCTTTGATTCAGATTGTCTCTAACTGTTGATATAAAACTTAATAAGTAGAGAGACAACAAAGAAAACAGAAGGCAACTGATATGGAATATGTACCTGCCTGTGTTAAAGTTCGATGTTTCCTTCGAAATCTAAGCTCATAATACGAAATGGACCAATTGTATATCTTGGTCAAAGGCTTGACATTGGGTCCTATTGCTCGTATTAAATAAAATTGCATTAATTGTAAGTTGATTATGAGCTTTGGAATAACTGATAAGGTTGTTTCTTTGTGACTAAAAAGTCACGGGTTCGAATTATGAAAAGACCTTCTTCGTAAAATACAAAAAAAAATACATACAATTATTGTTTCTTTCTCAATCCTCACAAAGCGGGAACCTTATGCATCGGAGGTGTTGTATTAGTAATGGGTCGTTTATTTTCGAATTATCATATTTAAGAGGCTATGATAAACACCTGATGCGACAAAATTGCTATATGTAATGCCTACATATCGTCAATGTGAGAGTGTGTGACACTTGGAGCGTTGGAAGCAATTTAATTCAACAAGGTTTTAATCCTTTGCAGACGTTAATTTGTAACTCATGATTTTCATGTAAATTTTTAATAAATAAGAGTTAGAAACTGTTTCTCAGGAGGCTATATATACATAAAATAATTCTTAATCTTATCGGTGTCTATGAGACCATTGAAAGCGATTAATTACCAGACCATTATGAACCGTTTCATTGTCAAGAAAGAGTCTTCAACTCGATTTATTCACGGTTTCAACAATTTCCACCCAAGTTATAGGGCAGATGTTCGACTCTTTACACGTTTCGCGGGGGATTCTGAACTTGACTCATGGAAATCTATGGAGGGTCTGGTTCGTTGCTCGGCAAATTATGTTCCTTTGACTCCTATTAGCTTCTTGGAGAGGTCTGCCAAAGTGTACAGTGGCAGAACATCAATTGTCTATGGTTCTGTCAAGTATACTTGGCGAGAGACTCATGAACGCTGCCTTAAGCTCGCTTCAGCCTTGGCCCAGTTGGGAATTCGTCGTCGCGACGTGGTAAGTTGTTGTTTTCATATTCATTTCCTTTCATTTCACATTTGCATTTGTTTTTAGCTTATGTTATCTGCTCTTCTTCATTGATTTTACGTATTGGAAAGGTTTCCACTTGGTTCGTCCAGCGTTATTTCAGGAGAGTTTCTGTTCACTGGAAAATGAGTATCATAGTGGCGGAGGAAATTAAAAAGATGACGATCTTTTCTATATTTCAAGCTTTAGTGTTTTTGGATTTTGCGTTGTTGGGTAGTCTGCTTTAAGATCAGTAGATGCATGCTCAAAATTACCAAACAAATCTTAACGAAAATGCCGCTTTGGTGGTTCGAATTCAGGTTGCAACTTTGGCTCCAAATGTCCCAGCAATGTATGAGTTGCATTTTGCCGTCCCAATGGTGGGGGCAGTTCTTTGTCCACTTAATACGCGCTACGATCCAACCACGGTGGCTGCCCTACTAAAGCATTCAGAAGCAAAAGTAATCATTTTAGACTATGAATTGCTTGATGTTACTAATAGAGCACTAAAGCTTTATGCAAAGACTGTGAAAGAGTCACCCATGCTGGTTTTAATCTCTGAAGCTGATGGTTTATCTTCCGTTGACTACAATTCAACTGCAATTGAATATGAAAGTTTTGTTGCCAGTGGACATAATGGATTTGAGATTAGACGACCTGAAAGCGAATTGGATCCCATCAGTGTCAATTATACTTCTGGCACAACATCGGAACCCAAAGGAGTTGTTTATACTCACAGGGGAGCATTTCTCAACTCCCTTACTACCAGTTTCCTGCACGGGTCTGGTTCAGCCCCTGTTTATCTCTGGACAGTGCCGATGTTTCACTGCAATGGATGGAGCTTCACATGGGGAATAGCAGCACAGGGAGGTGCCAACATTTGCCTCAGAAAAGTCTCTGCGAAAGGCATCTTTGACAGCATTGCTTTGCATAATGTGACACACATGGGAGCTGCACCTATTGTACTAAACATGATTGCAAATGCACCTGATATTGAGCTAAAGCAACTTCCTCACAAGGTTGAAGTGATGATAGGGGGTGCAACACCTCCCCCTCACATCTTTCACAAATTGGAAAAGTTGGGTTTTGGCTTAACCAACTTCTATGGCCTCACTGAAACTTATGGTCCAGCCGCTTATTGTCAATGGCAACCTGAATGGGATTTGCTAACTCCTGACCAAAGATCAAAGTTGAAGTCCAGGCAAGGTATTCACCATTGCTGTGTGGAGGATGCAGATGTTAAAGATCCTGCAACTATGGAAAGTGTAAAGGCTGATGGTGTGACAATAGGTGAGATTATGGTGCGGGGAAATACTGTAATGGGAGGCTATCTTAAGAACTTGGAGGCAACAGAGGAAGCCTTTAAGGATGGATGGTATCGAAGTGGGGATGTTGCTGTTAAACATCCCGATGGCTACATAGAAGTTAAGGACCGTTTAAAGGACATAGTAATTTCTGGGGGAGAGAACATAAGCACCATTGAAGTTGAAGCTGTTTTGTGTGGTCATCCAGCAGTTCTAGAGGCTGCAGTTGTAGGGAGGCCAGATGATAACTGGGGAGAGACACCATGCGCATTTGTGAAGTTAAAACAGGGATTCCATGCCAGTGCTGAAGATATTTTGAACTTTTGTCGTGATAACATGCCTCGTTATACGACTCCTCGAACGATTGTATTTGATGACTTGCCCAAAACATCGACTGGGAAGGTACAAAAGTTTATTTTGAGGGAGAAGGCAAAAGGTTTGGGCAGTCTTTCTTAAGGAAAGGAATAAATTACGGCAATTTATTGCTTTCTTGGAAAGATAAGGAGAGATATTCAGAAGAAACGTGTATTAAAAGGAAATAATTTTCTTTTGTATTACTAAGGCTATATATACAATACCATACAATTAATTTCTTACCAAAAATAGGTCTTCCAATTATATACAATATCTCCTAAATGTATATGTTACAATATGTATAAGATATATCGATCCTCTCCATCAAGTTAAAGCATGAGGATCATGAATGTCCAACTTAAGAAAGAAGGTTTATAAATTGTTGACATCCAAAGGCTTTTGTAAATATATCGTCAAGTTGATTTGAAGTACGAACATGAGCTGTGACTATATTACCCACCTTGATTCGGTCACGAGCAAAACGGCAGTCCACCTTTATATGCTTGTTGTGCTCATGAAAGGTTAGATTAGTGGCAATGTATGAAGTTGCTAAGCTAGGTTAATTCATAAAAAGTAGTAACTATGGAGCTATGTTCAGCCTAATCAGAGGAATGTGAAACAAGAGATTGCTTCTTTATTTTCCAAGAGATTGGGGGGTGACTAAGAAGAATAAAGGTGCTAATGAGAGAACCTCAAGTAAGAGGACAACTCACCCGATTAGAATCATAATACATATTAAGATGTAATGCATTATCCCTCCATAGAAAAATACCTAAACGATTAACACAAAGGGTAGCCTAAGTTAAAATATGAACAACATAGCATAATTATATGGAGTGACTAATAAATAAGGCAACCAATAAGTCAATAATATCTGGCAAGATCCACATATAAGAGCCCATCATTAATAGCAAAATTATGATTGCTCCAAGAAGAAAATATCAAGTGTATTTTGTTGGGTTAGAAATAACCCAACAAGACCTCGAGCAATCTCTATACCCAAAAAAATATCTCGACAACCATAAATCCTTCATATGAAAGCAAAGACTTAAGAAACCTTGGAATTCAAAATAGCAATAGGATTATTTCTAGCAATAATCAGATCATCGGCATAGATGGGAACATTTAAAAAAACGTCATTTCTTTTATAAGTGAACATCGAATAATTAGCATAAGATTACTGAAAACCAAAATATCCCAAAGCACCAATCAATTTGGTAAACTAATTTTGAGGATCCTGACGAAGTCCATAAAAAGACTTACGAAAGTGACAAACCTTTCCAGGAGTATGGAGAAACTGAGGGAGAAGTTTCATGTATAATTTTTCGTCAAGATCACTACGAAGAAAAAGATTATAAACATCCATTTGATTAAGTTCCTAACCACAGGTAATAAAATAGCAAGGAACGTACAAATATATACCATTTTTGCAATAAGAAAAAAAGTCTAAATATAATCAACGCCCTCAACTTGATTATTAATTAGAATCACCAAATGAGCTTTAAATCGGTCAATAGTGCCACCAAAATTGTATTTAATTTTATAGATCCATTTGAACTTGATAGATATCATCCCAGAAGGAATCCTTAATGATCTAAGTCTCATTATTTTCAAGAATAGCAATTTCCTTTACTCTAGCATCATGCCATCTAGGGTCTTTAATAGAATTAGAGAATCAAGAGGGCTTAGTTTTAGGAGTAAGAGATATGATAAAATGCGTATGATTTGCAGTAAAATTATCACACGTCATATAATTCACTATAGGATAAGACATACCTAAGGATGATGATGGAATAGTAGGCAAAACAGAGGGGACTATACAGTATGTTGTGAGGCAAACATAATCCTTCAACTTAGCATTGCTTAGCATGGCCTTTCATTGCATCATAATACATATTCAGTGACAGGTGTGGAAATCATAGCATCAACAGGAGGACTCCTTTTCTCATAAAAAGAATTATCTGCATCTTAGGCTGTTAAGAGTCAATACTCCCTTCTCGTCATTAATGTTACCAACAACCAAAGGAGAAATAAAAGGAACATCTTTAGGCATATCATTAGGATAAATGGTGAGAAAGATGTGCAAAGGGATCTTCATAAGCTATAGGTGGTGGTGGGTCATCAGACAATGGATAGTTCATAGTTAGAGAATTTGTCCTAAAAATATATATCATAAGAGACAAAAAATTCACGTGTCTCTAAATTAGACACACACCCATGTCCTATGCCCATTTATACTTTTTTAGGCTGTTTTTATTTCACATTCAAGAGTTATGTAATTTCTAATTAATAAAGCCACTACACATGCTTGTGTTGGTGATCATGTACCACTTAAAATACTAATTTTCAAACTATAAAAGGAAAGATTAAAGGGAAAAGTAGAAGGGAGGCTCGAAAGACACAAATTAATGACCTAGGATGATAGTAAGAATGAAGAACAAGAAAGGAAACACATTTGCAGTGTATTTTCATTGATCTAAAGTGGATTTCTTGAAGATTAAAAGGCATTTCAATATGTTTCTTTTGATTTTCTAGTTTTCCTTTAGTTTTGATGTAATGTATTTTATAATTAGGAACTAAACCTTTAATAGTACTTGGATTAGATTAATGTTAGAATAAAGATTGTAGTAATTTTATTTTATTTTAATTTATTATTTAGTTTCATTGAGATTTAGTTGTGTTTTTAAGTATTCTTGAATTGATATTGCTAGCATGTTAATTTATCTGTGATTTCATGCAACTAAGATTGAGGGTATGCTTGTTTAGTGGGTATGAGGAAAGATGAATGGGTATGAAATAAAAAACAACGTTTGGTTAGGAACTATGATTAGATAGCTTATATTTTGGTTCCTCATTTTAAGGCATTACTCCATTCCTCTCATAATCCAGAGGAATGAGAGTCATTGTTCTGTATTTTTGACGTGCATTTTGCCCGCGACTTTTGATGTTTCCTCTTTCACTCTCTACTCTCATTCTCTCTCTATAAGCAAGTAACAGCAGCAATAGCCATCTTCGCTTTTCTTCGCCTTTATTAAAAGTTAAAATTCTTACAAGCCTTGTTTTTTCTTCGATTTGGTTTCTTACGAATCCTGTGTTTTAATGTAAGGCTGCTTACCCTTTTTGACGTTGATTTTTGGTTTGAGGACTACTTGTGTTTGGACTTTTGGTGCTTGATTGTAGTTTTTTCTAATAGGTCTTTGGATTTTTTATGCTGGATCTCTCTGTTGCTTTGATTGAAGTTTTCATTTTTCAAATTTCTCCTCTTTGCTAGTATCTAGTTATGTTTATTTGAAGATGTTCATTCTCTCTTTTAAATCACTTCCTTTATAGCTTTTGCATTACCGGCTACCATTTTTTTCCTATTGTGTTTTTTGGAGCTTAATTTGTAAATTTTGTTTTTTAATGGTGGGTTTTCATCTTCGCACAAGAAAGCTTAACTCCTAATGTTCCAAAACTTTAAGGTGATTGTTACTCGTAACAGCATATGGCCTAATTGGGAGTAAGGAGATCTAATTGCTTAATTATTTTGATTTTTGACACATTTTTATCACTCGAGTAGATTCTTGTCTTTTAACGATTTTTTTTCCAAAAAGAGATGCCTACTTTTTTGGAGAAGATATTTGCAAGTACTTCGTCTTTATGCTGTCTCTTCGTTTTTGCTTGCCAAGTTTATGAATCATTTTTACTAATGTTTGTTGTTTATACATCTGGGGTCTTAGAATCTACTTACTTTTGCATTTGAATCACTTCCTTGATTTCGTGTAAGAGATGTGGTTTTGACATTTGAGTTCCTTTTTTTTGCAGAAATCTAGAATATTTTGATTGGGAGGTCATTGTGGCGTTTCTTTTGGGAAGAGAAATAAGATGTTGTGGTTGTTGAGTCTATATGTTGATGTATATCGCAAAGTCATCTCTTTGAACCTTTACTTCAGAGTGATCTTATAACTCTTTGTTTAACGGATCAAAATTTCCATTAGCATCCCACTTATTCTATCAGTCATTTTCCATAAGATCCACTTTTTCATCATCATTCCCTATTATGTACTCCAGATTAGTTGAACTTTGTATGATCAATCATCTATACGTATTTGTCTGTTCTCACTGCGATTGCTTAGCCATTGGACTGATTCATTCATCCATTTACTAATCTCTCTCATTTCTATCTTTTCTATGACAAGTAAATCTAGCTTTCAGTTGTTCAATTGGAATCGCCCCTACTTGACGAACAGGGAGTGTTATTTTACCATTCCTTGAACGATTGTTTTCTTGGTGTTTTGGTACTTTGAGGGTTGGGTGAGTGGAATGGTGTGCCAAGCAGTGAGCCAAACAAATTTTCACACATTGAAAGACAAAAATGGAACTGCTGGAAATGCCACCATTATAGTTAGAGTCATAGCATGTTTTCAACCACTTCAGGATTGCCAGGTTAGTGGAGTATAGTTAAGCCTTCCTCCTTCGTCTGGCTCTAACTACACGCACTGGTACTCAAATGGATATTGGTAAGGCTGCTGTATTATTATGCAATGATCCTGCTAAAGTTAATGTTTTGTTCGCTTTGCCAAGTCATTTAAAAAGGTCTTTCGTACTTGGATTCTTCTATCCATCTTCTAGTCTGTGAATCATTCGAGGAAGCATATTAATATTTTTGTAAGTATTATGAACTTATGATGCAATTGATGTTGCCAAAACAGGTTAATTTGTATTAGTTGGGAATTTTGTAGTTGTGATGCAAATAAAGTTTGTAGTATTACCCTAGTTATTTTTCATCAATTGAAGGCTTTTGGTTAAGGTATTGTGTATAGTTGTGATATTTTACATCATTTGCATTATTAGAGGAATGTAACTTATATTAAACTATATTACTTGATTTTACTATAGCAATGGAATGGTGGATATTATGGTTATGTCGATGAATTATACAATATTTTGGATGATTAAACTACATTTTTAGGATATTATGTAACTAATGATATGTTGATGCAAGAAAATACTGAAGTATTTTTTTCTTCAAGAGCTATTGGAAAGAAAATACCATAATATAC
Organism: Erythroxylum baracoense; assembly: GCA_025629805.1. Taxonomy (NCBI): domain Eukaryota; kingdom Viridiplantae; phylum Streptophyta; class Magnoliopsida; order Malpighiales; family Erythroxylaceae; genus Erythroxylum; species Erythroxylum baracoense. The sequence continues at coordinate 22,824,421 of JAOTAY010000189.1, forward strand.
TTGATTTTAAACATTATATCATTATAAATAGGGTGCATAAATTAAATATAATCAATTAAAATATATTTAAAATTTGATATAAAACAAAAATTTAACAAATTTTTATTTCTTAACATTTTTAACAAACCAATCACCATTAATGGTAATGGTAATCATTCTTTCATCTTAACCAACCATCATAATTATAACGATTATCTCCATTCTCATTCCTCACTATATTTGTTCTCATTCTCATTCTCATTGCCCTCTGATAACCAAGTGCCCCTTGAGAGATCTTTTGTATAATAGATCTAGCATTATTTAAAGAAGTTTTATACAAAATTAGAGATAGGTAATCAAGGATTTTCAGGATTAGAGTCAAACATAATAGTGAAATTAACAAATTAATTAATGCAAATCTAAGAGCTTTAACTAGAAAATAATTTCAATTAATCAACCTAGAGTTAGGTATTAATAGTCTTAAGAAAGATATTGGCATAATTAATGAATTTCCATGGTTCAATAAAATTTAGATTAAATTATGATTTCTTGATAAGTCCTAGGGATATATGAGATATGTATTCTTGGGTTGTTACTTAGTCTAATATTAGTTTTAGTTAGTCAATTATGTTAATTTATTTTAATTTATTGTTTTAATTTCAATTTGATTAATTATCATCACCATAATTATTACACTAGATAACAGAAAGACAATAAGCACTAGTAATTCTAGTCCTATGAAGATCAACTTATACTCATTAGTGCTAGCTATAGCTACACCATGCACTTGTCATTAAAATTTAAATCAAAATCATTAAGTTTTTGGTACTATTGTTAGGAACTATAATATTAGGAAAACCTTATTTTATTAATCTAATCTTTTTTTTCCTTTTGAATCTTTTTGTTTCTTTTATTATTGTGTTTATTAGTTTATCATTATAGCTTTGTTTCTTGATCTTGTATTTATGGGTTATTTTTTTAGGATTTGGGGATTCAATGTTATAGCCACCAAACACAATGGAATGATGGAAATGATAGTATTTTCAAAGGGATTATAGTATGCCATCATGTTGGATCGGAAAAAGAAAGCATGCTATATTTGGAGAAATGGTAGATTTAAAACTTTTAAGAAATCATTTTTCCAGCAGAAGCAACAAATCCAAATCATCATGCCAATCCATACATGATATGGTAT
>JAOTAY010000189.1:22837358-22855669 GCA_025629805.1 Erythroxylum baracoense
CCGGTACCGACCGATAATGGCCGGTACCGACCGGTACCCAAGGCCGGTACCATGTCAATGGGTACCGTTCCGGATTCCGGCCGGTACGGTACCGTCCGGCCGGTACCGGCCGGTACGGAACGGTACCCAATACCATGATAAAAACTCTATAAAATTTCTTTTTGGATATTAAAAGATAAACATACTAAATTTAACATATTAATAAGATTAAAATTTAATAAATTTAACTTGATTATTATTCTTAATCATTAATAGTTGTTAACAATAAAATAATAATACATTAAAAAATTTAAAATTATAAGCAATATAATTTAAAAAATTGAAAATTGTAAGCAATATAATATAATGACGTACACAGCTAAGTAATAAAAGATTGTAATTAGAAGTTTAACAATTATTACAAACATAGAACAACAAGAACAAAAACAACAACATTAACACCCAGTATGAATCCCACTGACACGTGGAGTCTGGGGAGGTCCAATTATATACAGCCTTACTCCTCACTAGTAAATAAGTTGTTTCCAAATTTCTTACAAACATAACAATAAATAAAGTTTCACGCTTATTCCATCGAAAAGAAAATGAAACAATTAGTTTTTTGATTCTAAGTGACATAAGTGTCGGTAAAGATAAATGAGTTTGTTATGTCTGGATTCCCAATAAGGGTCCTTGCATGTTCGAAGGCATTAGTTGAAAACGTCAAATATCTTCCTGCAGGTGTTGGTTTATTGACACCTTCTTCCAACAACTTCTTGGCTATATCTAAACTTGTAAAGGATACAGTGAATGAATCCCCAGATACAGTATGGATCACTGAATTAGATGAGCTGATAATCCGATGCATTTCATATAAGACACAATTAGTATGGAACTTAAATAGCTAGTTAAGTGAAACTATATTATGAAGCTAAATTCGAAGACCTGCATATCTGATTAAGCAGACATAGTAATTGGAATCGATGATTGATCAAAAACAAATGATTGCGTCAATCCTCTACCAACCATCAGGATATTTCCACTGTTTCAATTTTCATCTATATTCTTTTGAAGATTGGAGTAAATTTTACACAAAACATAGTATATACAATGAAACGTTCATTTAATAGCTTACTATGATACAAATAAGAACAAATAATTGAGGACGAAAGGTAATTCAGATGATACTAAAAACTTGAAGAAGAATATCAGTCATGGAAGGTACGAGGTGATTAGTGTATGATGACTAAATATCTGCTTCAATTTTTTCTACACTAAGTAGAATTTTCCCACATTCCCCCATCGGAGCTCATTTCTGCCATCGAAAATCGATCGCCACGTCGACATTACTTAATGAATTGATGTTAATAGTTTAATTATAAAAATTCAATATATCATAAAATTACTATGTTAAATAAAATTCGTTTGGTAATTAAATCCCACAAATGAATTGTCCATGGAAAGAACGATGCATAGGACACTTATCTACATTCCATGTCAATGTGATCAGTTATGTTAATTTGTCGATGATAAGTCAAAGTACTACATTTTAATAGTGGTACAAGTTTGGTGTAAAAGGAATCATATGGTAAATGTCTTACATAAACATCTATTGCAAATTATGCCTTGAATCTCTAACATACCTTCCATCAAACAGTTAGGAGGGTTTCCTCAAACAATAACCAGAGGTTGGAAAAAAATGTCTATCGATCGTCATCTAATACAGAAACACAATTCACCATTTTTTAAACACAAACAGAAAGGTAAACCCATACACCAATTAGAGAACACAAAACCCACATTAACTTTGGGATGTAGCAGAAAAATATAGCACAATAAGGAGGGTTCTTGGTAACAGAAAAGAAGAACAATACATACCAACATAAAACATGATGCTTCGTCGACAGTGAGGAATACAAGACAGTAGATGACCACAAAAGATGAAATGATGCTTCTTCAACCAATTATGAAGCGAATATACGACGGTTAACACGAAAATGAAGACAACTTCATTTTTGTGTTACTAATCTAGCAAAAAACGATGTTGTTTGTTGTTAAGGTAAATGACAATAACAAACGTCGTTTATACTTTTGTTTTAAAATTTTAATATATATGATACGAAAATTTGATGTGGTCTAACAAAACTTTATTTTTTATGAATAAATTGTTTAAATTTTATAAAAATGTTAAAATTTGAAAAACTAAAATAGTAAAAATTAAAAATTTTAATTATTGATAACATTTCTTCAAAATCATCACCTATTGTCAAACATTTGGTGACGAATTTTAGAATTCGTCAGTAAATAGTAGACTTTAAAAAATTTAGAGGAAAACAACGTCGTCTTTTCAACGATAGACAATGTCAAACATCGCCAAATGTATGGAGAGGGGGGGTCAGGGTCTGATTATATCATTACGAAAATGACATTATTTGTCATTGAAAAGACGATGTTGTTTAACGTCATCAATGTTATGTCATTTAAAAAAGTGGAAACAATATCGTTTGTTTAACAACAAATGACATCGTATGACATTCTGTGTTAGTAAGACATGCCCAACCCCTTCTTTTTCCACACTCTCTCGTGAGCTCGTCTGCTGGCCCCGAGTCTCTATTCCTATTTCATGGCGTCAAGGTACCAAAATTGGAGTATTTTTAAAATAAAATAATTATATTTATAATTAATATCAAAATAAAAAGACTTTAATTTCTTGGTAGGAGCAAAATAAAATACACAAACAATTAAAATAAATAGCCTAGAATAAATTTGGCACGAAAATATATTAAAAGAAGTCATGAAGGGATCCTTTTTAATATAAACAATTAATAATAAATAAAATAACATAATTAGAAGCAAAAATGGGAAGTAAAACAAATAAATCCTCTTATGAATTAATGAAATAAAAAGAAGAAGCAGAAAAGGAAAAGTCACGGGCTTAAGAAAAATTTCTCACGCCTGTGATAGGTACGACAAAAGGGGGAAGCACGATCACGACAAATGGTGAACAGTGGCGAAAATTCGAGGTTCGTCGCGTCGTGTTTAAGCACGATTGCGACTTTCAATGAACAATTGTAGAAAATCAAGTTTGTCGCGATTGTGCTTAAGCAATCGTACATTCCAACTTCAAAACTTTATAACTTTCAATCTAAAAATCCAAAAATTACAAACTTTATATCATTGGAAAGCTAAGAAAAAGATCTACAATGTTCGTGAAGATAATTTTTCAAATTCTACCTAGATCAATGTTTATTCCTCAAAGTTTTAGATCACATTTTCCCAATTTTTCCTCTTTTCTTTCTACTGTCAATATATATATATATATATATCTATTAACTATAACCAAAACACCCGAATCTAACATTTAAATTCATACATACAAAACTCCCTTTAAATAATTTACTTAAAAAAACCCATCAAAAGATCATCACACAACCAATAATCTCATTCCCAGCCATAAAGACAAGTTAACAGAAAAGAAAATTTTACACATATATAACAAAGAATCTCTGCAACTTTCACTGTCAATTTTCAACAAAACAGAGTTGGTGTACATCTTCATACTTCATATCAGAAGCCTCATCAGTAGCATAGTATAAAAATTACAACCTTGAATGCTCATGCATGATATGCTTCTAAGTACCAAAAGTCTTTAAACTAATTAGTTTCAATGATTTGCTTTGTCTATACCTGAAGAGTGGAAAAATTTATGGGGTGAGCTAGAAAGCTTAGTGGCTAATATGTTTATAGCCAGTGATAACGAACGACACACACACACACACACACACACACACACACACACACAATGTTATTTTAATTTAAACAAATCACAACATTTACATTCTAAATTTGAGAATTTACATAGACCAGAACACATTATCTCATAGATCAGATCATATGTTTCATTTAATCATCAGAAAATAACACTCAATTATGCTCCATATTTAGCAAATTAAGTTGCAATGCACAAACATAATGGCTTGAGAGAATCCCATGAAACATAATGACAAAACCGAAGTTTACACTATGAACAGAATGAGTCCATTTTTCGGAGCTCATATGCCACAAGAGGGCAGATGGGAGAAGGCTTTTGGTCAACGTGCATGTGACAAACATAATGGCATCTCTCTTACCCATATAAGCAGTTTTCTGGTGCATACATATTTCGTAACATATTCATATATTTCATGCTTCTTTAATTTTTCAAATTTTCAATAATACAAAGGCAGTAGAAGTCTTACATAATAATCATGATATTACATTCACATAATACTTTTCCCACATTACAATGAGTAAAAGCAATCATTTAAATACACATGCTAACAAATAATTTCAACTCATCATCATAAAAACTATAAACATATTACCCACTTAGTTACTTGATATTTCCAAGATTAAGTTTGTCTTTCCTCTTGTTCTTGTCTTTGATAATCTTGGTTCCCTAAGAACAAACATATTTTTATTTAATTATCATACAAGATTAAAGCTTCCATAAGCTTAAATATTCATGAATGTGTTTAAACTTAATCTATTCTTGGTTTATCTAACTAGAAGAACTAAGATCTAGTCAAGGTTCATAAAAATCTAAGGAGAAGAATTTCGGTTCTCTACTTTTTCTCTTCATTGTCAGCACATAACCTATCTTCTCTACTTCCTTCTTCTATCAAAACAAAGAGAATAATAAGGTTTACCTAAAAAGAAAACTCAGCTGATAATCTTCTTCTTCTTCTTTCTCCTTGCTCTTTTCTTTCCTTCTTCTCTTCTTCTAGTTTCTTCTATAACTTTCTCTCTTTTTCTTTCTTAACACACACGATTCTCTTCTCTTCTTGTCTTATTAGTTTAAGACAAAAATTTAACCTTCTAACCCTTCCTTATTCAATCTAATACCTTTTATCTCCTTATCTTCATTCTAATTCTTCTATTTTATCTATGCTACCTCACAAAAATAAAAAATAGACCAATTTAAACTCTAAAAATTTTTAATCTATGAATTCTACTTATATTCATGCTTTCTAATTTAATAAAATAAATTCTAAGAAAATTCAGGTCCAACATTTCTCCCCTTTTAAAGAATTTCGTCTTTGAAATTCTTATCTGAGTTCAGAAATAGATGTGGATACTTCTCCTTCATAACTTCCAAAGACTCCGATGTTGCTTTCTCTCTTGTATGGTTCTTCCATAAAACTTTTACCAACTTCATAGCCTTATTCCTCAAGACCTTTTCCTTTGAATCTAGAATCGCCACTAGTTGTTCTTGATAAGGCAAATCCTCCCTTAATTGAACTTCTGAAGGTTGGACTATGTGTGAAGGATCTGATCTATATCTCCTCATCATTGATACATGGAAGACATTATGAATCTTGGATAATTCTGGCGGCAAGGCTAACTTGTAGGCGAGATGCCCAATCTTCTCAATAATTTCATAAGAACCTATGTATCTCGGACTGAGTACCTTTTTTACCAAATCTTAAAACTCCTTTCCATGGTGAAGCTTGAAGAAACACTTTATCTCCCACTTTATATTCCATCTCCTTCCTATGTGCGTTTGTGTAGCTCTTCATCCTATCTTGACCTGCTTTCAGTCTCTATTTCACCAATTTAATCTTGTCAGCTGTAATTTGTACCAATTCAGGTCTTATAAGTTTTCTTTCACCTTTCTTGTTCCAACAAATAGGAGTTCTGCACCTCTTACCATACAAGGCTTCATAAGGTGCCATTTGAATTCCTAAATGGTAGTAATTATTATAAGCAAATTCAATCAAAGGTAAATGTTCATCTTATGAGACTTTAAAGTCCATAAGATAAGCTCGTAACATTGCCTCCAATGTCCTTATTTTCCTCTCTGATTGACCATCAGTCTGTGGATGTAAGGCTGTACTAAAATGCAATTTGGTTCCCAAAGCTTCTTTTAAACATTCCCAAAATCTCGAGGTGAATCTGGGATCTTTATCGGAGACTATGGAACTTAGAATCCCATGAAGTCTGATTATTTCATCTATGTATTTCTTGGCCAAGGCATTCAGAGAATCTGTCTGTCTAATAGGCAAAAAATACGCTGACCTGGTTAGCTTATCAACAATCACCCATACTGTGTCATGCTTTCTGCTGGTCCTTGGTAATCCCATTAAGAAATCCATTGTAATCTTTTCCCATTTCCATTCAGGAATATACAAGGGCTTAAGCTTATCATCAGGTGCTTGATGTTCTGCTTTAACTTATTGACACGCAAAACATTTTCTAACATACTCTGCAATATCCTTCTTCATTCCTCTCTACTAGAAGTGTTCCTTTAAATCTCTATACATTCTGGTACTCCTCGGGTGCATTGCATATGGAGCATTATGTGCCTCATGAAGAATTTCATCATTTAACTATTGCATATCTGGAATACAAAATCTGTTGCCTACCACCATCAATCCATCTTCTCTCACTTCTATTTCCGAAGGCTTACCATTTCTAATTTTTTCTTTGAGCTTGCCAAAGTACTCATCTTGTTCTTGCAATTTCTTAATTTTCTCACTCAATACTGGCCTTACTATAAAATTAGCCAATATACTACCAGATTCGGCTTGCCTTAACGTCACCTTCAATTTGACTAATTCCTTCAACAAAGGAAAATATACCGTCTTCACATGCGCCATAGTAGACTTCCTACTCAGTGCATCCACTACTACATTAACTTTCCCTGGGTGGTAGTCTATCATCAAGTCATAGTCTTTCAATAATTCTAACCATCTCCTTTGCCTCAAATTCAACTCTTTTTGACTCATCAAATATTTTAGACTCTTGTGGTCCATAAATACCTTAGTAGTGACTCCATACAAATAATGTTTCCATATTTTCAATGCAAAGACTATAGCAGCTAATTCGATGTTATGCATAGGATAATTCATCTCATAGGGTTTTAATTGCTTGGAAGCATAGGCAATTACTATATCTCCTTACATCACCACACAACCTAATCCTTTCCTCAAAGCATCACTATACACTGTATATCTATCATTGCCAGAAGGCAAAGTCAGAATCGGTACGGTTGTAAGCTTCTTCTTCAATTCCTCAAAGTTTTGTTGACATTCTTCTGTCCACACAAACTTCTGACTCTTCCTTGTCAATTTGGCGAGTGGAGTTGCTATCATAGAAAAGCCTTCTATAAATCGTCTATAATAACCAGCCAATCCCAAGAAACTCCTCACTTCTGCTACATTCTTGGGTGCTTCCCATTTAATTACTGTTTCTATTTTCCTTGGATCCATAAGTACTCCTTTTTTCGAAATCACATGTCTAAAAATCATCACTTCCTCTAGCCAAAACTTGTACTTATCAAATTTAGCGTACAACTCTTCCTCCCTCAATGTCTTCAAGGCAATCCTTAAATGCTCTTCATGCTCCTTATTGCTTTTGGAATAAACCAATATATCATTAATAAAGAATATGATAAATTGGTCTAGGAAAGGCTTGAAGACTCTATTTATGAGGTCTATAAAGGCTGCAGGGGCATTGGTTAACTTAAAGGGCATAACTAAAAACTCAAAATGCCCATATCGTGTTCTGAAAGCAATCTTTGACACATCAGACTCTTTTATTCGCAATTGATGATAACCTGATCTTAAGTTTATCTTGGATAAGACTTTTTCTCCTTGCAGTTGATCAAACAGATCATCTATACGTGGAAGAGGTTATCTATTCTTGATAGTGACATGATTAAGCTTCCTGTAATCCACACACATCCTCAAGGATCCATCTTTCTTTTTCACAAAAAGAACTGGAGCTCTCCAAGGTGAAGAGCTAGGCCTAATAAAATCTTTCTCCAACATCTCTTCTAACTGCTCTTTAAGCTCCTTTAGGAGCCATCCTACAGGGTGGAATTGCTATGGATGCTGTGCCTGGAAGAAGCTCTATGGTGAACTCGATTTCTCTAGGTGGTGGTATTCCTGGTAGTTCTTATAGAAAAACATTTGGAAATTCCCTGACCACCGGAATATTTTCTAATTTCTCTTCATCCACCTTCGTGTCTAACATATATGCCAAGAATGCTTCATACCCTTTCTTCATCATTTTCTCTGCTGTCAGTGCTGAAATAAGTTCAGGTGGGCTTGCCTTTCTATCTCCCATAAACATCACTTTTTCACCTTTTTCTAGTATAAAGTTTACCGTCTTCTGTCTATAATTCAAATTGGCACTATATTTTTCTAAAGTGTCCATGCCCAAAATCACATCCAATCCCTTTATCTCCAATGACATTAAATCCACCACTAATTTTTCCTCATCGATACTTATTTCAAACCCTCAATAACTATAACTAATAATAACATACTGGCCAATCGGGGTGCTAACCATCAAAGGACTATCAAGTAGACTTAAATTTCTATCATGCAAAATCATACTTGTAGAAATAAAAGAGTGTGTAGACCCCGGATCAATCAAAATAATAATATCATCGTGAAATAATTTAACCATACTAGTTACAACCTCCGGAGCTGCTTCTGCTTCCTCCTTGGTCATTGCGAATACCCTAGCTGGTGCTTGCCCCTTCGGTCTTCCTAGAGAATTTTCTTTCTTGGCTGCACCAAAACTGCCCATTTCAATTGTATATTCAATTCCCACAGTTTCACTCCTTCTCGAAGCTTGCATCTAATTCCCCTCTCTTCTTGTATACTACGGACACTCTCTGGCCATATGCCCCTTTTCTCCACACTTAAAACAGGTGCCAGTTAATTTATAACATTCCCCTTTATAGAATTTGCTGCAACGATCACATTTGGGAAAAGATGGCTTTTCCCTTTCTCCTCCTCCCCTGCCTCCAACAATCGAGGCTTGAAGGGAAGTAGTTCTTATTAGTCTGGGCCGGCTTGCGCCACTGCTCCTAATATCAGACTGTGTGGGAAAGGTCCTGGTACTCCTTTCTGACATAGAAGCACTGCTACTACCTCCTCTTCTGAACTGTTCTCTTCCTTTCCTCTTTTTGTTCGCTGTACTCTTTATATTTTCTATATTCTCCACCCTTAATGCAACTTCTACCAGCTGTTAGAAGTCCCAAAAATTTTGCACAATCACTTTTTCTCTTATGGACAAATGCAATCCTGCTTCGAATCTTCGGCACTTAGCTACCTCACTCATCATCAACTCAGCTACATATCTAGATAATTGTGTGAATCTAAGCGCATACTCACCCACAGTCATCTCCCTCTAGGTGAGACTCAGAAACTCCCTCTGCTTCTGCTAGATATACACCTCAGATAGATATTTCTTCTTATAGGCAGCTTGGAAGTCTTTCCAGGTTAATACTGGTGGCTTTAATTGGCTCTCGGTATGTTTTCCCACCATTACAGAGCATCTCTTGTAGTAAGCTTGCAGCATACCCAACTCTTTCATCATCCTCACAGTCCATCTGTTCTAGTATTCTTTCAGTCTTTATCAACCAAGTCTTAGTTTCTTCAGGATTAGTTGTTCCGTAAAAATCCACTGCCCCATACTTTCTCAGCTTATCAAATTGTCTTCCTTTCTTAGATGGGGTTGGAATAGACGTGGATGGCATCTGGCCCATTGCCTGTACAAAAGCCCGAGCAAAGGCTTAAAACATTCTGGGATTAAATGGATTAGGTACTTGTGTTTAAGGGTGGGATGACTCGGGCATTTGAGGTTGAAAGGGCTCGCTATCCTATCCTACAGTTACCTCAGCAATCACTAGAGCTTTGAACTGGTCAGTACTCTCCTCTCTCAGTGGAGAATCAGGTGCAGCAGATCCTTACAAAGCTCCTCATGTTCTTCGACGAGGTGGCATTTTACTCCTTCAATAAAATATTATCATTTAGCTTATATTTTATTTTAATCCTATTTCCTACATGTATGCATAAGATGCATGTCACTTAATGCAATCAATAAACTCAATAATGCAAACAAATAATTTAACAATACAACATTTTATCACACATCATATATTTCATAATATAACATATTCTAAGCCTAGGAATCCTTAGAAATTGTGGGCTTTGATACCAAAGAAGTTAGCCCCGGGTCTCGGTTCCTATTTCATGGTATCAAGGCTCCAAAATTAGAGTATTTTTAAAATAAAATAATTTTATTTATAATTAATATCAAAATAAAAAAATTTAATTTCTTGGTGGGAGCAAAATAAAATACACAAACAATTAAAATAAATAGCATAGAATAAATTTGGCACGAAAATAAATTAAAAGAAGTCATGAAGGGACCCTTTTTAATATAAAAATTAATAATAAAATAAAATAACATAATAAGAAGTCAAAAATGGGGATTAAAACAAATAAATCGGCTTATGAGTTAACGAAATAAAAAGAAGAAGCAGAAAAGGAAAAGTCACGGGTGTGAGAAAAATTTCTCACGCTTGTGACAAATTTGACAACAAATGGTCAATAGTGGTGGAAATTTTGGGTTCGTCACGATCGTGCTTCAGCACGATTGCGACTTTCAGTGAACAGTTGCGGAAAATCAAGTTTGTCGCATTTCAACTTCAAAACTTCATAACTTTCAATCCAAAAATCCAAAAATCACAACTTTATATCATTGGAAAGCTAAGAAAAAGATCTACAACGTTCATGAAGACAAATTTTCAAATTCTACCTAGATCAATACTATTTATCCCTTAAAGTTTCAGATCACATTTTCCCCCATTTTTCCTCTTTTCTTTCTACTAGCAATATATATATATATCTATTAACTATAACCAAAAGACCCGAATACAACATTTAAATTTATGCATACAAAACTCCCTTTAAACAATTTACTTAAAGAAAACCCATCAAAAGATCATCACACAACCAATAATCTCATTCCCAGCCATAAAGACAACTTAACAGAAAAGAAAATTTTACACATATATAACAGAGAATCTCTGCAACTTTCACTGTCAATTTTCAACAAAACAGAGTTGGTCCACATCTTCATACTTCATATCAGAAGCCTCATCAGTAGAATAGTAAAAAATTACAATCTTGAATGCTCATGCATGATATGCTTCTAAGTACCAAAAGTCTCTAAACTAACTAGTTACAACAGTCTGAAATTCTTGGAGTTGCCAAAGCTTTACAAGAGTTCAGTGATCTGCTTTGTCTGTACCTGAAGAGTGGAAAATTTTGTGGGGTGAGCTGGGAAGCTCAGTGGCTAACATGTTTATAGCTAATGATAATGAACCACACACAAATTAAGCACACACACACACACACACACACACAGTGTTATTTTAATTTCAACAAATCACAACATTCACATTCTAAAATTTGAGAATTTACATAGACTAGAACACATTATCTCACAAATTAGATCATATGTTTCATTTAATCATAAGAAAATAACACTTAATTATGCTCCATATTCAGTAAATTAAGATGTAATGCACAAACATAATGGCTCGAGAGAATCCCATGAAACGGAATGGCGAAACCGAAGTTTACACCATGAATAGAATGAGTCCATTTTTTGGAGCTTATATGCCACAAGCGGGCAGCCAGGAGAACGCTTTTGGTCAACGTGCATGTGACGAACATAATGGTATTTCTCTTTCCCACATAAGCAGATTTTCTGACGCATACATATTTCATAACATATTCATATATTTCATGCTTCTTGAATTTTTCTGCTTTTCAACAATAGAAAAGCAGTAGAAGTCTTACATAACAATCATGATATTACATTCACATAATATTTTTTCCACATTCACAATGAGTAAAATTAATCATTTAAATACACATACTAACAAATAATTTCAGTTCATCATTACAGAAACTATAAACATATTACCTACCTAGTTACTTGATATTTCCAAGATCAAGTTTATCTTTCCTCTTGTTCTTGTCTTTGATAATCTTGGTTCCTAAGAACAAACATATTTTCATTTAATCATCATACACGAATAAAGCTTCCATAAGCTTAAATATTCATGAATGTGCTTAAACTTAATCTATTCTTGATTTATCTAACTAGAAAAACTAAGATCAAGTCAAGGTTCATAAAAATCTAAGGAGAAGAATTTCGGTTCTCTACTTTTCTCTTCATTTTCAGCACACAACCTATCTTTTCTACTTCCTTCTTCTATCAAAACAAAAAGAATAATAAGGTTTACCTAAAAAGAAAACTCAATTGATAACCTTCTTCCTCTTCTTTCTCCTTGCTCTTTTCTTTCCTTCTTCTCTTTCTATGCTTCGGTTTTCTCCTTCTCTTCTTCTAGTTTCTTCTACAATTTTCTCTCTTTTTCTTTCTTAACACTCACGACTCTCTTCTCTTTTTGTCTTATTAGTTTAAGACAAAATTTTAACCTTCCTATCTTATCATTCCTTATTCAATCTAATCCCTCTTAACTCCTTATCTTAATTTTAACTCTTCCTTTTGATCTATGCTACCCCACAAAAATAATAATAGACCAAATTAAACTCTAAAAATTTTTAATCTATTAAATTCTACTTACATTCATTCTTTCTAATTTAATAAAATAAATTATAAGAAAATTCGGGGTCCAACAGTAAATCATCTCATATGGTTTATTCTGGATCAGTACAGCCTAAGAGTGACCCATCTTTGATGGCCCTCAAATGGTGAGGAGCCTTCCCTACACTTTAAATGGTGGTATGTAGTACGGTGCTTGCATTGGCACTATGCAAAAGGGTTGCTTCTTCCCTCTGTGATAATTGATTATGTTCATGTTCAATTACAGGTATTTCTTTTGTCTGTTTACAATTTCTTCTTTGCTAGTTCTTTTTATTTTGAATGTTAATTTTTTACTTTTCTCTCTTGTTTGAGCATTCCAACTTCAATCAACTTTATAACATCACATTTTGTTTTAACTTCTGCACTTTCAGGAAAAACATTTCCTAGACTTTACAATTTCTGTTACCTATCATTTTTGGTGTTCTAGAAATTGTTGTTATGTCTCAAACCTATGTAAGGACCCTTGCTAGAGTAGCACTTCATTTCATTCATGAACCTTCTTTAGGATGATCAGATCTAGTTGATAATTCTCAAAGCCTATAGAGCATCTGCACTAATTGAATTGCTTCGGTATTTGATATTTTTTGTACCATTTGTGGCTTTGGGTATTTCTGTTGTCCTACATTTGTACTGATCTAATTAAAGTTACTATAGAGTTACCTTTTTGGTCAATAAAATTAGCGTTACCATTAAAACCATGACCTGTTTCAATATAAAAAGTAGACAGAGGATGTATTGAATGCTATGGAAATAGTTGAGGTTGATATGACCATACAGATACATAGGTCATCTCCACCTACATTCTTGAGCTCAAAAGCTCATAAAGCAGCCTTTGAAGCCCAAGATCAGTCTAACAGATTGTGTCTTATGACCATTAAGAAATCCATACCTAACCACCTGCTTAATGGACTTTTGGACACAGACATAGCAAAGTAATTTTTGGAAATGTCTCCTAGAGGTACACAGTCTCATTTAGTATTGAGACAAGTGCCTTGAATAAAGAATTATTCTCCATGAGGTATATGAGAGAAAAGGGGGAGTAAGGAGTACATATCAAGAATGATCCATTTTCACGATAGACTGAAGATGTTGCACGTTCCTCATACTGATGTCCTCATGGTTGACCAGACTCTGAATACACTCCCTCCAGAGTTAAGTAATCTGGTAATGACATATTATTTACAAGATGAGGAATGAAACTTCAATTCTTTGATTGCCCATTGCATTGCTGAGGAGGAGAAACTTAAGCTTGTTACTCCTACAGCCCTCGAAGCAACTAAATGGAAGGCAAAGATGAAGCACACTAAAATCAAAGGTAGAAAGGACTATGAATCTAATTTGCGATAGTCGCATTAAGTACTTGGTGGCTATGTAGTGGAGTATCTGATCGAGGTGCTTCCACGGTGCAAGGGTTTATATCCAGGATAAAGCCAAATAAAGGGAGGAGGAATTGATGGTAGACAGCAATGAAGAAGTGGAAGTAATATCTATAGGAGTGTATATATTTAATCTTGTTACAAGATTCATTTTGATTTCTTACACGACATATTTTATATGTGATCTTTGGATCAATTTTGGACAAAGAAAGTTGACGTTTTGTATTTAATGCTTCTGTCATAATGGTACAAATTTCTTGTCATATGGTTTATATAGAATGTGTCTTACCCCGAATTAGTTATACGCTTCTTCGTATCTTGCTGAACAAGTCACGAAATGAAGGACCCCTGATGAATAAAAAGTCATACATGGTGTGGAATAAAAGTTTAAGCTATATTTCCAAAGCTAGGGTTGAGGGATTGATTAAGGAAAGCATTCTCTCATTTTTAGATTAAGATAATCTGGGAACATGTGTTGACTATTGCAAGGGTAAGTTGAGTAATAAAGATATTAAAGTCAACTTATGCTTCTAACTTGTTGAGTCTGATACATAAAGATATCAGAAGACCTTATACAGTTGCATTGTGCAATTCCAAAAGTATTATGATATGTGTCATGATTATTCCCATTATAGTTATATGTTCTTACTTAAAGATTGAAGGTTGAGAACCAATTGGAAAAATCTATTCAGAGTGTCAAATTTGACCATGAAGGAGAATATCAAGGTAAACATGGTGTTTTCAGGACTTGAAAACGTTCGTTTGCCAGATATATGGGATTTACTATAACTAGTAGTCTTGAGCAAAATGGTATGTTGCCTAAAGGCATAATTGTAACCTAAAGGACTTGTAAAAGTCAATACAGAACAAGACTGATCTACCTGATTATCTAGAAGTGTGAAAACCCAGCCTTACACATATTTGTGTATGAGGTTGCCCTACCGAGGTGGTATAATCCTTATAAAGAAGAAAATTGCATACTCATTGTGCTCATTGCTATTTAGTAGATATCCTGACAACTTTAGAGGCTACAAATCTTACTGCAGAGAAGGAGAGAACAAAATAGTGGAATCACAAACAGCTAAGTTTCTGAAATAGGATATCTATGATGATGGTGGGCCCTTTAACCCTTAGGATGATAACATGATGGATATTATAGTTATTATGTATCCTCCAATCATATAGTTGGATCTGGTGCATTTAGGTCTTTATACCTTGCCTATACAAGAACAGGAACCCATAACTATACACACAGAAGTTCCTGGGTGTAAAAGATCTGATGCAGTTATGAAAATGCACTAGATTGAGATGGCATACTATCCCATTTGATTGCATAGTCTATTAAGTGAACACGACTATAATATTAGACATATTAAAAATTCAGTTACTTTTATAGAAGCTGCTTTTGTACCCGCAGTGGAATTGTGGTGGGTTGCAATAACTTATGAGATGCAAGCCATGAAGCATAGTAAAGTTTGGGAGTTAGTTGATTTTGTAGCAGAACTGTAAAACCGTTAGTTATAAATAAAGTTTAAGACCTAAAGGACATTAGGATAAAGTTCATGGTTTATGGACTGGCTCAATTACCTGATGGTTCACTCAGGGAGAAATATTAATTTTCTCTCGTATTCTCATAGGATATATGTTAAGTGATTATGGCAATTGTAGCTCATGATGATGGAGAGTTACATCAGATGGTTGTCAAAATCGCTTTCCTTAATAAAGACCTTTATAAAGTGGTCTATATGGTACAACTTGAAGGATTTCAGGATCCAGATGGAACTGACATGGTTTGCGTGTTATGCAGATCAATATGTGATTTACATCAAACCTCTTGAAAGTGAAACCTTATAGTTGATGAGGTTGTGACCTCTTTCAGCTTCATAGAAAATAAAGTTAAAAAGATGCTTGTATTATGAAGTCAAGGAGAGCAAAGTTATCTTCCAATTTAATGCATAAGGATGATATATTGCTCACGTCAAATTACTTGACCATGTTGTATAAGCTTAAGCAACTTTTGGTCAAGAACTTTGACATAAAGGACCTTAGTGTAACATCTTTTGTCCTAGGTATTTAGATTCACTGGGACATATCTTAACACTCTTCATACATATCACAGAGTGCATATATTGAGTAGATGTTACAAAGGTTTAATAAGATTAACTGTAAAACTGTCGTAACACCTATCTCTCATAGTGAGAGATAATCTTTGGCACAATGACCAAAGAATAAAGTAAAGAGAGAGGTTATGAGGAATGTTCCATATTCTAGTATGATTGATAGCCTAATGTATGCTCAGCTATATACTAAGGTAGATATTACATTAACTGTTTGACTGTTTGGTCAGTATCTTGTTAACCCAGATGTAGACCATTGAAATCAAGTCGAGTTAGTGTTAAGATAATTAAAGGGAGTCAAGGATTATGTATTGACATATAGAAAAGTCAATAGACTAAACCTTGTAGGGAATTCAGATTCAAATTTCTCTATGTGTCTGGATAATCGAAAGTTCACTTAAGATTACAATTTGAGTTAGCAGATGGTATAATGTTGTGGAAGTGTGTCAAGTAGGCACGGGTGACTTCCTCAACCATGCATGCATAATGCATGCTATAGGGCTGCTTCACCGACGATTTAGCTCAGAATTTTGATTTTTGAGTTGTCTTTAGTTAAATCAGTGGCTAAACCCATTCAGTTGTAATGTGATCATCAAGTTTCTATGTTGTTTAATAACAACATTGAATATCACATGGTCTTAGCATTTTGAGGTCAAATGTTTGATCATGAAGTATTTGAAACGAAAATGTGACATTAAGGTTTGAAGCATTTAAGGACTGAGGAACGATAAGTCGATTCTTTAACTAAAGGACTTTGCCCATTTATGTTTGGAAGACAAGTATACAACATATGTGTTTTGAAGTCCTTAGACACTCTTAGTTAAAAGATCGTTATGTTTGCTCCATGTACATTTGTACATTTTGATGTATTATGATGGTATGATGGCTCATCAATTAAAGATGATCATAGTTTATCCTCAGTAATAGATGTAATCATACATTGTCATAATACATATGGAAGCCTTAAGATTTGTGTTGATCTTAAGCCTTTTAAAGGTCATCGGGCATATATACAGATTGACCTTGAGCCTATATCATTAAACACATATAGTTTATACGGATATAGCCTTAAAGTTTGACATAAGGGGATATAATTTTTTAATCCCATAAAGGTACTCTCATGCAGTTTAGCATTCAATTGGAGAACATAAAGGTTTACTTTAATGCTGCTTAGCATTTGGTGAGAGGAACAAGTTTTCTCTAATGCTGTTTAGCATTCGGTGATAGAAAACAAGATTTCTCTGATACAGTTTGACACATGCGGTTTAGCATAGAGTTAGAAAAATCGAGACCTACAGAAGAAGATGATACATATTAGATTATAAAGGCATTATCGTAGTTTGCCACACTCCATTTTCCTATTCATATTAGTGAGGTATTAGATATTTGTGATTGTGTTGGATCTGTGTCACATATGACACACGTCTTTGATACTTTTCGATATTGAAAGCCTTACAGGACAGAATGTAGGACTTTCATTATCTTTTGATCAAATGTTTTTTTTTAAAACTTAGTCGACTAATACAACAATGTAGTTTAACCGAGTTTTTAAACTGTTTTTAAAGTTGAGTCAAAACTGCAATTAATAATTGTCCAAGGGGGATTGTAAGACATTCTTGCCCTTGAGGGCAATTTTGTCAATTTCCCATACAGTGGACAATTATTAATTGTAATTTGGTTTTTAAATAAATTATCGGTTAAGTTATATAATTTGATCTAGATAAAGATAATAAAGTGGCCCAATAAATAATCTAAATCAATGAGTCGAAGTTTGGGTAGAAAATGGATCCCTTTTATGTGGACCTGGTCCATATTAGCCTTATGATGGGGAAGCCCGATATGGAAGCTATATAAATAGGTTACGGTCTCCTGTAGTTGCTCATATTAATCCTAAGCATAAGAAATCTCTGACCTGTTAAGAGAACTTACGTAATGAGAAAACTGTAGAAAGACCTAAATCATGTGTCGGTGAATACTTTCTGTAAAGGTTCCAAGAGATTGGAGCTCGTTTGGTGCTCGAAATCAACTTTGAAATCAGAGATGGAATTGAAATTAGGTATTCTGTATTCCTTCGTTTTTAATCATTTCATGATCGATCCTGAATACGTAATAAGGTTTGTTCTATGTATTACAAATCATGCATTAGTGATCGATTTGCTTTAAGTTTAATTATCCAATTTCATTTTATATAATTTTTTAAGAAATTGCCATTCTGCATTGTCTTTTACTTGATCTTTCATCCACAAAAGTTGATTTCTTCTGTACTTTGTAGAATCATGTGAATGAAGCCATGATCAAGTAACATGGATGGGGAATTGATAATTGAGTGCAATGTTTTAAGTTCGAGTCGCAACGATGATAGTGTGAGAGTTTTATCTAATAT
>JAOTAY010000189.1:22860664-22875075 GCA_025629805.1 Erythroxylum baracoense
ATCGGGAAACAACCCCCGACGTGCCTTCTTTGTTTTGCAGGAATCCTTAAGCCAGAATTCTCGTGTTCAACAGTTGTCTCCATGGATCCAAACGGCAACATACAGCCTCGTCAGAATCCGGCTGAACCAGAAACTATATATAACCATGACCTCTTTTGATTCTATTCTTGCCTATTAAGATTACCTCTGTGACAACCATCAAATAAGTGAAAAAGAACATAAGTGATAACGAAAGGATAAAAGAATAGAAATGTGGAAGAGATTCAACATCAAACAACGTTATAGATCAAAGTACGAGAATTGATTTTTATGTGAGAATTATATATATTTAAGATTCTGTAGAATAGTATGATAAAGAGAAGAAATTCTCCACAATCATCCTAATATACGGGGGTGAGTGGAGAGATCCTGCATATTTAGATCAGTACGTGCTTGTGTTCGCCTATTGTTTCAAGTTTTCGATTAATCAGCTTTACAAAAAATAGCATGTAAGCCTTCCCTGTTAATATCATCCTCTACTGCCGCCTTCAGTTATCGGTAGGACTATTCATGGCATTGATCCTCTCCCTTAGAATGAATTTCTGTGCCTTTCCGTTGAAATTGACCGGTATATCCCCGAAAACCACCGACTGTGGGACCATATGTTCAGGCAATTTATCACCGCAGAACTTAATTATCTCTTCAGCACCCGAACTGTATCCCTTTTTCAGTTCCACGAACGCACAAGGCACCTGTTTTAGTACAGTGTCCGGTTTTCCAACAACAGCTGCCCGTAAAATCTTGGGATGTCTTAATAATACAGATTCGATCTCCAATGTGCTTACAGTCTCTTGCCCAACTGTAACACTGTCGTTTGCTCGGTCCTTTATTTGTAGGGAACCATTTCGTTGCCTAACTCCAATGTCTCCTGTGTGATACCACCCTCCCCTGAAGGCTTCTCGAGTAGCATTTGGATTTTTGAAGTAACCTAACATGAAGATGTTGCTCCTGAACATTATTTCACCAATAGTATTTCCATCACATGGTAAGCTAATCATAGTATTAGGATCTTTCACATCAACATCTTCAACAAAAGTGTTGTGTACCCCTTGAGGAGATTTAAGTTTCCTTTGATCGTTTACAGCTTTCTCATGCGAAGAAGTTTTCCAAGGACCAACAATTGCTGGTCCTAAAGCCTCTGTCATGCCATAACCATGACTAACAATGAAACCCAAAGCTTCAACGTTCTTGACAATTTGAGGGCTTGGCAATATCCCGGCTACTACAATGAACACCTTGGAGCATACTGGTTTTTGATAACTATCTGGAGCCTCTGCAATTATGTTCAAGAGAATCGGTGGACCACATAAGTGGGTTACCTTGTGAACATATATTGCATCAAAGATAATCTGGGAAGTGACTTTTCTAATACAGATGTTGGTGCCTCCAATGGCAGCCATTGCCCAAGTGAGGCACCATCCATTGCAACGAAACATGTCCAGTGTCCATAGGAAAACAGGGTTTTTTCCCAACTCGCATTGGATCATTTGTGCCAAGGAATTGAGGTATGTAGCTCTGTGACTGTACACCACTCCTTTCGGAACTCCTGTCGAGCCTGATGTAAAACTTATTGTGACTGGATCACATTCATTTTCTGGCCATACGGGCTTGAAACTAACTTTTCCCGCTGCCAAGAAGCTGTTGTAATCCAACCCAAGGGATTGATATGGATTTGTCATTGTAGAAATAGATTGGTTGCATTCAAGGATGATCACAAGATGGGGACGCTTGGAACTATCTGGCAAGAATGAATCCAGTGCCTCGAGGACAACTTCTACGAACTGATAGTCCACAAATATGAGCTTGGGGTCCAATTGCTGTAACACAACTGCTAAAGTGGCTGCATCCAGACTAGTACTGAGTGCAGAGAGAATTGCGCCAGCCATTGGAACACTAAAATGAAGCTCGTAAAGTTCAGGAACATTCGGCGCCAGTGCCGCGACCTGGTCACAGATACAAGCTAGGGATTTGTTATTAGCATTTACAGTTCCACTGATGTATACCACAAAAATAATATGGAGATGCAACTGGAAACTCATAAGCTTAAGAAAGGTAAAGATTTATTTGAATTTTGGTTACTGTAAATCGAAGGCCTGTCGAGTTAAGGTTTGCTGTCAGACGATATGAGAACAAGACTATGTTGAATGGATTGAATTTCGATATGTTTATTTATATTTTAAAATAAGTAAATTATAAGAAATGTTTGTATTTCTACCTTTAATTATAACACGCCTTCAACTGAGTGGCTTGAGTCAAGGTTCAACCTTTTTGTGGTTGTCTAAACCAAATTACTTTCAACTGAGTGGCTTGTACCAAGGTCCAACCTTTTTGTGGTTGTCTAAAACAAATTACTTTGTTCTCGCCAATTTGACAATTCCTCTCTAGTTAGGTTTCTACTTGGATTCTATGCACATAATATAAAGAGAACGTCGGAATTCCCTTGAGGGTTTGTTAAATCCAACTCCACGGCTTTCTGATACATGTACAATCAAGAGCATATGAAGTTATATAGGAAATAAAGTTACACATAATTATTATTTTTATATTACAATCTTCAACTTTGTCCTTTAAATTTGGTTTTGTTATTCTTTATTAATTATATATCGAAAAATGCGTTATAGAGAAATGTGAACAATTACTCCTAAGTTCTTGTCTGGTAATATATACCTAGCTATCTCCTTTCTTTTAGGTTAAGAATTATTATTAAAATTTTAAACAAAAGACTCCATATAATATTTTCCAAAATTGTAATTAGACGATCATGCATGTAATTGAAACAATAAAACGTACGGGTACAATAGTGAAGCAACTAAATTGTGAAGTAATTAGAAAATAATCGAGGAAGCAAAAAACCTACGATGTTACCAGGGACGATGTGCAACTGGACCAAAGCAGAAGCAAGTCTAAGACATCTTTCATGCGTTTCTCTCCATGAGAATCTAACCGTGCCGTAGACAATCGAGGTTTTGTCTCCGCATACAGTTGCGGTTTTCTCCAGGAAGCTTATTGGCGACAAAGGCATGTAATTTGCAGAACACAGGACCAAACCCTGATCCATTGTTTCTCCGTTGACTAGGTTGGGAGGTCTTCCTTGTACATAATCCCAAGCAACTTCGTACTATTACATATGTCCCAAGCAACTTCGTACTATTATTATATATGTCTTAGAGACATGACTTTCGTTTTCTTTTTTTAGGCGGTGGGGGTGGAGGTTGAGGTGTGGTGATTGATTAGAGACATGACTTTCTTATACTAAGACCATAAACGTCAATAAATTACCTGAAATATATCAAAAGTCACATTGATGATTCAAGAGGTAATGATAATGACAAAAGTGATCATCACTATTTACATTGTTAATGTTGTAATTTTCAATTGGTGGGAAGTGGTTAATTAGAAAATATGTTTTTGAATGCATTACAGGTTTGGTGTGTTAATCCCCTACTTGAATTGATCCGTCAGGAAATTAGTCTTAAGTGATTTGAGAATACTTCAAAAATTACATAAAATATGTAATTGTTATATTGTGAGTCTTGGAACAATTATTAAAGTTGTTTTTTTATAACTATAAGATCACAGGTTACATTATTACCTTCTCCAAATTCCTGCAAAGCAGAGAACTTTATATATTGGGTTTGTTAATTTTTTACATAGTACAAACAGCTGGAATTACTTCAAACTTGTACTGCTTAATCAACATAATAATAAGCCTATATTCCAGCGCTGTACTCAGCGTCTTTAATTAGAAAAATCCAATCATATTCCAAGTAAAAAGGGCTATATCAATTAATATTCTTAACTTTGATATTGTATGATGAACTATATTTGTCTTGAAATTAACCAAGCTATATAAGAGGATAGCTTCTCATTTTCAGAATGATGCAATACTATTCATGTAGCCAAGTTCAAATTCTAAAACTAAGATTGAAGTTTTATATCGCTGATTGGAATTACAATCAGAACGATTAAGATTGTGGAATATTCTTTTATAATAATTAACTATAATTAATACAATAATTGCAATTACAGGTTAACTTTCAATATATTAAAATATAATTTGAGTAAAATAGTTCAACTGAACTATGTACCTGTGTAAAAAATTGTATCATTTCAAGTCCTCGTCAACTCAAAGAGTCACTTAATTACTATAAAAGTCTGTTAAAATCTAGGTGTTATCACGTTATGAATCCTTAATAAAAGGCACCGATTCTGCAAGGCACGTGTTAGTGGGTACTAAATTCAACCATTAACAACCAAAATTAGTGCCTAAAATCGTGCATATAAATTGTCAATCTTTAGCTTGTAGACTTGAAATTTTCCAAAGGTACGCGGTTTTACCCCACATTATGATAAATGACAAGCTGTAGCTATTCGTTCAACGCCAGTGTTTGACACGAGTCCTGTACGTGTTATAAGAGTAACAAAATTTTCTAAATTCGTATTCACTTAAAATGCTCACCCAATTGCCAAATAATTAATTTAAACCATCGAATACCGTCTTCTCCTATGTCCTATCCTACCTCTAAGAGAGACAATAATCAAACAAAAACATAAATAGGAACTAGGAGAAAGGAAGGGTTCTTGTATCAACAAGAGAGTTGCCTTTTGAAGCTGCGATTGTATCAGGGAATTGAAATGACTTCGTCGGCGGACAACGAAAGGCCTCTACCGAAGTTTGGAGAGTGGGATGTGAACGATCCAGCGTCAGCTGAAGGATTTACGGTGATATTTAGCAAAGCTAAAAATGAGAAGAAGAACGCGAACGCTGCTTCTCAGAGGAGGCGTGACTCTTACAAGAGTAATGATTCCGAGAAACCTACGAAAAATAGGTTTTGTTGCTTTCCTTGACGTTGACCCTGATTTACTTCTGTAATCTCTCTTTTATATTATAATGGAATATACACATTCATATTATGCTTTATCTTGACTCAAGTCTGTCTGCTTTTTATTTCTTTAAAAGAGCATTAAGTTTTTAGAAAGAGATGCGATGAAAATTCAAGTCAATGCCTCCTGAATTATAAAAGAATATCGAGACATGCCTCTTAATTAGGATATTGAGCTCCAGACGAATTATATGCAATTTCTATGGAGATATATAAAATAATAATATCTTTTTGGTGTCATTGCCCACGACCTTGGGTGCAATGAGGTAAGATTGTCTGTAAGTGGATTTCTGCATAAGCATTGCAAAATGGATACATCAATTAGAAACCTAATAAGCAAATGGGGGAGATTGTGAGGATCACATGATACAAAACTTCACGTAAATGGATAAAATAATAATTTACAGAAGTGAAACCATGCCTAGTACCTCACTATGCATCTTTCCATTGCAATTAAATAATGAAGACTTAACAATAACCCTTTCCATCTGGTTCCCATTGATGAATATCCAATGCCATGAACTCATGAAGCTCAGTGGAAATCATGATCATCATACCATTAGCTTCGTTCGTGAAAATCTTTATATGCTGTTGATAAAGGCATAACAAAATTGTATTTCAGTGTAAAGGCAATGTCTGGTTCTGCTAGTGCTTAATGCTTTTCTTCCGCAAACCGATGATTTGTATACCATTGCCCATGAGATAGAAACAAACTCATACTGAGAAGGTTAATTCAACACGATATCTTCCGTAGAAATAAAGAAGTATTTATGTAGAATTACTCACGCAATCAATACATATTGAATACTTGCATATCTGGAAAGCATTTTTTGTTTAAAGATGACTTGACAAAGATTTTAAATGCTGTCCTCAGCTAATTTTTAAGCCGTAAATGACATTTTAACTAATTAAAGACAAAATATACTATCAACAAAAAATTAAAGGAAAAAAAAATAATTTAATCCTCAAGGCTTTCGTCAAAATACAATTTGAACTATGACGTTTTGGAGCATTCAAATTTAACTATAACATTTTCAAAACTTTCAAAATAGATCTTTAATGATGAAAACTTTTACGAATTTAACTTTGTTCAGTTAAGATGACACGACACTTTTTATATTTTTAAAAAATTTGTTCATAGACCCCACTGCTACGTGTAGGCCACATTATCTCATGGGAGCCCCATCAATAGATTTAAAAACTAAATTATGTATAATATTAAAAATAAATAACATAAAGAAATTATTGATTTGTTTTTTTAAATCTGACGGGGTTGCTATACCAATGTTAGTTGGGTCCACCAACATATTTTTAAAAATATAAATAATATGCCACATCAGTGATAACGTGATACTTAGCTGATAGAAGTTTAATAATGTTACAATTTTTATCTATTGAGTTTATATTTGAAAGCTTTAAAAATATTATTGAATTTGAATGCTAGCATTTAAATTATATTTAGGCTTGCAAAAATTGCTCATCTCAAAGGTCAACAATCTTGACCTAAGTTGACTAAACTTTGGGCAAGACTTGTGTGCTTTTTTTAAAAAGAATTTTTTAGGCTTTGGGTCAGGCTTAAGTGAAATGATGTCTTTTTAAGTAAAAGAATGTTGTTTTCAATTTTTAAAATTCAAATATATATTTAATTAGGTTTGGTCTTGGCCTAATCGTAGGCTCAGTTTTAGGTGGGTTCAAGCCTAGCATAATTCGTTGCTAAGCTTAGTTATATTCAAGTGAAAACCTTGAGGTTAAAGTTACACTTTTAGCCAAAATTAAAAGAATAAAACCTTCTTTTATAAGGTTTATATACAGGACATGCACACTCAACATCATGCTCAAAAAATGTTCGAACTTAATATTCAAAAACACAAATCCTAATAAAGAAGAATGAAAATTTTGATTTATCTTTAAATTAGTTTGATTAATGCAATAAAATATGACACGAAAGTCAAAGCATTGTTATTTTTATTAGTCTTAGACTTGAATAAAATGTCATGAGCACAAGCTCCACAACATTGACAAGCAAAAAAGTCTAGCCATAAACACACACAATCTGAAATGCATATAATAAAAGTAGGTGAACTCTTGTTTTATACAATATAGTTTTGGTGTCAAGGATCACATAATGTGAAAATACTCAGTTGCAACTCCACTGTGAAGTGTAGTGTCGATGGGCTTAGCATATAGGCCCAGCTCTCGCCTGATCGGAAGTTAACGAGTTCGATATTTTTTTTCAATTTTGAGCTTCGAATCAGGTTTGGGATCGACAGATCAAGCCCATCTCAACTGGAAGCCTGACTTTTTTCACTGTGTAAAACGACATCATTTTACAAAGTGAAGCAACTACCTTTTTTATCTGTTTGGGTTTTCTCCTGCTTCCTTCTGCTGTCATCCTATTCTTGCAATTGTAAGTTTGTAACATGTATAATTGCATTCTTCTTCTACTCACGTCTCAATCTTCTTCTCCTTCCAAAATTTTGTTCTTCTTCTATTGCACTTGTGACCTTCCTTTACAAAGTTCAAGTTATTCAGCCTTTGTTTACTAAAAATGGGTTACGCTTTCATGTAGTTGGAGTAGTATTCATGGTGTGTTAATTCATCATTTTCATTTTAGTTAGATATTTTTTCTTTCATTTTTGTTGAATGGAATCATTTTTGTCAAAGTTGTGATTGATTATGTTTGTTTATACATAGTAAGCATTTCTATCAAACTATATGATTGATTATTTTTATTTATAGCAATTAATTCTATATCATTAGTCTCGTATTAGATTTTTTTCTAATGGCTAAAACTTCAAATCTGGACTTTTTTTGATCAAGTGAACCAGTTAAACAGAACATCTAGTAGAAAAAAGTACATAAGCATTGTAGTGTACCATTAATGCAGCGTAGTTCCTTTCCCCATTGATGCCTTTCATTGATTTCTTTTCTTATACTCTTTTTTGTCTCACCAAGATGTAAGAAAATTATTCTCAAATCTTTAGTTAGCTAGCTTTCATGATCTATTGGATGTGTTTATTTAATT
Source organism: Erythroxylum baracoense (assembly GCA_025629805.1). Classification (NCBI taxonomy): domain Eukaryota; kingdom Viridiplantae; phylum Streptophyta; class Magnoliopsida; order Malpighiales; family Erythroxylaceae; genus Erythroxylum; species Erythroxylum baracoense. The sequence continues at coordinate 22,868,612 of JAOTAY010000189.1, forward strand.
AAGCCCAAAATTCCCGCCACTTGCAACTATTGCCTAATTTATTAAGCAATACATCATAATATAAACCCTCCCAATCTTTGTTCATTGTCAAAGATTCATTAGGTTCCACCATGTTCACCAAGTTGGATAGCTTTGAGCTCTAATGTGAGAACAAGGGATAGTCCTTCGGTTAGTTTTAGGTGTAGAAGAAGAAAATGTTGACAGATTGCAAATAGGTTCTTGAAACATCGGTCCCTTATGAGGAAGTCTTTATAATTAATGGAGACTTTAGACAAGTATGAGATCTATATAACGTGCGTTTAGGAGACAAGATGGACAGGGCTAAAGCAAAAGAGATTAACAAGTTTAAAGTTTGGTATTCAGGGGTTCGAGACGACAAAATAGGGTAGGTATATTGGTTCTCAAGGAACTTATACAGTATGTTATAGCGTAAAAAGGACTAATGTTAGGACTATGTCCTTAAATATTATGGTGAAGGGTACTATTTCAAATGTGGTGTGTTTTTATACACCTCAACTAGGGTTGGACGAACAACTTAAGAGTTATTTCTGGGAAGAGCTAGATGAGGAGATTTAGCAAAGATGCCCCTGGTGAGGGAGTTATTTAAGAGGAGACTTTAATGGTCATATAAGAGCAGCCTCATATGGATACTCATAGACTCGTGGGAGTTTTGGATATGGTGAAAGGAATGTTAGTGAGACCATATTGTTGGATTTCATGGTAATGCTTGAGTTGGTGATAGCTGACTCTTTTTTCAAGAAAAATGATAAGGACCTAGTGACTTTTAAGAATAGAACCATGAGAATTCAAATTGACTACTTCGACATAAGGTGGAGTGATCAACCTATTTGCAAGGATTGTAACGTGATACCTAATACTTGCTTGTCAACTCAATATAGATTGCTAATTTTTGATTTTTTTATTAGGAAGTGTACTTGAATTTGATGGTGGAATTTGAAAGGGGATATGGTGAAACAATTTAAGGTTAGAGTAATTTATGGAGAAGAATGGAATTTGGTAGGAGAGAGTTGTAAATCTTTTAAGGAATATAATGTGGTGGAATGAAAATGTTCACGAAAGAGTTAAGTTCAAGAAGTCTGCCTATAAAACTCGATTGGATACACCATGAAGGTGGATAGAGTTGTTAATAGAGAAAGTTATAAACTGAAAAAGAAAGGAAGAAGATGATAATCTCATAAGCTAAAAGTAGAGCTTGCATAAAGTTGTATCAACGATTGGATGCTAAAAATGAAGAAAATGATATTTTCAAGTTAGCAAGAGCTAGGGAATGAAAAACGAGAGATTTTAATTTATTTGATTCTAATTATGAATTATAATTATAATTTATAATCATTAACAATATATTAGGTACAAATAATGTATTAAAATTAAATTAATTATAATTAGAGTATGAATTTAATTATAATTGAGGAATTTAATTTTAAAAGAAAATTTAAAAAATCCTAATGCTTTTTCTATAAGTAGGAGTGAGCATTAGGGAGTTAGCATTCTTACTTAATCCCTCTCAAGAGTTGAGAAGTTGCTCTGTAGATATTGTTAGAAGCTAGATAAATAAACAGCTCATAATTGACACATCAAAAAGCTTTCAAAAGATTTTAACATGAAAATCGAATAAGGTACAATTTGTGTTTTATTATTCAAGTAATTCAATTATCAAGATCCGATCAGAAAATGTAAAATTTTATTTTTCCATTACATCTATGATTCGATCATAGTTGGTTTCCATCAATAAGATGACAGTAGAGACACCGAGGCTAGAAGACTCACATAACCACACATTGTCATTCACACACTAACTACTCTCAAGGTTTTCCTTTTTACTGAAATAAAGAGCTCAGAGGAGATCCAACTAACTACGTTGAAGAGTTTCCACCAATCTTACCCATGCATCAGGCAAGTATCGACCTCCTCCTTATGAAGCAAATGCTTTCCTTTTGAGTTAAGTGTTATGTCTTTCTACTTGGTATTTTGACTCTTTTTCTTACATGCTAAAGGATATCTGTTATTTTTTATTTTGCTATTCCTCCACTATGTGTTAGCTTTATATGAAATTTTGATTTGTGTATAAAGATATTTAGTGGAAGATGGTCATTATTTGAGTAATTTATAAACTTACAAGTGGTACAAGCACCTGAGATGATAGTATATACTCTAGTTATCTTTAAATAGAGATATTATTTTTTTTGTATAACGTATTATGTCCATAAGTATTTCAGGATATATTAAATAAGATGCTCACTATATATAATATTTATAACTTTCAGCAACCTTGCTATCTTACAATTTTATTGAATACATAAATTTTATACGTAGTGTAGTCTCCTTTTATTATAAATAATAATAATGTCACGGTTGAAACCTTGATTAGTTTCAAATTTAAGAAATAGAAACAAAATTTGAAATTTATTTTGAAGGAGTCATACATCAATATGACTATGATCTAGGACAAGTCATATTTTCGCACTTGTTAATACAAATGAATCATATATGTCAAGTTGAAAAATTAAATTTGATTAGGTAAATAATTTTTAACTATTTTATGCATCTAATTAAATGATGGAAAATTGATATTAAATTACATCGTTATATTAATAATATAATGTTGTTTAATGAAAAGAATGTCAAGTAGACACTTGTGACCTCTTTTATTATATATATGATGTTTGTTTCATGTTATAAGGCTACTTCATTTACAGTTTGGTTGAGAAATTTAATTTTTAAATTGTACGTGGATAATCAATTGTTAGGCTTATTCGATTGTATTGCAATAATTGATGTAATGATGTATTCAAATTAAAATAATACTGAAGTTCAACGAGACAGTTATTTACATGTTACACAAACAAAAGTAGAAGCACTCTTATTTAACTTTAATTATTAGAAATATTAACACATTCAACCAAGCTTTCTTAAACTTGCGATTTTAAGCATGTTTATATGTAGGGAAATTTGTGATGTAATGCTTGTATTATAACTTGAGTATGGTTTGAGTTTCAATAATGGTCGTGTTGGAGTTAAAGTCATTTACTTTGTACATGGTTTGAGTTTCAATAATGGTCGTGTTGGAGTTAAAGTCATTTACTTTGTACAGAGATTTTTATGTGATACTTTTGCTGGTTGCAATGTACTACTAATTATTTATATGTTACTTATAATATTCTTGTAATCCTTGCCAAGATTTTAATTGTTTAATTTTTAAATTTGGATTCTCAAGTCTTCCTTCCCTAAATTTTTATGAAGGGAGTGACTAGAGTTTAGAATTAGATTTTTCTTGAGCTTGTGTCTATTATTCTGTCCAATGACCTTATTCAATAAAATTTGATTTCGATAGATTCCACTACCAAGAATATTACAAGCACAGTGTACGGTTTGATTTGGCAATAGAAAATGTTTCATGAACGCAACTCTTGGAGACAAGCAGAATCGTATCCCATGATTGGCGCTCTTAAATGTGAAGTTTTCCTATTCTTACATTTTTTTTTCATTTATGTCCTTGACCTTGATATTGTACTTCCTATTTTTCATCACAGATTTCTGGACACTGCATAAAAGTTGCAGGTTTCATAAAGAGATAGAAGGCAATTAAACCTAATTTTGCATTCAGTATGATGTGTATAATTAAGAAATATGATGAAGCTAAAGTTCAGTATTTGAGCTGGGTTTCTGTCCTCTTTATGCGATTTTTGAAATTGTTTGAGCGATGCAGGTTATGATCTATATCTTTTATAAAGTATTCAAATATTTTTACGCAAGCTTACCTGGATTAAGTTCTTATTTATTGGACTCTGACGAAAAACGCTCCCAAGTACGGCAACAGTACTGTTAACACGTTTAATCATAATTTCAAAAAAAAAACACGTTTAAGTATTGTTTACATTAATTTAATGCAAAATTGGTGCTAGGTTCGCTGTGTTTGCCCCAATGGTTGTTGCCATAGGCCTAGATTCATGACCTAAACTATGTTCTTAATGCCTTCATGCGCTGTTCCAAGCAAACCTAATAAATTATAGGATTACTTTCAATCAGACATGTTACTATACGATGAATAAAACTGAAACGTGGTTGAGAAAGTGGCAATGGAATCACAAGGGAGGCATGGAGACAAACATCACCAGTTCCCTGTAGCCTGTGTTCTTTGTTCGACTATTCAGGGAGATAAAGAAAGTTTTTTTCTATATCCTGTGTCGTGAACGTAAAATCATGTTATGAATTGCAATTGTTTGGCCAAAAATCCTGTCAGGGAATCAAAGACCTGGATACTACAAATTATACACCAGAAAAATTTTCCTGAAGCACAAGTAATGCCATAAGACATGAGTCTTGCATGTTGTATACCATCCAAAACTTCTAAAATGAGTCAGTGCACAGGCTTTGGAAAGGAATTAGTTCTGATGAACAGAAGAATCTGGATCATAAAGACCATGGAAGTGAAAATTAAAAGAAGAACTTGTATATGTTTCAACAATCATATTTAGTAAAAGAGCTAGTATACGGAATGGGGAGGACGTACAAGCCACCCGTGGATACAATAGAATAGCCACTTGATCCGATACTAATGATCGTGAATACCAACCATGATCCGGGAAATTTCTTCTATAATTCTTGTATTTCCCAATGAAACCCAGTTCCTTATTTGTTTAGTTCATCTTGATGTTCTAGGTCCTTTGGAAGGAGACCGGCCAGATGGGCTGCAATCTTGAAGATGTACCAACAACAATTTTATACTTGAAACTGGAGAGGCAATATTATGGAGGGACAAAGTTGGAGATGGTTGCTCTTGTTATCTCTGCAACCAACAATTATCAGAAATCGGCAGGACACCTCATAGCTGATTCTGTGGCCTTCAAGGATCTGAACAATATTTGCGTTACTGGAGCCTTGTTGCCAATGATGGGACCAAAGGCCTCACATGGTTAGAGACATGAACATAATGGTTCTCATTTCCTTCTAGCCTAGAGATCATCCATATATATATATACGCAACTTGTTCAACTATTCTGAATTCTAAGCTTACGTTTCCAATTGAAAGAGAACTGATCCTCATAAAACGGAAAAGCAGCAATGGTTGCTGCACACCATGTTAGATCAATTAGCTTGCCATCAAGGTCCCATCCCAGCACCCATAAAGTTGAAGAAGAGCTGAACAAGCTTAGGACATGGGAGGCATCATCAACATTAACGTTAACATCAGGACCAATTCACATTGGCCTAGCAGGAATTACAGACATGCAGTTCCATGGATGATCTACTCAATATGGCATCAATTCAGGAAGTCCTTTTTCGTCATAAAGATGAATTGTGCATGAATGAGCTGTTGGATCGATCTGTCAAGTTCTTAGACATCTGTGGGATTGCAAGAGATGTTATGCTACAGTTTAAGGAGCAGATTTGAACTCTTCAATATGTTTCTCGAAGGAGAAAAGGAGATTCAACCATTGAAAGCATTTTATCTCGTTATACTTGCTTCGAAAGAAAATGAATAAAGAAGCCAAAAGGTTGATTGCATCACTGAAGCATATTAATAACAAACTTGGAAATCTTGCATTCTCTGAACAAGATAAACACTTCTCCACTATGATCCAGATGTTAAGAGAAGTGGATATGATAAACATTTCTGTCCTAAAATCAGTATTGACGTTTTTGTCAACCCCAATATTGAGGTCGAAACAAATAAAATGGTCACTTGTTTCGAAATTGATGCACAAAGGGGTGATAACCTCTGAAGAGAACCAAGGAGACATGAATGAACTGGAAAATTTCGATGCTGTTTTATGTGACGGGTTTTGTTTTAAGAAGAAGCAACGCGTGCAAGAAGTTCTGGAGGCTTTGGAGATACATATCAATGATACTGAGAATGGTTTGGAGCGTGTGTTCAGGTGCTTGATCAAGACAAGGGCCTCTATGTTGAACATATTCTCACAATAGACCACGCTTGATTTCATTTTTTCTCCTCTCCTTCTAGGGCAACCAAGTTTTAGAGGATATGCCAAAGAAATTTCAGTTTTGATCTACAGCAATGCATATGCTCAAATTATACAGTTATACAAAATGACAAATTTACTGAATATGGATCTTCGTTTGTTGTTCTTTTAAGTTTATGATCCCCCTTTCCTGTTTTCATAATCAAACAAAAAACTGCAACATAACAAAATAGTTCTATTAACATAAATGGTCTGCTAGTTTCCTCTACCTTTCTTGGTTTTCTTTTGTAGGATATGCCATAGTTCACTGGTATTTGATCACAGTCAAGCCACCATTTTTTGGTCGCTATACTATATCTAACCGGACATGCACTATGGAGGAAGTCATGAAACTCCTGCTATTGATTGATGGGCTGCATGGGCAGGGATTCAAGAAATTGGAACACTTACCCTACGTTTGGTTGCTGTCCCCATGGGTGGGGACAGAAGACAGGGACAGAAAAATTCTGTCCCCGACCTGTT
>JAOTAY010000189.1:22879694-22893288 GCA_025629805.1 Erythroxylum baracoense
ATCATATTATACTATAGGGGCATTTTCGTCATAGGCACTATTTTTATGTTCTGTCCCCTGCAACCAAACACATTTCTGTTCTTGAGACAGAGACAATTGTTTCTGTTCTGTTCATCACAACCAAACAGCTCACTGTCTCCAGTTTTTGTTTCGTTCCGTCTCTAAATTTCTGTTATGTTCCGTCTCCATAAACCAGAGACAGCAACCATACGGACAGTTATGTTGAGAACGTACAGTAATGAATTTGGATGCGTTATTTTCCATCTCAAAATCTATCCCTATTTTTTCTAGTCAATTTGCTGCTACAAATATGAAACCTGGGACGGTTAAAAGCATTGTTCAGATAGAAATATTATATGTTGAGGTCAAGAGTGAGAATGTAGCGTTGGAAAATGGATTTAAGATTGTCAAGAAGTAGAAAGATGATTAGGTAAGTAATTGGAATCGCAATAATCAAGCTATACAATCTGTAATTATTCCTATAATCAAACTGTGTAATTTGTAGTACTCCCTCTTAAGTTAGAGTATAAATATTAATTATGTCCAACTTGTTACAGTATCAATATTAATTATGTAAACCCGAGTGGAACCTTCCCGTTGACTCTACAATAGCCTTCCAATTTGTATTTAACTCAATCGAAGAGTTTCTGTAAAGTTAAGTTCAACTTTTAAGAATTCTTTATACTTTAAAAGTTAAAAGCGAAAATAATGGAAATTTTCTTATTTTTCTAACTTTTTGGAAATATAATAACATAAAGTTTGCTTTTTCTAAAATTCTCAAATTTCAAAAACTTGCATAACACAATTTAAAACACTCCCGGTAGTTCATATATCATCTCAACTTCTGAATGGGACCTTAGGTCTACATCACAAGCAACTACAAACATATAATTCTCAACATTTTAAAAACGTAATATGTAAACATCAGTTAAATAATATAAATAAAACATATATTTTTTCATAAACACATACAATGTTTCTTAAAAATGGTTGGGCTTGCATTTGAGTTTTCTGCCCAAACACTTACGTACCTTATTTCTATTGAGGATCAAAGCCCTCGCAATTCATTAAGTAAAATATATTTGTAATCCCAAAAATATTTTATGGGATCACACTTTTAAACCCTTTCCAAAATAATTTTCAACATACATACAAGTAACTAAGCCAATTTCAAGAAAGCACATATGTAGCAAAAATGACACAAGCATAGTAGCACCCGACAATACAAATAATCCTACGGTGGAATCTGAGCTACTGTGGCACTTGTATATATATACTTGGGATGGTTTATTTAAAAAAATAAAATAGGGGTGAGCTAAACGAGCTCAGTAAGTATTAATCATTTTAATAAAAATTAAAATTTTCATAACAACATAGCTGAAATATTCCCATACAATAATAAAGCTCAAGGTAAAATAATTGTCATAAAAATTCATTCGTTCATCATAAAATCTGATAATAAAATAACATTTTGTAAAATACAATTTCAAAATTTATGAAATATTATTTCGAAATTAAACTCATAATATAAAAGTTTCTATTTTCCTTTTCCTTTTTTCCTTAAACAATAAAAAGTGGTGACAATAAGTTTTCTATAAAGCTTTTGACTAAAAGTCAACCATTAGAATTGGTACCATACAGTGCCTAATGAATAGTGGTAGCATTATTATTTTCGTAAATTTTCTTATATAACATAGCCCATTACTAATTTCTTTACCACACGATATCCTAGGCATAAAGTCACGAAGCTGGTTCTGCATCGCTTACCTACGACCAGTTAACCACTAGTTATAGAGTTGGTTCTATATCGCTTACTCGTGATAGACTAACCACTATAAACCGGTAGTTATGGAACTGGTTCTACATTGCTTACCCGTAACAATTTTGACTAGCACTATTTATACCCAATACATGCAGAGGGTGGCTTACTAGACTACTGACAGACACGATGCCACCCGTTGTTAGTAACTGACCCCCACCAACACTGCCATGCATGTTTTAGGGTTCTCCGACTAGTAAATCTGTAATACCATCAAGGCATACCATAGACTAAAAATTCATTTCATTTTATCAACAAATAACATAATTTCAATGTAAATTCAAATCAAATAAAAATTTAACTTTCAAACTAAAATTCATATATTGCTAAAATATCAACTTGTACTAGCAATATTCACTTGTAATATATCATTTACATAAACCTCAACATAAATATTTCATCATAAAATAAAAAAAACCATTTGCATAAAATCAATTAAAGTATACTCACTACTTGCTAGTTTCCTTTCACCACTTTAAAATCCTTCAATTGGCCTCATTTTTGATTCGAAAACTTAGTACAAGCACTTTCAACTCCTTAATACATTTTCCAACCAAATAAACCATCATTACTTTCTACGTACACTTCGTATACTAATTTTTTCCAAATAATAACATAATACTTCATTTAATAATTTCAATGCCACAAATATACTTAATGACCATCCTTAATCATATTCACATGGTTAATACATCATAAGTATACTTTTATACCAAAAATGCCCTTAATGCTAAACTTAATATATTTTACATTAAACTTTTCCAATTTCATTCCATTTGAGTTCTAACACTTAAAACCAATCTAAATTCACTTCCATGACATTTTAATACACACATTTAAGCCATAAATTTTCATTAACAAATTTTTACATAATCATGCACCTTGGGCTAAATTTCAACCAAAACCAATTCCAAATAAATTATTATTCATTTCTTTACTTCATTGGCATCAAAATCATGCTATGAATATCATACAATATCAAAATATAATTTTGGATCATATCACATTAAAAACCCGAGCCATAGCAAAAATTTCATCTAATCATTTCCTTTATTTTTCTTCCATTCTTTCATCATTAAACTAACTTCCTATTGCCATTCACTAATCTTAAATAATCAAATGGAAAAAGAAAACACTTTAGGCAATAGATCTTACATTTGACCGAGTTTGACCAAGGTTTCATATACTAATTTTTTTGATTTTCTTCTCCTAATCAATTCCAATGCAATAAAACCTTGATATCATCTCATAAGGGTGTAATTCACACCACCAAAACCAAATGTAAAATATAACACAACGAATCCAATTTTTCAACAAAACTCGTAAGCCTACCAACCTAATTTCTTCTTCATCTTCATTTGGATGGCTATGGGATTAGGTTGGATGCTTGATTGGAGTTAGAAAAGCATGAAAAAACCCTTGGATCACTTCTCCATGGCTTAGCCGAACCTCTCTCTTCTCCTTTTTCTTTTCTTTTCTTTTTTCTCTCTTTTTCTTCCTTTTTCCATCAACGGCGTGTCACACCCCTTTTAAAGAGATGAAAATTTTGCTTAATTATACTTTTTGCCCACCAATTCCATTAATAACATCTCACAATTACATCTTTACCAAAACTTCTCATTTTTATATTTTAACCCATGCCACGTGTCACCATTTAATTGGTTACTTTCCAAACCAATTAATTCATGCTTATCTCATGGAAATCTTCCCATGTAATGCATATGTGGAATTTGGATGCATTTGGTTTGACAAAAAGGCCATTTAACCCTTTTTTTGAATTTAATGGGCTTTATGCTTAAATAAATTCCAAAAATACTCTATGGTCACCCTAACTTTAAATTTACCATTAAATACTCTAATTGGGCATAAAACACTTAAATTGGGTGCTTGAAAAAAATTAAATGGGAGAAAAATCAATAATTCTATTATTTTTCAATAAAGGGTTTTTTAGTCCAATAATTTTGGATCTTTTGAAATCTATCTGAATGGACTTAGTTTTAATCAAATACAGCCCTTTTTAGACTTTAAAATCTTTTTCGATAATTTTTAATAAGGTCTGCTCGTCAAACATTTATTGTTCACGGATACTATTCACCAAAAACACTATTGATTTGAGAATTTTTTTGCTCAAAACTTTCCTCTTAATGTACTAAGTCTAGGGTTTCACACATATAAGCAACTTTAAATCTCAAAATGATCATTTATCCTTTACCAAATTAAACCAAGAAAATTTTCTAAATAAATTTGGAAAATATTCTACATAATTCTAAACCTCAAATTGACCTCAATATACTCTAATTAAACCTAAAACTGTTCAATTGCATGCTTGGATAATTTAATTGGACACATTATCCCTAAAATTCATTATTTTTCGATATGGATCTTTTTATCCCAAAATTTTCAGATTACCTGAATTCTATTCAAATAACCTTCGTTTTGACCAGTTTCAGTTCCCAAGGATTCCAATCCTAATTTTGGAGTTTTTCATCATATTTAGAAATTATTTGATAACTTTTTCAACTGCTCGAAAGAGTTTTCGGGTTGAATATGAAAATTACCAAATGTCACTAGAATCGTCCGGATTTCATTCAAAAGTGTCATCAAAATCTCCAAATCATATTTTGGGGCTTTTAAAGCTCATTCAGACTCATTCTATAGCTTTTCGTAGTTTTTGAAAATTTTTCAAAAAAATTTCGGTGGGGTCCAGAACCATCTCCAGTCTATCCATGATCTCGGTTATAACCTCAATAATATATTTAAACATTTAAATTACTCTAGTATACCATAAATAGAGCATACTCTATAAAATGCACGTACAACACATTATACAGTATAATAATCGAAATAGTATATTACAATGTCCAACTTGTTACAAATATAATTATTTCAAACCCTATTTATAATCTTTGTGAAAATATCTTTAAGTTGTTCTCAAGTTTTCACATATCCTACAAATAAGTTTTCCTAAATTTTTTTACAATCCAAATGACACTCTATCTCAATATGTTCAATTCATTCATGAAACATAATCTTAGAAGTAATATGCAAAGTAACTTGATTATTACACCATAATTTTTCTTATATTAGCTGTGACATATCTTTATATTCAGATTTTAGATTAAACCTATACATAATAATTTGCTTTTTACTTTTTCATAGGACCAAGTTTTCTCTAGCAAAGACAGAGTAACTAGTAGTAGATTTTTGGTTTATCTTAAATCCTACCCAATTTGCATATGAGAAACACTCGATGTAAGCATGTCTATAATTTCTATACAGTATCCCTTATCTAAGAGTTCCCTTTTAAGTAACACAGGATTTGTTCTAAAGTAGCTCAATGATGGACAATCATGGAAGATATACATTGATGTATTATATTGACATAATATGTAATATCAAGACGAGTTATTCTAAGATAGTTTAATTTTTTTGACAAATCTCCTATATTTGTTAGGATCCTCAAAAAAATCTCTATCTTTGTTGAGTTGCAAATTAAGAAGTGTTGGAGCATTGTATGAATTAGCTTCCAATTTTTCGATCTCAATTAATAGGTTTAGTATATATTTCCTCTAAGACAAGAAAATGTCTTTCTTACTTCTTGTCACCTTTACTCATAAAAATACTTCAAGACCCTTAATTTTTTCATGTGTAATTTACTATAAGAAAAGGACATCAAAGCTGAAATGCCCATATTATCACTTCTTATAAGCAATAAAGAGAATGATGTTTGATGCTTAATGTTTACAGAAAACTGAGTGGTCAAACTTACTATTACTCGTTCTAAATGTTTCTACGACTTGACTAATTATTTTAAACTGTATAGGGACATTAAAATATGAAAAATTTTTCATACTCCCCCTCAGTAATAAACCCAGATAATTGCTCTATATATCAGTAATAAACCCAGATAATTGCTCTATATATACTTCCTCCTGTGAAGATATTTTTTAATGTCTAATTAATGTAAGGGACAATTATGAGTAGCTGTCATAGAAATGAATAAAAGAGTATATATTAATTCAGTAACATGAGAGAAAGTGTTGGAATAATCCACATTAAAAGTCTAAGCATAGCCTTTTTTCATAAGTCATATTTTAAGTCACGCTACCAATCCATTAGAATTGACTTTGACTTCAAAATCCTATTTACATTCAATAGCCTTATTTTACTATACTTAAGTTTTCTAAATCCTACGTACTATTAGTATTTAAGGCATTTATCTCCACTATCATAGCATCATGCTAACCAAGATGGGAAAAGGATTCAAGAATAATTTTTAGAAGAGTTACAAAATCAAGTCAGGCAAAACAAAAAGAGAAAATAAGATAAGTGCATTCATATTTACCTTTTAAAAGGGAAATCAAAAGATCAGATTGTTGATCCAATATCAAAGAATGGACAAGTACTAAACTTATATTAGGATGATCTCAACTTCTAAAATAGACTAAGTGACTAGGTAATAATGATGATTATGATTATATATTATTATCAAGTGTGCAAGTAACGTCAGTAGTTTAATAAGTGATCTTATAAACTAATAGCTCATCATCTTCCTCAGAAATTGAAGAATTAGGGAATAAAACAATGTTTTCGAAAAAGTTAACATTGATTACCATAAGATACTTGTTAAGATTAGAACAATAGCACCAATGTCTTTTTTTTTAATAAATGAGAGTAGCCTAAAAAAATTCATTTAAAATCTTAGTGACTCGAGGATAAGTATCATAAATAAAATAAACATTAAGAAATATTTAGGATATAAGAGGGAACAAGGGTTAGAACAAAAAAGAATGTTCTAAAAAATCTCACCAAACAAAAGAAGGCTTGTAGTTGATCAAAAAATAAGCTATAGAGACCATATCAGGAAAACATTATTTGAGAATGTGCATTTTCAATAAGAGCATTCTGACGATGTCAAGTAGGTTGATTTTCTTCCTTTTAGCTGTACCATTGTAAGATGGTATGTCAAAAAATGAGGATTAATGAAAATTGACATTTTGAATTTTGTAGTTTTGAATCAATAAAAAAAGAATAATCTTTGACATTATCCCTTATTAAAGTATGGAAAAAGACATTAAACTATGTATATTTTTGTATAAAAAGCAATAAAATGGAAAAAATAATTCTAATCAAATTTTCATTATATGATAGAAATCATCAATCAAAGTACTAAATATATTAAAATTTGGTTTTGAACATAACAATAACTGAACCTAAAACATTGAACTTACTAAATTAAAAGGAAAACTAGCTTATTTAGTCACTCGAGGGATTAAAGACATATAATGATGTTTAAAAAACTGATAAGATTTATAATCTAAGCAAGATATATTATGAAATTGAGGATATAACTTCTTCAATAGAGGTAAGGAGAGATTTGCTAATCAAAAATGAGATTCAAAAGGAGTTAAGACACTTGGATAAGCAGTGGGTCTAGGTATCTAAGGATCTAATACATAGAGACCTCCTGATTTAAGTCTTTTTATAATAGTATTTTTTGTTATAATATCTTTAAAAAGAAAATGATAAGGAAAAATAGGATATAACAATTTAGGATATGAGTGAGTTTACTCTTTAAAAGTAATAAAGTGGAATTAACAGTGTTAGAATAAAAGAAAGTGGATCCATGAACTAAAGTAATAGACAAAGGATATAACTATTTCTAAAAAGTAAAAGAATGATTAAAATTACTGATATGTGTTTAATTGATTGTATATTTATTCCCTCACACTTAGTGATTAATGCTATGAAATGTTTAAGAAACTCATTTTGGTTCATATTTGGTTTTGGGTACAGTTTGGAAGCATAAAAGTTAAAGTGAGTTGAAAGCACATTGTTTGCATTGTTTTCTTGAGATTCACACTCAATTGTCTTCATAGAATAAGAAGGAGAAGGATTAAAGAAGAGGAGACAAAAAAATGCCATAAAATGAAGAATATATGATGCAGTGCAAGAGTCACGACCATGGATCAAAAGTCATGGCCATGAGCATCAAGTCACAACTTTGCATCAAAAGTCATGGCCGTGAGCATCAAGTCATTATTGTGAATTTTGTGACCTAGGCTCCTAAAACCTAAGTTTTAGTATAAATAGAACATTTGACTACCAAAAGGAATGAATCATTAATGGATTAGTTTTGGAGAAAAATAAAGGGCAGAGCGCCTAGATTTTGGAGACCCATAGAGGGCTAAGCTTCCCCAACTCATTTCGGAGGAGAAATAAATGCCGAAAACACATTTTGGGCATCCCTCCATTGTGTTTGTTGTTCTTTCTCTCTTAGGGATTGATTATGTTATCCTATGTTTATTGTTTGAGTGTTGTGTAAGAATGATTAAATGCTCTATTTGATGTTTTTTATGTAAACCCATTGCTAGAATCTTGAATACAATACGTAATCATTGTGTTTGGATTCATTAGTGGCAAATAATAGTGTTAAATTGTTAGGGATAATGTAACATAGGTTAAATGACCCAAGCTTTCGTGGTTATTTCCTAGATTGATATGTTTTCCTTATTCATAATGCGACTATCTAACTAAATCTAGAGAACTTGTTCTAGATTGTCCGATAGCTAGGTTTAATTAAAGAGCTTGTTTTAATTAAACATGACCTAAGGGAAAAATACGATTGATTTTAATCTACGACCAATAGTTCTAGGAGAGGTGTGAAAACAACAATTCGATAAAATATGTTTAATTGTGTATAGGCTCAGATAGATCCAAGAACCGATTTCCAAATCCATTCATCATTTTCATCATTTTTGAATGTTTACTTTAATTTAATTTCATCATTTTAATCTCATTTTATTTTCTTATTTGAAAACCAACAAACCCCCCATAACCTAAACAATAATTATTTTTATTAAAAAAGTTTTACATACATTCTCTGTGGGATCGACCTAGAATTATCACTAGCTATAGTTTTAAGTTTAATTATTGTTTGTAGTGTTACGATGCGCTAATTACCTATCACACGAACTAAGATTCTAATATCAATCGCCCATTATGAGGAAAAGGAAAGAAGACACGTAATTATGTTAACTGATCAACAATTGTAATGATAGGGTAAGATAAGCTTTTTAATGATTCTTGTACTAAGTGAATACACCAAGTTCATTTATAGAAATTGTAATTGTCTTTCTGAAAAATAAACTAGATGTTATATTTGTTGTAATATGAGATAAATAAGACTTTTAGATTTGTTTTAAATCTTTCAAGATGTGCATTTATTCATATAGGGGCAACCTCATACTGATATTTATAGACTCATAGGTTTTGGGCATGGTGATAGGAATGACAGTAAAACTAATTTGTTGGATCTCAATGTAGCATTTAAGTTGGTGATAACTAACTCCTTTCTCAAGAAAAATGAGGTGCAACAAGTGACTTTTAAGAGTAGAACTATGAAAACTTAAATTGATGACTTCCTCATAAGGCAAAGCGATCGACCAATTTATAACGGTTGTAAGGTGATACCAAACGCTTGCTTGTCAACTCAGTATCGATTGTTGATTTTGGATATTATAATTAAGTTCTGGAAAAGAAGAGAAGTCCTAGGAGGTGTACCAAATTCAAATGGTGGAATTTGAAAGGGGATAGAATGGAACAACATAGGGATAGAGAAATATATAGAGAAGAATGGAAATTAGAAGGAGATGCTAACCAGATGTGGGAGATATTATCAACACTTGTAAGGAATACAGAAAATGAGATCTTGGTGTTTCTAAAAGGCCTAAGGTCAGCAAGACAGATTAATGGTGGATTGAAGATATACAAGATAAGATTAAGAAGGGTGCCTAGAAAGCCCTATTAGATAGCACCATAGAGGTAGAGAGAGTAGATAATAAAGAAAGTTACAAACTGAAAAAAAAAGACAATCTTAGAAGCTAAAAGTAGAGCTTATGAGAAATTATACCAACAGTTGGAAGCTAAAGATGGATAAAAGGATACTTTTAAGTTAGCAAAAGCTAGAGAATAGAAAGTGAAAGATTTAATTCGAGTTTATTGTATAAAAGATGACTTAGTTAGCTAAGATTTTTAATGTGATCTTTAAGTCTACTAAAATGCTGGATAAGTGAAGACTTAGTCTGTTAATTCCTCTATACAAAAACAAAGGGGACGTCCAAAGTTGTAACAACTATAGAGGCATCAAACTACTTAGTCACACCATGAAGTTATGGGAGAAGGTGATTGAGAAGAGAGTGAGAAAGGATGCTCCCATCTCAAAAAATAGTTTGGATTTATACCAGGAAGGTCCATAATAGAAGCTTTACATCTTTTTAAAACATTAATGGAATATGACATAGAAAGACAACATAACCTAAACATAGTTTTTATTGATTTAGAGAAGGTGTATGATAGGGTACCTAGGGAAATCATATACAGCTGTTTAGAAGTTAAGGGAGTTCCTATGACCTATATACGAGTTATTAAGGAAATATATGGAGGTTTAAAGACTAGAGAAAGGACAATAGGAGGAGATATAGAGCATTTTTCTGTTGATATTGAGCTATACCAAGGCTCCTTATTAAGTCCTTTTTTGTTTATAATAGTAACAGATGAGAACATCAAGAATATCCAAGTGAATATGCTTAACGTATGTTGTTTGCTGATGACATTGTTTTAGTGGATGAGACAAAAGAGAGTGTCAATGTCAAGTTAGAACTTTAGATGGATACATTTTATAGTCGAAGGGCTTTAACCTGATTAGGAATAAGATGGAATACTTAAAGTGTAACTTTTTTGTTCCATAAGGTGGCTTCCGATGTGGAAGTAAAGATTGATTCGAAAGTTATACCAAAAAAGAGTGTTTTAAGTATCTCAAATCTATCATCCAAAGTAATAAAGAGATCAATGAAGACAAAGTTCACTAATATCATATCAGGATGGTTTAAATAGAGAAGTGCATATGGAGTTTTATATGGCAAGAAGATATCACTCAAGCTGAAAGGTAAATTATATCATTTAGCAATTAAGCTGGCCATGCTCTATGGAGCAAAATTTTGGCCCATCAAGTAGGTGCATAGTCATAAGCTAATGGTAATGGAGATGAGGATGCTCCATTGGATATGTAATATTACTAGAAGAGATAAGGTTAGGAATGTAATGGTAAGAGAAAAATTAAAGGTGGCTAATATTAATCAAAAAATTAAAAGAGACAAGGCTTAGGTGGTTCTGATATGTTAAGAGGAGACACCCTAATGCTTCAGTGAGAAGATGCAGGAAGATTATACTGAGAGAACTTAAGAGGAAAAAAGGAAGGTTAAAAAGAACTGGAGGGAAGTGATAAAAAATGATATGACTCTGTTGGAACTTACCAAGGATATGACCTTTAATATAAAATTTTGGCATACTAGGATAAAAATAAAGGATGTCACATAGAGAGTTCCTTTTAGTTTTCTTAAGTCTTTTAAACATTTTTATTTAAGTCTTATATGTTGTATTTGACCTAAATATTTAATATGTGGTACTTCCATCTTACCTGGTTATCTTAAACATTTCCTTACTTGGCCTAAATATTTTCTTGTAATGACTTAGTTTGAGTTATTTACTAACTTGTCATCTTTCTTCTTTGTGTATTTATTTACTTGTTTTATCTTTTATTTTTACTCTTTACCTTGTTTTATATTTATTGTATTATTTATTTTATTACTTAGTCTTATATTTTATTTATACATATTATTATTATTATCTTTTATATGTATTATTATTTCTATTATTTTAATACGTAAATGCATATATACATATATATTATCTTTTTTTATGTAAGTCTATCAAAAATAGCCTCTGTATTAGTTAGGGGGTAGGACTGCGTATTACTAGACCTCCTCAGACCTCACGTATCAGCAAGACTTTTATTAGGTTGTTGTTATTGTTGTTGTTGTTGTAGCATATGCATTTGGTATTGCCTAGCTAATAACAATAACAACAAATAACTTCTTTTATATCATGACCCCTATTATCCTTACTACTTGTCCCTCCTCCTCTATTATTTTTTTATAATATGATTTTTTAGTGTTAAATAATTATTTTGATTAATAAAAGCATTAGAATTTTAAATATTTTGAGTGAAAAGTGCATTGAAATTTGTCCAAAGTATTTGAGCAAGATCTAATATAGGGAGAACATTTCAACACTAAAGAAAATTTAAAATTTAAAGATCTTAAACTGAGAGTTAAGAGTAGCCACAAAACACATTATTCCCATATGCACTTATTAAGCCTAGTAGACTTTGATGTCAAAACTAAAGAGTAACAAAACATTTAATCCTTTATAGGTCTTTTTAAAATTCATAAAGTATATCTAAAGAGAGTAATATTTTTATTTTTCATGATAAAAACCTTTACATAATTTATAAATACAAGAAATGTTCCCTTTTTTATAATATAAAAGTTCTAAATATTCCATCAATTCATTGATATACAATCATTAATTAAAATGATGACCTTATTGTTAATGGAATTTTAAATTTACAAAAACATTCAAGCATCATCTTATAGCCACTCCTTACGAGTATGGTCTAATGATGAATGTGAGGTGATGATCTAAAATGCTCTTAAGTAAATCCAAATAGTTTTACACCAATCCAGCTAATTAAGATCAATTAACTTATGTTATATGTTTTTATACATCACATAAATAACATTAGTCACAACCAAGTTCTTTTGTTTGTTAATTATATAGATAAAATAGTCAAAAAAATTAAGAGCAATTAGAAAATCCCAATTGCAAATAGGAAGGAAGATCTAGTAGAGAATCAATTGTAAACTTTGGAATATGAAAAGAATAATGGATTTGGTGTTTCCAAGAAGAATCAACAAGATTACCAACTATTGGGCAGAATCTTAACAAATTAATATATGACATTTCTAAAATAGAAAACCATGAAAAAAAGGTCAAATAAAGGTAAAGAGAATAGGCATTCTTATTAAGGTGCTGAGGAAAGTAGACCTATAAGAGTCGCAATAAGGGAAAGGCAACACTATGGAACCTGATCGGAGCATATGATGTTGTCGTACATGTTGCCATATGTTAGCATATGGGAGATATGTATAATCTTCAAGTAATGCATAAGGTTTATACATAAAGCTTCTGATGATCGATCTTTAGGGAGCGACTAGTTAGCTAGTCAAACTCCTAGTGGTGACATTAATGAGAACTAATGGTCTCCTAGAATGGTGCCCTAAAAAACTTCAAAGTTTTGCTTATTAGGAAGAATTGAGGTAGAAGAAGAACAAAGGTAATTATGTTCACAGACATAATTGAAGCTAAAAAAGCCAAATAGCCAAGATTGACTCTGATACCATATGAATAAGAGTGGAAAGATGATTCAATTGATAATCAGATACATAGGTAAAGGTAACATATATATGTATGAGTTGCTCAACTCCTAATTAGGTAGGTAAATGAATGGAACGCTTATAATCAAGATATACAATCTTTAAAAGTCCTTATAATCAAGTTATACGTTACATAACAAACATTAATATTCATATCTTTAATGTTAAAATTGACTTTTTCTTATAAAACGTTTGTCTAAAAATCATTTAGTTCCAAAATCAAGATTGTACCAAAAAATTATCATTTGATGAACTATAATAAAGTTAAATTGTACTTGAAAATGTATTCAAATTGTAACATCCCATTTCCATATAACAGGCTGAACCATAGAAATGGGTACACGTGAGATCAATAGGAAAACACATCTCATGCTCATGCATTTGTGAACAGTGATTTCTGCACATGAAAAATATCTGTACATGCATTCATGACATATTC
>JAOTAY010000189.1:22931296-22948641 GCA_025629805.1 Erythroxylum baracoense
TTATGCATGAACATAAAAATGCATCTCTTGCCTCTCACTGAACACTCCTATTTACCATTCTAACCTTCCCATAGGTACTGAGATGTTACACCTTATACTTAATTGTAGCTCTTTGCAACCAAACGTGCCTTATATCTTGCATTTTCAACACTTGAAGTACCTTCTTTTCTTTGGAGACCTATTTGTAACCAACAATTTTCTTACCCATTGGTGGCTTCACCAAAACCTAAGTACTATTCTTGTGTAGAGATTCCACTTTTTTGTTCATAGCTACCACCTACTTATCTGCATCAACAGTTGAAACTGCTTCTGTATATATGAAAGGTTCATCGTCTCCACCTATTTCCTGTGCCACTGATAAAGCATAGGCAACAAAATCTGCATACCTCAGTGGTGGTCGAATATCTCGTCTTGGTTTGTCTTTGGCTATGGAATGTTCTTCTTCTATTGGTTCATCTTCAACATGATTAGGATCTGGTTCATCAGCCTGATTTGTCTTATATGTAGAAGACATCTATGAAGGACCTGAACTGCTAATCTCTAACTCCACGTGCTTTTGTGTAACATCTTTTTCAAAATTACAAGGATTACAAGACTCATTTTTAGGATGCAATATAGAGGACTCATCAAATGGAACATCCCTACTAATTACAAATTTAGGTGACTTGGAATCAGGACACCACAATCGATATCCTTTCACCCTTGAAGCATAACCAAGGAAAATACAATTCTTAACCCAAGGCTCTAACTTTCCCTCATTTACATGCATATATGATGGACACCCAAATATTCTTAAAGAAAAGTAATCAGCAAAAGTACCTAACCAAACTTCTTCTGGAGTCTTGAAATCAAGAGGAGCACAAGGAGAGCGATTGACGATGTAGCATGCCGTAGCAATGGCTTCTGCCCAAAAGTCAAATGTCAACCCTACATTAGAGATCAGACACCGAGCCCTTTCTAAAAGAGACTGGTTTATGCACTCGGCGACTCTATGTTGTTGTGGAGTCATTTTGATAGTTTGATGTCGACCAATGCCTTCATTCTTACAAAATTCACCTCCATAAAATTCCAAACTATTATCTATTCATAGCCGCTTGATATGATTTCCTGTCCACTTTTTAATCAAAACTTTTCATTGCTTAAGGTTAAGAAAATATCATTCCTAAGTTTCAAGAAATACACCCAAACCTTCCTTAAATAATCATCAATAAAAGTCAACATATACCGCTCACCACCTTTAAAAGGAACACGAGAGGGCCCTTAAAGTTCAGAATGAATATAATCCAAAGTACCTTTTATTTTGTGGACATCTGGAGAACTAAAATGACTTGTTTCTAATTCTCGATGATACAATGCTCACAAAATTCTATCTCACTAGTATTTTGATCACAAAGTTGGCCTCTCTTACGTAACAACGTTAAGTCTTTCTCACCCATGTGTCCCAAATACATGTGCCACAATTTGGTAATGATGGCATCTAAGGATGTAGAGACAGTCGCAGCATCTGTCACAATAGATCCCTACAAAATATACAAACTACCAGACTTACAAGCTTTCATCAATACAAGAGCACCTTTTGTAATTTTTAAAACTCCACCTTCAGCTGAGAACCTACACTCTTGAGAATCAAGAGTGCCTAAAGAGATGAGATTTTTCTTCAGATTAGGAACATGTCTAACGTTAGTGAGTTTTCTAATAATACCATCATACATTTTAATCCGGACCGTACCTTTACCAACAACTTTACAGGCAGCATTATTACCCATCAAAACAATTCTACCATCCAATGACTCATAAGTGGAAAAACACTCCCTGTCGGGACTCATGTGGTAAGAACAACCAGAATATAAATCCACTATTTATTAAACTTGACTTTATCCTCTGTGACTACAAAGATAATTCCTTCATTCTCATCTGTTACTACACTAGCCTCAGCGATTTTGCTATTATTCTTCTCATTTTTCTCCTTATTTTTTAATTTATAACAATAAGCCTTTATATACCTCTTTTTCTTGCAATAATTACAATTTTTGATTTTGTATTTGGATTTAGACCTGCCTTTGGATCTACCCTTCTCAAAGTCGCTATTTTCAGATCTACCTTGTACAAATAATCCCTCTGCCTGACTTCCACTAGTCTCCTCAGTGATGTCCTTATTAATCTACTCTTTTGATTTTAATCCAGACTTAATACTATCATATGAGATGGACTCTTTCCTATAAATCATAGTATCACTAAAATATTTAAAGGACTGGAGAAAGGAACATAATAGTAATGACTTGATCTTCATCCTCAATATTCACATCTACATTCTTCAAATCCAAAATAAGATAATCAAATTTATCCAGATGTGAAAGAATAGATGTACCTTCTGTCATCATCAACATGTACAGCTTTTGTTTCAAATAAAGCCGATTTTCTACCCTCTTCTTTATGTACATGGCTTTCAACTTGTCTCACATACCTTTGGTTATAGTTTCACCGGTAACCTCTTGCAAAACCTCATCGGAGAGATTCAATATGATGGCTGATCTAGTATTTTTATCTAAATCTGTAAATTTATCTGAAGCCATATTCACTGGCTTTTTCTAAACTCCATTAAGTGCTAACTCACACCCATCTTGTATAAGAATGGCTTCTATTTTAAGTTGCCACATGCAAAAATTAATACTTCGGTCAAACTTTTCAATTGAGGTATTCGTTAATATCATGGTGGCTAAAAAATTATAATTCTCACTATTTTTTGACAAGTAGGTCCTATAGGCAAAACTAATACAGTGGGTCCCACAAGTGAAAACAAGATAATGGACCCCACAAACAAATCTGAGCAACGAACCTTACCAATAAAACCAAGGTAATGGGCGATTACAAGCAAAATGGGATAGTGGGCCCCACACATTATATCGAGGTAATGGGTCCCGTTCAGATTGTCAATCAAATCTAACTTACTTTTTGATGTGAAGGATTCACGTTAGTGGCAACTGCAGAGCATACGGTAAATTAGACACAAACTAGGCTAAATCTCTGATACCAATTTGTTAGGAAAAAATACCCCGGATCTAACTTCGGTTATATTAAATAGCCCATAATAGAGTAACGAAAAATAGAGAAAGAGCAAATAAATGGGATACTGAACACAAAACTTTACGTAATTCGGTCAATACGACCTACATCCATGGCCAAGGGGTGAGTCACATTTACTAATATGTGAAGAATGTATAAAAGTACAAAGGTTGGAACCAAAAAAAAAACAAGAAGGCTTTTATAACCTTATCAAATATACAAAATGACTAAAGAAAGAATGAAAGGATTGGTTTTGGTGCAAGGGACTCAGCAATTGAAACGCTCTATTTATAGTGCAAAATTTGTGCTTCTGTTGAAGGGATTTTGTCAATTTTTTCAACCCCTCTCCACAATCTTCACCAAAAAGATACTTAGTGACCAAAAAAAAGTCTGCCTTGGCCAGCAATATTTGACTTGGTTGAGGGCCAAGACATTCAACAGATATGCTTTTGGTCATTTCAGCACCAATAAAGGACTTGGCCTTTCAATTCCACAAACCTCAGAGACTAACCATCAGGTCGTTGATTGTGAATCAGAAAGCCCTGAGAGGATGTACACAGTTCTAATGGGTCTCAGTATTCCAGTAATGAGGTGGCGAGTAGAACGCATGAGTGAAGAGCATGTACATAGGGGACACAGAGCCAAAGACCAATTGGAGTATATGGTATCTCGGAGGCACGGTTACAGCTCTACTACCACATCACTCGGATGTAAAAGTTGATGAATCAGACTCTGGTGAAGAGGTAGAAATGGAAGACTCACCTGCTGCTCAATCACCAGTGCGCTCTCCACGGGCAATACCTTCGTCTCATGTCAAAGATGATCATGTTGCTCTAGAGTTCATCCGAAGTTGCCAGTTTATAATGCTCTTGCTGATCTATCTGAGGCTCTCAACTATCCCAGTCTTAGAGTCAGATAATAGGATTGACTATGACAACCGAGGCAAATACTACAATTACTTAAATTAGTACCATTGATGTCTTCCATATTATTTCAAACAGAGGTCGAGTTTCTCCTGTCAATATTTATATTCATTTCAACCTATTTCATCTCAACGAAAAGGAGCTTCATTTGATCTATTCATAGCTTGTTATGGTACGAGTACAATCACATGATACTATGACACATAAATTTAGTGCTATTCATTTGATGTTCTCGTAACTCCAACTTCTCTGCAAAGAAAGAGATCGAGATCTTACTGGTCAGACTCAACGTGTTTACTCTCAAGGACAAATTCTTTTATTGGTTCTTTTTCGTGAGACGTTTTAATAATAACGAAGATACAATAAAACAATCCAATTCATGTCTGCCACTTGCTTCGAATGCTACTGAGCATATAATCTGTCTTCTAATTTAATCACTTAGCGTATCACTCTGACTTCTGAATTTATGAGTTTATTATGTATTTTATCACACATTCTGCAACCATTAAATCAACTTCTTCAATAAACAATCTGTAGCTGAAGCTAGCAAGGTATCATTAGCCATTCTAGACAGAGAAATGCTTGAATTCCAACAACCATCTCTTCTTCATGCAGAATCACAATGCAAATCTAATATGTGGAGCATTCATCAGGTTCAACATGATGCATGAGAAGATCAGAGAGTTAAAATTTCGTGATCAGAAAAATAGGATGACCAACGTCTCTGAAAAGCCTGAAACAACCAACTTCTACAAGAACCTCATTTGAACTCTTGCAATGAAAATTGATCAAATTACCCCTCAACATCTCAACAGCAGCGACAGGTCAAAAAATCTAAGCATGTATATGGTCTCGATTTCTCTTCAATCTCCAATGCTGTGGGTAACCGCTCCAAATTGTACAAGTTGGTTTGACCACAACAGAAGTTGTATATATTCTGGCAAACTCCTTTACTGAATGGAAACACTCGTTCAGGGATTCCCCTACACAACAGCAGAAAGTGAACCGGTTAAATTATGGTCATTCATATTTTTCCAGTTCAACATGCAATTAGACATTAAGCAAACTCCAGAAAGTCTCAAACGAAGAACTTGTCAACCAATCCCAGCTTCATCCAATAGATGTCTTAGTCATAACCTTATACTCGATTTCAATTTCATTCAAAACATGTCTTGCTAAAGAAGTTACAATACCTACCTTTTAGCATAATTAACACTGATTCGTAACTTAGAATGACATGTAAAATCCTGATTTCTATTAAATTTCATAGTCGTAGAAATCAATAATTTTTGTTGAATAAGCAAAGTAGAAACAGACCTGAGATATGGAATACGTCTACGCCTTACAAGTTCATATGTAGTCTGATTTGTCAGAATAAGATAGCTGTACACAAAAACTTGCGTGAGAGGGAAAAAGGGAGTGGCAGTTGAGGATGATACATTCAGTTATGCAAAATAACTTTTTTTCTTTTTTTTTCAAATGACAAGCCGTTAGAATTTTTCGTAGAACAATATACTGTGATGAGCAGCCAAAAATATTCATATGCTCCAATGCACCATAGCAAGCTTAAAGTTTAGAGTCCGTTTAGTTCCACTTCTACTTTTCTGTAGTAATTTTTAATTTTAGTTTTATCTTTTTAGTTTTTTTTTTTAATAAACACAAAAACATGATTGTTCGTGTTTACTAATTATATATTATATAAAACTTAAATATAACTTTTTACAAATAAATAAAATTTATTTTAATATCTGATATAATATTCATTGAATATTATTAGTGAAAATTATTATATTTTTAAATAAATAATTTAATAATTAAAGTTTTATTTATAAATTAATATTTATTTTAATATATTTCAATAATTAAACTAATTTTATTTAAAATTTATATATTCTAAATATATTTCAAATTTTAAATATAATTATTTATTTTTAAATTTTAAATTTTAATATTTAAATTAATTATAAAAAATAAATTAAGTTATTTATAATTTTTACTAATAATAAATATTTAATAATTATATAATATTAAATTAAATTATTTATGATTCTTATTAATAATTAATATTAAATAATTATATAATATATACTTTCTTGATAGTAAATCGTATTATAAAAAAACACTTTTTATAGTTTTATAACTTATAAAAACCAAAAGAAATAAAAAAACATAAATCAGAAAATCAAACAAAAAAATTTTTTTACTAAATTTGAAAATAAAAATAAAAACTGAAAATATAAATGAAAATAAACAAACCCTTAAGAGTCGTTTGGTTCTACTTTTGTTTTTTGTTCAGTTTTTGTTTTGTTTTTTATTTTCTTTCAAATAAAAACAGAAACCTGTCTGGTTGTTAATGTAATTATATTTTTATCACTGATAATAATTACATATTAGATAAAACTTAAAGCTAAATTATTTTTAATTAAGTTAATTTATTTAATCTCTTATATAATATTTATTAACAAATTATTAATAAAATTATGTTATATTTAATAAATTAAATAATTTAAAAATCAAATTTTTATTTATGAATTAATATTTATTTGAAATATATTTTAATTATTAAATCAAATTTTATTTGAATATTTATATATTTTAAATTTAATTATATTTATTAATATTATTAAAATTTAATTACATATAATTTAATTATAAAAATTAAATAATATATATTTAAATGATAGTAAATCAGATTATGAAAAAAATAAAACAGGAAACAAATACTACTTTTTATGGATTCCATAATTTTTGAAAACTGAAAGAAACCAAAACCAAAAACAGAAACAGAAACTAAAAATTCAAACAAACATTTTTTTTTTACTAAATTTGAAAACAAAAACAGAAAACCCAAAAAATATATAGAAACAAACACCCCTTAGTTATCAAACTTTCATTTCTGAAGTCAACAAAGCCTCAAACCTATATAAATGTTTTATCACACACAAGCAGGTCAATCTCAGCTTTACATTATACATTTTTGGATAAAGAATATCGCCTGATGAATATCCAAAAAATAGTCGTATGTATCAATGAGCCATAGCATGCTTAAGTTTAATTATCAAGCTTTCATTTCCCAAGTCAAAAACCTATCTAAATGTTTGTTACACACAAGTAGGTAAACTCTCAGCTTTACATTATACATAAAGCATGATCTCTCTAGGCCACATCTCCATCAAATAAACAAGGATAAGAAATTGAATTAAATAAACTAAAACAGTAAAACAAAGCTTTGGATCATTGAGGATGGCCACTACAAGCATCAGTAACTAAAATGCACTACCAGATGAAAACAGCAAATTTTGATTGTGAGGCTTTCATATAATAACCTAGGGAACCCGTGAATCAAAAAGGTGTGCATAAAAACTTTCATGCTAAAAAAGTTTAATAGATAACAAGAGTTACCTATGGAAGAGTAGCAGGAGGAGAAGAAAGATCAGAGAGATTGATAAGGTAACCAACAACAGTATCATGATAGCACCCTTCCACCTGCACGAACAGTTTCATCTCAGGATCCAATCTACGTTCATGCAGTCAGATAATATATAATTGTAAACCTATTGGAAGGTGGATAATTTAGTACATCACCACTTCCATCATTTTTTCCCTTTCAGTTTTTTGATATTAGTTTGCCATCAAACACATTTGACATAGGAAGAGAAAAAGTCTCTAGAAAACATGAATGAACTCAAAGGCTTCATACCAAACCCTTGTGATGCTAGTCTTCACGTATTCAATGTATAAGATGCCAGTCCATAAGCACAATGCTGTTTCTTCCCATATGTACCACCTAAAGTATCACAATGAGAAAAGAAGGGTAACCAGGACACAATAACATAAATATCATAAAATAGTTTCATAAATTAGTTAAATCAGCATAAAAGAATATTGAAAGAATAATTCACCAGAAACGACAATGATTTTTCAGGCCAATGCAAGTTCCAAGCCAAACGCAATGATGATCAAACTGAAGCACACACTTATCGCAATCATGGCAATGCTTTGTTCGTGGAGGCTGAAATCACAGCATTAAAAGTACGAATGATTTCATATAAGGGGAATAGTTATTTAAGAAACAGCAGAAATGCATGTTTTATTGCTCATAACATATCTTTCATTCAGAAACACAATTGAGAGACTATAATAAAATATCAATCAATAAATAGGCAAAATAAGGTTTGTAAAAGGTTTAACTCAAGACACCCAATTTCTATGGTGCTTTACACCACAGCAGTCTTAACACTACAGTGCACCTTAATCCAAGAAGTTAACATTTCTGATAAAACTTACTGCATCTAATTACTAAACTTGTCCACAGCTTATCACTACCATGTGTGCAGGTTTTTATGTGTTTGTTGCTGTTTTACAAGTTGGACAGGGCATTATGAAATGAAATTTTGGTTCTTTTCATTGATGATCAAGTCATAGTCATCGATCATAGTCACCATTTTCACACATCTTCCATATAGCTTGATAACAATGACAATGTAATCAAGGAAAAGAATGAAGGTATATCATGCACATTTGTGCTTCTGTGCTTGGCAACCAAGAAAAGGGTGCTAGCACCATTGATTTTTTTTTCTCCTTTTTCTCTTTCTGTGGGGAATTGGGTCCAAGCACAGCCTGACTAAGCAAGCCATTACATTTAGGGCAAGATTTAGCAATCCTATAGTTATAGAAGTGTGAAATGCATATTCAACAAGAACCAGGAATCCTACCACAAACAATAAGCAATGATCTTCATTTGTAGAAGATTACTGAATTACGAATGCAGCCACTAGCAGTTCTTGGCATTTTAGTGGTTGTAATAAAATTTTGGTCCATGCATCTGGGTGCATTACATAATGCAGGAATGAATTCATAATATATAAATACCTGTTCAGCGTTGCAATAGGTGCATGTCAAACTTCTGCAAGACCAAGAGAAAGCAATAAATAGCCAGTGTGAATGCCCAATGACTTATTTTAATTTAAGCCTATTAAAAACATGAAATAAAAATAAAGAAAGAAACAATAACGCTCTTCCACTGCACAATTTACACCAAGTCACCCTTCAATGTAGGTGATACCTATTTATGTTTAGCCAAGCAGTTAAATATTTTCTGAAAATTCTCTAATTGTTTTTAAAACTGTGGAAATTAGCTTTTACACTAAGCAAATTCCAGAGACCAGAAGCAGCCATCATATTAGCAAACTTGTCATCGTAGAGCAATGTGGATAACCATCTAGTAATTATGCCTTGAGAATCCAGATTAAAGCCAACAGTCGGAAAGATGTTACTTCTGGAGAGCAGGATCACGTCCCTGAACCTGATTCACTGAAGATGGTGCCTTTAGACCAAGTTTACAAATGCTTTGTCCATAGGTAGGATTATCTTTTGTTCCCATAATAAAGAGTCTGTTAGTTTGTCAGTAGATTTGGTTTCAAGATTGTCTTGTATCCTTTAGATGGGAATGCAGAAAAATAATAAGACGGGCTTTTATTCACTCGAAACAGTCAACATATTGAGATTCAGAGTTTTATCTTAACGAGCTCTATTCTGTTCTACTTAACAATATAGGTAGACAAGGAGGGAAGTCTTCTAGGCCCAATATACAGGCAGAGCTACTAGGGGACTTTCACTACAAGGTCCTGTAACCAGATCCAGAACCCGGGACCATAACAAAATAATATTGAAAAAAAGGCTTCAACCACCAACTGTAAGTGCTTGGGTACCTTACAGATGTACCAGGGGGGTACAAGTCCAATACAAGCTTTGTCCAAGACATTAAACTACTTCCCGTAATATCTCTTCCAGGCTGATTCTGATCCACATCTATGATAAGGCATCTGCTCTTGCTTGAAGCAGGCTGTCTTTGCAAGCATAGAAAAACCCAATAGTTAGGGACACTATTCGCACTAACTTAAATTCATCACTATTGAATGTTAATACCTCTTATTTGTTATGAATTGATCTCTTAAAATAATAACTCCAAAACTAGGCCTTACTTTGAGATCGTTGATGACTTTCTAAGTGCATTGCTTTCATTCAAAGCCCTCATTGCATCAAGAACATAACTGAAGTAAAACATTAGGCAAGCAAGCATGTCATGCAATTAAAAAACATAAAACATATGAGCTGCAAGCGTGGTATATCCAATAATGAAGAGGCAAAAACTGGATTGAAATTTACCCAGGAGAAGAACCAGATGTAGCAAAGTACTGAACTAGTGTTGCAGAAAATAATAACAAGTATACAGCAGTGTACCTGAGAGAAATGGAAATGTTAAACTACACTAATCAAGGTTCAAACATGTTGCAAGCTCAAGTTCAGGTGATGATGATAAGATATGGTATGGCATCACAAAAAACTTTGGGGAAGTGGAAAAGAAAAGGATAAAGTAACACATCTTGATTGTTAACTCTAAAAGCCAAAAGAAGTGAAGCATAGAACCCGGTTTTGATATATGTATGTTGATTGGTTCAGTTATACCTTAGCAATTTTTTGTGTGCAATAGGAAAAAGAGACCAGTTCTCCTTAATTCTTTCTCCTAATAGACTATGGTGTTTTTGGTTAAAACATGCAAGTCCCCAATGGCAATTTTAACAAAGTTAATCAAGTGACTCTAATTCCTCTAATAAAAGCACATATGTATTTGTGCTTAATTTGATCAGCCCTCATAGGAAGTTCTTCGAGAGATACGAGGCTAACCATTTGCTTCCAATATACAATAAATGAAAGATTTAAGTATAACAAAGATTCATTCCATTTCTCCTTCAATTGGCCAAAACCTACCTCATCTTCCTAAAAGCAGTCAGTAGTTTGCCTCAAATTTGTAAGGTCTAGTAACTTTTTACAATGCGATACTCTTTGAAGACCCAATCCTAGTTACTAGATAAAGTACTCATCTAATCCCCTCCTAATTCATTAACTCAAAATTACAGAAAGCAGTTAACACTTTATGTTTCCAACAACGAAAAGGTTACTCTCATGAAAAGAAAATACATTTCTCTAGATTCAATATCGAAGAACATAAAATTCGAACTTTTGCTTAGAAGATAATATAGTCATTGTTAGCATACCATGGCTCCTGCTTCGTTCTCTCTACCAATTCACTATCGAAAAGAAAGAGAATTCCTACATATACCACATGGAGAATCACCAATGCAGCTTTCAATCCCAACGACGATCTCCTAGCTATCATAAAACAACAAAGCAAAATGAACTAATTGCAAAGAAAGCTTGTGGAAGGGTTACATTTGAAGACGGAAGTTCAAGTAATTTAAGTGAAAAGAAAAAGTAACAGATCTTCTCGCCAGATTTCTCAGGACCCAAACAGAAACCGTACCAGGATCCGCGAGGCACGGCACGGCACGGTAGCATCGATGCAGAGCTCGATTGCAGGCGTTTTGGCACATGCTCAGAATTGACATCGGAGCAAAGTCATGAAATGGATTGACTATAAGAGGATGTTGGATACACTGAAATCAAGCCAAACCACCTCAAAACCGGTAAAGTTTCAAAATTTCTGGGAACTTTCTTAGGAAAGTGTACTTGCCAAATAAAGAGAAGATTTTGCTTAGTCCAGAACCAGCTTGCGAGACAAACTCGTACGGGCAAGTAAAATCATTAATTTGCTTTGCTCATTGTAACAGTTGAAATGTTTTCCGACCTAATCAATCTAGATTCTATTTCACTTGATTTAAACTCTTTTCATAATTCAGGCCAGGCTGTTGTTTTGAAAATGTTTTGTGCTTGACAGCATTGGCCCAATTTGTACAAAGTAATTTGATTTGATAAAAATCTGGATCAGTAAATTACTAATTTATAAGGCTTTGTGTTTGCATCTTGTCAAGTGAAAATATAAGTTTGAGAGCCTGCGACTTATTTAATATGAGATCTCCACTCTATGGCTTGTCGAGCGCAAAATTGTCAATAAATAAATCAAGCTAACTTTGCATAGAAGGAGACAACAACATTATATGATAATCGAAATCATCATGAAGCAATTGGAGAGAGACAACAAGCAACTTCACTAAATGGTAGCCGAAATTATGGAAAATGGGGCCTATTTCTTCTTTAAGCATTCTATATAATTTGACCAAATTTTTGGTCCAATAGGATAATTGCTTGTATGAGTAAAACTCTAGCATTTTAGATTTTTTAGTTTTTTTGTTGTTATAAAAGAGTGTAATGAAGCCTTACATGAATGGTGTGTTGGGATTGAATTAAAACTCTCCTCTTCTCTTCTCTCCCCCTCTCTCTCTCTAGTTCGTGTGTGTGTGTTGAGTGTGTTGTGTCATATGATATCAAATTAGTATCAGAGCTAGTTAAATCAAGCTTCAAATTTAAAGTGATTTGTGAGAAGAAAAAATAAAGAGATTGTTCTTATACTTATAAAAGAGTGGTTTATTTAAAAGTGAGAGATGTCAAATAGTTATAATATTTTGTAGTCAGGTCCTAAATTAGTTAGTAAACTTGATTATAATTATTGGGAGATTTTAATGTCTACCCACTTCAAGGCTCACAATATTTGGAGTCTTGTTGATTTAGGCTTACAAGAAGGAGCTAATGTAAATGCTCAAAGGAAGGATCAGTTGGTGTCATCCCAAAGTAATCAAGGAGTAGATTATTTAGTTTTTTGGCAAAATTGTTAATGCTAAAACTGCCAAAGAAGTGTGGAGTATCTTGAAATTGGCTTACAAAGGTACAGATAAAACTAAAAAATCCAAATTGCAGTTCCTGCATAGAGAATATGAGAGGTACGAAATGTCTAATTCAGAAACTATTGAACAATATTTTTCTCATGTTACTGATCTTATCAACAAGATGAGGCTGTATGGAGAGGATATTTTAGATAGTAAGGTAGTGGAAAAATTTATACTCACCATGCCTATTAAATTTGACCATGTTGTGACTACAATACTAGAGTCACATGGTATGAAGACTATGACTATAGTAGAGTTGCGAGAAGCATTGAAAGTCATGTTAACAGAATATTGGAGAAAACAAAAGAAACACTAAAAGGCTAAGTGAATTTCAATAATGTTACATAATCTAATCAAAATTGTTAAATTTATGTAGGAGTTGTCGCATCACCGGTGGCAACAGTGGAAGCTTCAAGAGCATTCCTCGTTAGGGTGTTCCCATATGCGTCGAACCAGTGGCAAGACATGCACCAGTGGTTCCCGATAGTGTGTGAAGGTAAAGGGTGGCAGTTTTAGTAACCCTTATGGTTTCCGGAGGTATTTCGTTTTTCGCAGATTATCTGTTTTGAATTTGTAAGGTTTGTTCATTACTTTGTTCATGTGTTCTGTGTGGTATGTATTTTGGTGGCATCGTTTAGCAGTTTTGAGGTTTTCAGCTAGGACCTTTACGTTCTTCCTTTTCCCAAAATTTTCCCAAGACTTTAACATGAGCATGGTCTGGGTGTTTTTTGATTAAACGAATAAGATGGTATGGTCCAGATGGTTTAGGACCATTGCACAAGGAGCTTCCAGGTCTCTTTTTCTACGGTAGTTTATTCGCTTTCCCCAGCAGCATCGAGCCCCCTAACAAATCTGCTACTGCTACAAAGCCAGTAATTTTTTCTGTCA
This sequence comes from Erythroxylum baracoense, assembly GCA_025629805.1. Taxonomy (NCBI): domain Eukaryota; kingdom Viridiplantae; phylum Streptophyta; class Magnoliopsida; order Malpighiales; family Erythroxylaceae; genus Erythroxylum; species Erythroxylum baracoense. The sequence goes on from JAOTAY010000189.1 coordinate 22,944,855, forward strand.
AAGACCCGTTGGTACCTCACTTTTTTTTCCATTATAGGTCTTCCTTTTTAAGACTAGATATTTAGTCAGTTGTGTATAAGCGTGATAATTTCAAATATATTCCAACAGCTTATCTCCACGGACCCTTTCCTTACAAGGCATTGCTAACACTCTCACCTATATGCCACTTGCATGCCACTACAAAATATTTCTCAGTGGGCTCCGAGACTAAGCTTTGACAAGGATTGATTCTTTTGCCTCTACTTCTATCTGGACTTAGATCTTTTATCGCACGATTTTTTTGATAGTTCCTGTGAGTTTATTTATATGCACTTTTTAGTTAGGCTACTCGCTTTCTTACTGTTTGTATTCGTGTTTTAGTGACTTTTTATTTATTTTTATTTATTTATTTATTTATCTGTATTATTATTATCATCATCATCATCATCATCATCATCATCATCATCATCATCATCTATTTTTATAACTCTCCATCCTTATATATATCCCAAGGATGTGTATGATAGTAACTGTAGAAAAGTGCAAGGGCCACGAGCTAGAAGGAATGGCTTTTAATTACGCGGATGGGATTCGTGCAAGCGTTTCGGTGCGTGCAACAAGCAAAAGTAACAGGGGGGACGACATATTGCGAATAGGCTCTTGGAGCACTGGGACCCTTACGGGAAAGTCTTTAGAGTTAGTAGAGATTTTAGACAAGTACATGATACAAATAGCCTGCATTCAGGAGACTAAGTGGTCGGGAGGTAAAGCAAAGGAGATAGGGGATTCAAACTATGGTACTGTGGGAACATGCGAAAGCAAAATGAGGTAGGTATCCTAGTGGTCAAGGAACTTATAAACCAAGTGGTGGGGATCAAAAGGATAAATGATAGGACCATGGTAGCTAAAATTGTTATTAGCAAGGATGTTCTCAATGTAGTATGTGCTTATGCTCCTCAAGCTAGTTTAGACGAACAACAAAAATGTGTATTTTGGGCGGCACTGGATAGAGTGCTCTCACAAATACCTAATACTGAGCAGGTTATTGTAGGAGGTGATTTTAATGGGCATATAGGGGCTGGGTTAGACGGGTATACAGGAACGCATGGGGGTTTCGGATACGGCACTAGAAATGAAAGTGGAAATGCCTTACTAGAAATGACCATGGCATTTAAGCTAGTGATAGGCAATTTCTTTTTCAAGAAAAACAAAGCCCAATTGGTGACATTTAAGACTAGCGTGACTAAGACGCAGATTGATTATTTCCTTGTCAGGAAGAGAGCACGAGCATGGTGTAAGGATTGCAAAGTGCGTCCAGCCGCATCCTTATCAACCCTGCATAAATTGTTGGTTTTGGATTTGGGCATTAAGGGATGGAGGGCACATCAATTTACTAAGTAGTGTCGTAAGCTTAAATGGTGGAATCTAAAAGGGGACATGGTGGAACGATTTAAGACACAAATCCAATATAGTGCCGCATAGGTCGTGAAAGGGGATGCTAATAAGATGTAGGAGGGAGTAGTCCACGTAGTGAGAGAAACCACCACAAAACTCCTAGGAGTCTCTAATGGCAGAGGGGCTGGCGGACAGAATCTTGGTGGTGGTCGGAAGAGGTTCAGGGGACGTTAAAGGCGAAAAGGAAAGCATATAAACATCTAGTAGCAAGTACTACATATGCGGAGCAGGAAACTAACAAAATCAAGTACAGACTGGCAAAGAAGGCAATTTTAGTGGCCAAAGGAGAAGCATACAAGAATATGTACAAGGATTTGGATATGTACAAGGGAGCACAAAATTTTGTTAAGTTGGCACGAGATAGGGCACGCAACACGAGGGATTTCAACCAAGTCTATTGTATACGTGATGAAGCAGGAAAAGTACTCATGGAGACACATGCCATTAAGAGCAGGTGGCAGAGATACTTTTATGACTTGTTTAACGAAACATTCTCGGTCAACATAGAGTTAGGGAAACCCTCCGTGTCGGAGCTTTTTCCTAACTAGTCCCAATGCGAAAGGGTTACAAGGGGAGAAGTTACAAAGGTTTTGAGAAAGATGGGGTGCAGAAGGGCAGTAGTGCCGAATGAGATCCCTATAGAAGTATGGAAGCGAATAATAATTTTCAGTATTGAGTGGTTAGTTCAGCTTTTTAATGTGATCCTAGACTCAGCCAAAATGTCGGATGAATGGAGATTGAGTAGGTTGATCCCATTATACAAGGCCAAAGGGGACATCCAACATTGTCACAACTATAAAGGCATCAAGTTAATAAATCATACCATGAAGAAGTGGGAGAAGGTAATTGAAAAGAGAGTTCAGAGAGCTACTTATATATTGGCCAATCAATTTGGATTTATGCCTAGTAGGTCCACGACAAAAGCAATACATCTACTCCGTAGGCTAATGAAGTACTACAAGGAACAAAGACGGGATTTACATATAATTTTTATTAATTTGGAGAAGGCATATGATAGGGTTCCAAGGGAAATCTTATGGAGGTGTTTGGAGGCAAAGGGAATTCTTATGACCCATGTACACATAATTAAACATATGTATGAAGGAGCATTGACCAGCGTAAGGACGATAGGACGTGACACGGAAGGATTTTCTATTGGTGTTGTTCTACACCAAGGCTCCGCATTAAGCCCTTTTCTATTCACATTAGTATTAGATGAGCTTACGAAACATATTCAAGGAGAGGTACCATGGTGTATGTTATTTGCTGACAATATTGTCTTGGTAGATGAGACTAGGGGGGTCAATTTCAAGTTAGAATGTTGGAGAGAAACGTTAGAGTCAAAGGGTTTTAGAATGAGCAGGACCAAGATAGAGTATTTAGAATGCAACTTTTCGGGAAGATAGATGGTCCACGAGGGGGCGGTAGCAATTGGTACTAACGTCATACCAAAAAAATCGAGTTTTAAGTACCTTAGGTCCATCATCCAGAGAGATGGTAATATCGATGCCGATATAGTTCATCGTATCAGGTCTGGGTGGGGTAAATGGTGAAGCGCATCAGGGGTATTATGTGATAAAAAGATTCCTTTAAAGATTAAAGGGAAGTTTTATAAAATGGTGATTCGACCAACTATATTATATGGGGCAGAATGTTGGCCCACCAAACGTCGACATACAAGATAGTTGTTAGTAGCAGAGATGCGTATGCTTCGTTGGATGAGTGACATTACCAAAAGGGATAAGGTCCGAAATTGTGTAGTGTGAGACAGACTACAAGTGGTCAGTATTGCCAACAAAATGAGAGAGACCAAGCTTAGGTAGTTTGGGCATGTGAGCAGGAGGTACTCTGACGCTCTAGTACGGAGATGTGTGCAAATAACTCTTAGTGGCTACAAGAGGAGAAAAGAGAGACCATACAAGAACTGGAGGGAAGTGGTGAAGAAAGATATGACAGAGTTGGCCTTTCCTGAGGAAGTGGTTAGAAATAGAAAATTCTGGCGCGATAGGATAAGGGTAAGGCCATCCATTTAAAGGTCGTGAACAAGTCGTTTTGTCATACTACTTGTCTTTTAAGCACAGGTGTAAGGGAAAGGTCTAGCAAGGATGTTAGAAACTGTAGGATTGTCATACACACAGGATTGTAGCATAAAAATGCCTAGTCCAATAAGAGACAAACAGAGCCATTCCTTACAGCTTATCAGGTATTAGCAGATCAGGCCTCCACATCAAGTATATTCTTCAGCTCTATTTCTTATATTTATTTATTTATATACATATTCATCTTTCTTTTCATAACGTCTTCATTTTCTTTTCATTTACCTCATCTTTTAACATATTCAGTTGTACTTTTA
>JAOTAY010000189.1:22973514-23001819 GCA_025629805.1 Erythroxylum baracoense
AATAAATTCTTATATGCACATATCTCACTATTCACTACTGCATGAGCATGAGATGTGTTAATTTACCACACCCGGACTCGTTTCTCTGGTCCGACCCGTTCTCTGGAAACGAGATGTTACATTTCACGTCTAAAATCTGCTGCAAAAGTTGACTCCCTACATTTTTCATCTGTTCACATCTTTTTACGGTGAAAACTAAGGTTATTAGGACATACACGATCAATTACATAGCCATGTAGGTAAATGTATGACTCCAAAAACCTCTAAAATTGTGACTTAACACATGCACAGAGATTTACATGGCCACATACATGGTCATATATCTCTAATTTGCTTCAAATCTTCACTTTATGTAATGATTTTATTTGAATTGATCTCCTTTTGGTTCACGAAGGCAATTGTGACCTATAAATACACTTAGAGAGAATAAAGTACCAAATATACAACAAAACTATAAAATAGTAAGTAAAATACATCAAATATGGGTGCATAATTATAGTCAAATACGCATTTATCAAACATCCCCACGCTTAAGCTATTGCTTATCCTCAAGCAAATCATAATCTAAATTTTTAACTTTACACATATCCATCCTTACTTAACCTCAACTTGTCCATTCATACTTTAAATCATCAAATCGTATTGATTAATTAGAATTAAGTTATCCTAAAACTAACTTTATAAGTGAATATTAATAATAATCACGTCAATAATCTCATTAAAATCGAAAGCATGAATCTTTACACCCTCACTAAGGTTTCATTCAATGCACTTAAGTGTTTTCGGTGAAAAACATCAAACTCTCGAATCAATACATAATAAAATTCTTACTATACACTTGTAATTATCATCATATCTCCATCACATATATATATAAGCTAGAAACAAAAATCAAAAGGTATTTATAAGGATGTAATAGGGCTTAGGTAAGGTATGATTGGAATAACAAAAATGTGATAAATTTGAAGGAAATTTACAAAGGAAACATTACAAGAAACTTGTTAACAATATACACGTCCTTTCATTATAAATCCATTGGTACTATACTTTTTTTCTTTTTTCTATGCTCGTTTATATGATGAATGCTCATATATATATATATATGTTTGACTTTAAGCATTCATCATATACCACAGTTAAAGAAATATTGGACCTCTTAAAATTTCAAGTTTCAAACAATCAAGTAATGTAAATAACCTTCAAGGTTAAAAAAATAAAAAAGACTTTAAACAAAATAGGATAAAGTTAATAATTAGATTATGATCAATGAAAAAGGTTAAGACGAAACTTGGTTATTCCTAAAGATAAATTATAGGCAAGGTAATTATCAAAGAAATAGGCTTAAACAAATGTTGAATCTTAATGCCTTTATCATTTTAATGTTTCTAATTTATGTGTGTAAATATTATGCATTTGTCATTGAAATTGACTATTTCAAAGATTACTAATAATATGACTTATAAAAGTAATTTTATTCTAACTATCATCCTTTCGCATACTAATTCAAATCAATATTTTATAATAAAATAAAGAATTTATGGACAGATTCCAACTAATTCAAAATATCAGTTAATAAAACTTAATAACAAAGATTATAACAAAATTAATAAAATCATTAAAATCTTTAACCCCCTTCTCGCATTTAAAATCATACATTATCTTCAATGTATATGATAGAAGCACATATAATTAATGAGAAAGTGGAGTTGGTACTTCCCTGAGTAATACAATTTTCTAATTTTGGCATTGTCCATCCAATATTAGACTAACATCCTTACAAATATAAAGAAAAAGGAATAAAACAATAAAAGAAAATAACAATAATAATAAAGAAAATGAATATAAATATAAAATAGAGATAACATAAAATTCAATATAAAACCTATCCTAATTCATAGGTTACCTCCTATGGAGCACTTGTTTAACATTGTTAGATAGACGTACACTGCACATGATCATCACCTGGATCTATAATAAGTGGCTTGCTTCCACTTTTTTCTCCATAAAGTAGTTTCATAGCCTATTAACAAGCCACATGCTGTAAGATGATCAAAAGGAAATAATGTATTAAATTATTAATTCATTAGTAAATCCAATCACATGCATTAATGAGTCAAATTATTAATAAAATAAGGGATAAAAAACTCCCCAAATCTTCGGTTAGCACAAACAGTTTGTTATGGAGGAAGTGGGAACCCTCTGTACTTAAAGAAACTACCATCAATAGTTTCCTTATTTGGTTCCTCCGTTAGTTCTTCCTCAACCACCTTTGTCCACTCTTGTTCTTCTTCTTCTTGGGCAAAGTTTTCTGGCTCTTCTTCTTCTTCAACTATCCTCCACTTCCTTTTCTTAAATAAAGCCTTCCTCTTCTTCCTCTACTACCATTGTTATCTCGTTTTTAAATGCCACTTCATTTATAAAGCCAACCTTTGCCTTTTCTTCACTCTGCTACGTTAATAAGCCCAAATAATATTTTACGTTATGCTCAAAATATTTAGGTGAAGAAAATCTTTCTTTGAATTTTTGAGTTAGCTTTACTTTTAACAAGGAGTTCTATTATTTTATCTATAATACTTTTTCCTTCTTCTTTTTCTTCATCTGTAAGCTCTTTTTTGCTTTTATAGATGCTTGTCATTACCATTCATTAGGATATGTTTCAGTAGTATTAGGCAAACTCCCCTGTAGTTTGTCAAATAATATCTTTGCCAAATAATTAACTCGATTCACCATATTATGAATACGAGCCTCTGTTATTTAATGCCTTATATTTGATTCCTAAATAATTTTGATCATCCTATCTTCTAGAATAACAATTACCTCCTCACCTTCTTGAAATGTATCATATTCAGGTAAAGAAAATCTCTCCTCAAATGAACGTTGACTTGTTACATGCTTGGAAAGGTCTTCTAGTAGTTTATCTGTAATACTTTCATATTGCTACTCTTTTTCAATTAGAGCATAGTCATTACATCTATATTCATAATGTTTGTTCCACTTCGAATTATACACATTCTCATATGATGCACCTTAAGGTTGGTTGTACATGCTTGGTTACTCTCACATATAGTTTGGTGTCCGACATTTATGATTGTAATAATTACTCCCACAAATATTGCAACCCAATATGGATATCGATTGAGCTTCCAAAAATATGTGAGAAACATCTCTTTCCAATATGGTGATGTTATATATTACGATAACTCATTATAGGTCCCATAAGAATAGTGATTGCTCCATCCTTCCATTATAAGTTATGGCTATAATGATGAATCATAAATCCAAACAATAAGTCACAAATTCAAAGTTAAAATAGGGAAGTTCAAAAGATAATTGAAAGAATAGGCTAAGAATATAATAAGATACAACGAAAATAAAATAAATACAAAAGTAATGGTTAAATCAACAGAATTTACGTTTTCCTAATATTACAGTCCTTTGTAATGGCACAAGAACTTGATTGATATTTTTCTTTATATCAATATTAAATTAACCAAAAGTGCACAAAGTAACTATAACTAGCATAGGCAAGTACGGGTTGATCCCACGAATATAGTAAGTATTAGTAATTACCCATCTCGTATTATCAAGCCTAAGAATTAGATGTATGATTTTCAATTAAAAATAAGACTTAAACAAATAAACTAAAATTAGAAACAGTAATGAACAAAGAAGACAAAGGAAATCATTTAGAAAAATCGATATCAAAGATTAAAGCCTAGGTAATGAATCCCCCTAAAAATTATTAAATAATTAACCTTTTATTATGTAGTTATTTCATTGATTACTGGGCCGTGAGAATTTCTATATTATGTTAATAACTTTCTCGAAACTACTAACAACTAATCCATTGGTTGATTTACAAAAATATTTCTAGTTTAAAATCGTAGGATTGTATTGTCAATTTATGAATTCCACTATTAGGTTTTACCCTAATCTAGAGGAATTATGTCAACCTACCTCATGTTTGCACTTTACTACTTTCAGTTATGGTAGATTTATTCATACAAGGAATTTCTCAATCTCAATTATATGAAATCATATCATACACTAATATTCTAAATATATTAGAACAATGATAAAACACATAATTGAGTCATAATAAATCACTCAAGATAATTAATTAGAATAAAACATTAAGATATATTGTATCACAAATTAGGGTGTATGAAACTAGGCACTAAAAATCATTTAGTTATTGATAATAGAAAACAAAATCAAATGTAAACATGTAGAAAAAAATATTAGAAAACAAAGAGTTCATAATTCTAAGTCCCTTTCTATTCTATTGAATCTTAATGCAAGTTTAGATTTGATTTAACCTTTTATCGGATCTCTTTTGATGTTAACTTCGTGTTTTCCTCTTCTTTAGATCAAAATCGCCATCTCTTTGGATGTTTCATGTCTAAAATCTGCTACAAAAGTTAGCTCCCTACATTTTGCCTCTGATCATGTCCTTTTTAGTGAAAAATAGGGTTACACGGTCATTTACATGGCCGTATAGCTCCAAAAAGCCATAAAATTGTGACTTTACATGTTCATAGAGACTTAAACAGCCACACATACGGCCTTATATCTCCATTTTTCTTCAAATCTTTGCTTCATGTCACGATTTTATTAGAATTTGTCTACTTTTGGTCCATGAACACAATTATGACCTATAAATGAATTTGGAGAGAATTAAGTACCAAATATACAACAAAACTATAAAATATCAAGCAAAATACATCAAAAATGGGTGTAAAATTATAGTCAAATATGTATCTATCATGTCCTACTGGTCTTAGAGAGGATTTTTTTGGTTTAGGTTAATGGTCTGATATTTCCAATGGATTTTTACATTTTAAAAATGGAAGAGAATAATGCAGAACATTCAACTCAAGTTTATTGGGAAGGTCATTCACAAAGACAACTAAAATAAAGTTAATATGGATGAGGGGTAATTTTTTCGTTGAATTTGATGGAGAGATATTAAAATTTCATATTTTTCAAGCAGTGAAGTTCCCTATTGATTTTCACTCTATTTATAATATGGATACTATAGATTAAATTTTGTAGGATATTTTGAGAGAAGAAAGCATTGGCAATGAGGTAGAGTTTAATGTTAAATTAGAAGTGAATGAGCAAGTTGATGAAACTTATAAAATTACAAAATCTTTATTAGCGATGCTAATATAGATGAAAACTTTAAATTATGAAATTACTATAACTCATAAGAAAATGTTGCCTTCTATTTTTCAAGATCCAAATATATAATTGAAAGCCTTACCTGATCATCTAAAATATGTCTATTTGGTTAAGAGAAAGTCATTACCTACAATCATCTAAAAAAGGTTGACTAAAGAGTAAGAAGAAGCGCTATTAACATTTCTAAAGGAGTACAAAACTACAACAACAACAGTTAGACCTTAACTGATATAATAGGCAAAAATTCAACAATTGTTACATATAGGATTCTTTTAGAAGAAATTATTAAGCCAATAAGGGAACCATAAAGGAAAATCAATCCAATAATGAAAGATGTAGTAATGAATGATATTTTAAAGCTTTTATATGTAGCCGTAATCTATCCAATTTTGGATAGTGAGTGGGTAAGCCCAGTTTATGCCATGCAAATGAAAACTAAGGTAACAGTGATATGAAATCAAAATGATGAGCTGGTTCCAAAGAGGGTGCAAAATTGGAGGTAAATGTGCATGTATTTTAAGAATCTTAACTTGACTATCAGAAAAGATCATTTCCTATTTCCCTTTATAGATCAAATGTTTAAATGGTTTTTCACATTATTACCATGTAGCAATTGTTTAAGAAGATAAAGAAAAGACTACACTCACATGCCCTTTTGGCACATACACTTTTAGGTGAATTCCCTTCAATCTTTGTAATGCTCTAATTACATTTTAAAGTTGTATGATGAGCAGTTTTTTTTAGTATATTGAAAATTGGTGATTTCATTATTTCTGGAGATTTATATGATGATTACTTAAATCATTTATCTAAGGTTCTCAAAATATGTAAAGAAACAAATTTGATGTTGAACTATGACTAATGTTAGTTTATGATTGATTAAGACATCGTCTTGGTACATGTGATTTCATCTAGGAGCATAGAAGTTTATAAAATAAAGGTTTATTTAATTGTTAACTTACCTTACCCTACAAATGTTATGGAAGTTCAATATTTTCTCAGACATAGTATTTTATCACAAGTTTATTAAAGACATTTCAAGATTTCTATACCATTGTCATTCATTAAAAAAAGATGTTCCATTTAAATATGGGAAAGAATTTCAAGAAACTTTTGACAAGATCAAGTCATTGTTAAAAAGTGCGCCTATTATTTAACCACCAAATTGGAATATACCATTCAAGATCATGTGTGAACTTAGTAATTATACAGAGGGAACTGTTTTAGGCTAATAAATGGGAAACAAAATTAAGTCTTCTATTATGCTTTAAGGACATTAGATGTTACATAGTGCAATTATGCTACAACTAAAAAGGAGCTTTTTGGCAATTGTTTTCTCTTTAGATAAATTTAGATCTTATTTTCTTGGCTCTAAAGTTATTGCTTATTCTGACCATACAACATTGAACTTCCTTTTAGAAAAGAAAGAGTCCAAATTGAGGATGACATGGTGGATTTTTATACTTTAAGAATTTGATTTTACAAAGAAAGATTAAAAATGAGTAGAAAATTCAGTGGTAGAACATCTAAGTAGGTTGTTAAGGGATGAAGATATTTTACCTATTTCTAAAAATTTTCCTAATAAGAAAGTATTCCAAATGAAAGGTATAGTTCCTTAGTATGTAGACCTTATTAATTATTTGGTTACCAAAACTATATCTAACTATATTTGTTAGTCTAGGAAGGAAATGATAAGGAATAAGGTAAAACTTTATGTTTGGAATGAACTACATTTGTGGAAGTTTTGCTTTGACCAAGTTGTTAGACATTATGTGATAGAGAGTGAATATCGTCCTATCTTAAATTTTTGTCACAATTATGCATGTAGATGACACTTTGGTCCTAAACAAACTTCTAAAAAGATATTGGATAGTATTAGGAATCTTTGTTTAAAGATGCTTACTTGTTTTGTAAAAGTTATGACAGATGCTAAAAGATAAGTATGTTTTCTTATAAAAATGAAATTCCTTAAACCCTCATTCTTATAATTAAGATATTTGATGTATGGAGCTTTAATTTTATAAGCCCTTTTCCTTTATCTAATAATTTTTCATACATATTTTTAGCAATTGATTATATTTCAAAGTGGTTTATGGAAAAAGCCACAAGGACTATCAATTTTATAGTTAGTGTAGGTTTTATAGTCTCTAACGTTTCTAATACATTTGGAGTTCCACAAACTATTATTAGTAATCAAGGGAGTCATTTTTTCAATAAAGCATTGGCAACTTTAATTGTAAAGTATGGAGTAAATCATCAAGTAGCCACTGTATATAATCCACAAACAAATGGACAAGTAGATTGGCTTTTGGTAAAGCTTACCATTTACCTATGAGATTGAATATAAAGCTTATTAGGTGATGCAATGTTGCAACATGGACTTGAACAAAGCTAGAGAGGCAAGAAAAACGTAGTTGCTAGAATTACAGGAACTAAGTTGGACAATTATTAACATTTGACAATTTATAAAGAGAAAACCTAAATGTTCTATGATAATATTATTTTGTGGAAGCAATTTGAGGTTGGAAAGAAGGTGTTATTATATAGTTCTCAATTTTAACTTATGCTAGGTAAGTTATATTCTTAATGGATAGTTCTTTTTATTGTCACTAATGAATTTCCTCATGGTGCAGTGGGATTAACAAGTTTAGATACTTAAAAGATCTTTAAGGTGAATGGAAAAAATTAAAACTATTTTATAAGAATATGACAGCCTCAAGTTTGATGGATATGGACTTAGAAATCCCTCAATAATTAGAAAATCAAGAAGAAAATTTTTTGTTAAGCATAACAACATTAAACAATTATGTTATTTGAGAGGCAACCAAAACATGATAATATTTATTGGTTCTGTTTGGTTATTTATTGGTTTTATTTGCTTGCTTTTATGTAAATATTTTGTTGGTTTAGGTGAGAAATTCAATTTTTTGGGTAGACTAAAAAAGTTCATAAAGCAATATAACACCTTTGTGTAACTCAACTTTTAAAATAACAGAACTTAAGTTCTAGACTATTAAAGTTCATAAAGCGAGATCATGTATTATGTAACTTAGGTTTAGGATAACAACCTTTTAATTGCATATTGCTAAAATGAATAAGGCAAGATTATACCTTATACAACTTGAGTTTTTGGTATAAAATCCTTTAAGTTCTAGATTATTAAAATAAATAAGGTGATATCAGGCCTTATAGATATTAGTAGTCTATTTTATTTGAAAGAAATAAATAAATTATTTTTAAAAATAATAAATTAATTAAACATTATATTTTTATATTTTTTATTTCATTAAGATAACAAAACAAAAAAACCTATAACTTTATTCTTTTTTCTTCTTTCAACTCCTAGTATACTCGTCGATTTTTCATAAGCAGGACATTGCTCCATACTTCCACAGTTCCACAACCACATCATTATCCTCCACAAGTTGTCTTGCTCCCAGTCGTTCGTCAACTCTATACCATCACACTCTATGTATTAGCTCCCGACAATCACTCTTACATGTTGTTCATTTAGCACGTCCGTAGTTTCCAGTTATTGTCCGCTTCTAGTTGCCATCACTTCTAACCAAACTTACCTTCGAACCGTCGACTTCCTTTAGTAGTAGTCATCTCTCATAAGTCGTCTACATGCCTTCCATACATCTTGCTTTCAATTGTTGCCTCCTAATTTTCATCTCTGATCAACTGTCATCAATGATTTCTTTCAATCTATTTTTCAATTTTTTGTTAGTTTTTTGTTAGTTCTTGTGGAATTGGATTTTATTTTTTGTTAAGTTGTCTACTTCCATTTTAGTTCTCTTTATTTTTTCTTAGTTAAAATTAATTACTTTTATTTTATTTGTTAAGTTTAGTTACAATTGTTTTAATTGTTAACTGGTTGCTCTAGTTATTGTCTAATATTAGTTTCTTTATTCACAGTAGCAATGAGGAGGTCAAAGGGTATTAATAACATAGTGGCAAACGCTAAATCTACGATGAATTTAATTGAAAAAGCCTTTTAGATACTATACAAACCACTATTAACAATCAAAAGTGTGCTCGAATAGCCAAAGATACGTCTATTTTGCCATCATCTAAGTCAATCCTTTGCAGACATCTTACTTTCAATTCTAAAGAGAGGAAATAGAGGTATGTGGCTTTTGAAACCCAGCAAATCAATTTAGGTAAGCATGCGCATTACCCTTATTTAGAGGAGTTGAATACCAAAGAAAATTTTGATGCTTTGATTAATGATATGAGTTGGAGAAAATTTTGTGAACTAAATGTCTAAGATTTATTGAATTGACTAGCAAGTTTCATATTACCTTTAAATTTGATAAAACTAATAATTTCACTTTACATGGTCCTAATGTGGTGAAATATAAATTAATAGGTAAAGAATTTATATAAAGCATCATTAAATTTAGTTTGGCATTAAGTTTTATAATTGATGAATACGTCAATTCTATCCAATATATTGAATTTGTTATGGACTATAGTGATTTTGATCCTTTATTTTAGAAATCAATGTCTTTTGACAAGTTTGTGTATCATCCAAGCCAATATAAAGGAAGTTGTATTAAAGAACTCGAATAAGTTTATTTACATATATTTCTTAGTTTTAATTATTCAAGGAAGAAGGCTACATCTTGTACATATACGGAAGTTAAATTATTCTTTAATTGGTGTGGGAATATAAGGTTCATGTTAATTTAGATGCTTAGTTAACCACGCAATTTAACATTACATTCAACAACAATTTGTATCTTGGTTCTTTAATTACTTAATTAGCTATTAATCTTTGCTTATTTGATATTGGTAACACGAATATGTATGTAGCATGTGAGATAGAACTTTTGGGCAGTTCTTGCTTAAGCAACATAAGGTTGATTAAGAAATAAATGAGGGAATTTTATTATGTGATATGTGATTCCCGTTAAGGAAGTTCTCCACCACATCAACTTGAGGATTCATATGTTCGATAGCCAATGTTTCTTCTAGCAATACCAATTTGACATGAGTATCATCTTCGGTTGGGGAGATAGGAGCACAAAGTTTCTAACATGGAGAAGAATTTGGATGCTTTGCTTTCAGTTATGGTGGTGACACCTCCATGTCTATATACACCTTAGTGCATTTAGCTTAAATGCTCACAACTAACAGAGTATTCTCATCTTTCACTTATTTTATAATAGTTAATTTTGTTGTGAGCTTATTATGCATACTCTGGGGACTATGTAAGATTTAGGTGTGGGGGAAAGTTAGTATATAAACCATTTTATAATAAGTCTTTATTTTTATTTGGTGAAATATGTGATTTGTTCTTGGACTCTTAAGTATTATTATTTTTATGTATTAATTATTCCTTATGGCAGCCTTAAATTTTTTATTGTTTAGAAATAATCCTCAATAGGATTTATTTTTTGTATAAGTTTTAATGTATGAGAGAGATGAGTATGACTAGTGTTTTCTTTAATAAATTACTTAAAGTATCTCATTGATTTTATTGATTGAAAATGTGCAAGACTTAATGCATTTTAATACCTATGTAAGCTTTTAAGTCTACAAGCAATTCATTACATTTGTGTTTATACATTTTTATTTCTTGTGTGTTATCAAACATGACTTGTTATACTAGAATTTTCTTTTGTATAAATTTTGAGACCAAAATTTTGGTAAATTTATACATGAAGATGATATAGGCATGTAGGTATAATCGTGTTGACCTATAAAAGCCTTCCTTAATTTTTAACCTTAGAGAACTAACTTGAGACTTTACCTTTCTTTTATTGCATATGAACCTTTTTACAAACCACTTTTAACCTTCTTTATATCAATTTCCTTGATAATTTTGAGCTCTTAAAGTTGAAGGAATTGTATAAAAGCTTATTTATATAAGATTTTAAACACTTTTATGGAAAGTAAATTAGTTGATTTATATTGGAATATGGAGGAGAAGTATCATAAAAAGAGAATCTCATCTTTAATTTTCTTTTTCTAGAAAGAAAAGAAGAAAAATAAATAAAGTAAATCAAAATGATTATGTGATTAAAATTATGAGATTCGAATCAAGTGAATTCCTGACTGATTTAAAAAGTCCATAAAAGTGCCAAAATGTGTTATGCTCCACTCTGTATGAACTGCTTGATCCTTACTGTTCATACACAATTCTTCCCAACAGTACCTAACTCTCCTTATCTCCATTTCATCTTCATTAACTACTTGCTAATTTTCTACTTGACTTACTTTATTGCTACTTCTTATAACCTTCTTACAAATTACTTAACTCTTCTTAACTTCTACTTAAACACTTCAGCTTTGCTTCTCCTTTTTAGTCCTTGGGTTATTGTCTACTTCCTTCTTCCCCTGAAGTTCTTAGCTCTTAAGGGGTACTTGTAGAAACCTCATTATCCTTCAGGTCTTGCTTTTGATTAATGGATAACAACTTCCCACTGTTAAAGACTAACATCCCTCAACCTGTTGAACCGACTCTTACCAAGGATATTACTGGTTCTTCTTTAAATATTGAACATAATGTACATTTAAGCCAGGTCATTATTAAACATAATGTACATTTAAGCCAGGTCATTCAAAAATCTTGAGTCTAAGTTACTGAAGACCCAAGAACTAAGTTGAAGTTAAATTGTTTCCTATCAAGTTAGGTAGCTGACCAGAAAATCGTTTCTCCATCGTTAAAGATTCTAAAGGTAGGTGTAAGTAGATGGAACTCCACCATCCTTGGATTTTTTGGATATTAGGTTTGCATTCCCTGTCATGAAGTAGTAGACTCTACATAATTAAAAACAACATGGATTTTTGGATACATTTATTAATAATGAGGATGTTTTACTTTTTAAATTTGCTACACCTGAAGATGATAAGAAGATTATTTAAGTTAGTCTATAGTATATCCTTAACTAGCCTTTACTTCTCCAGCTATAGAGGCTAGGACTAAAGCTGAAAGAGTTTAAAAAAAGAGAATATCCCCATATGGATATGTATTTATGAAGTCCCTTTGGAGTATTGGACAACAAGTTGACTTAGTCACCTAGCAAGTTATATTGGTAAGCCTATATCGATGAACGAAGCTACTGTTGAGATATGAGGGTGAATTTTATAAGAATTTGTTTTTTAGTCACCTCAATGTCTGAGTTACTTGAAGCTATACCTTTGATTAGACTCAATGAGAATCTCCAACCTGTTGAAGACTAGTTGAGAGTGTCCTATGTTTAGAAACCTTAACTTGCTGTCAAGAAAGCTTGGAGGCCCACAAGTAGAGTCTTTCTTGTAGGTGATTATCAAGAGCTAATGGAAATCTGCAACATATGGAACAAGGCAATTGTGATACAGTGCAAAACAATAATATCCCTATGGAAATTAATAACAGTAGTAGCAATGAAGGGAACAATTTCCATAATGATATTAATAATGCAGAATGTGTAATAAGAGAGTTTGATCATTCAGTTTTAAATTGTGTTGTACAAACATCTATACTATTAGTCCTTGAGGAAAGATCACCAACAAGTATTCATCCTATAAAAGGAGTCAACATCAGGAGCATGGAAGGGAAAAAATATAATAATGAAATTTCCATTATAGGAAGTTTAATGGGAGAGATTGTTCTTTTATATACAAATATGTTGTCAAAGCAACTATGATGCCAAATATTGAGGATATATCATATACAAGTCCTAAGATAATCTTTTATTAGCCTATTCCTAGAATTCTAATAGCTATTGCTAATCAACCAGGGAATGTAAACCAAAATTTTTAAACAATCATAATAAGTGTAAATTGCATCATGTTTTAAGGCTTAATTTGACATGCATTTAATTATTAAGTCAATCGTTTAGTATATGTTTAGGTTAGAATTGTGTTAGTTTGTTAATTATTTTTGTTTAAGTGTTTTTATGGGTTAGTAAAAGTCTTTGAGCTTAAATATTATGTTTTTAAGGTACCTTGATGTGTTTGTTAGTGTTTCAGGGTCAACATCAAAGAACGGAGAAGTTTTGAAGACATTTGGGCCAAAATAACAGTCCATGATTGTGGCATAATAGGCCACGATCGTGACAGATGCACTATAGTTGGCCCACATGCCACAATCATGAAAAAAGCCCAGGATATGGCCCATGATCGTGGCTTGTATGCCACGATCATGACAAAAGGCTTGAATGTGGCTCATGATCGTGCATACACTAAAAAATGTCAAGTTTGGAGGGATTTTTTGGACCTTTCAGACCCTAAAAAAACCTTAAGGTTGCTCAAAACACTAAAGATATTTAAAGAACAAGATAAAGAGGCAAGAGAGAGCTTTTGACATCAGCCACCTTGAAGAAACCCTAGAGAGAATTCATCGAGAGATTGAGAAAGAGAAGGAAGAGAAAAGTGGAGAAGAAGTTGACTCGATATACTTCATAGACAAGGAGTTTCCCAACATCGCTGCCTCCCATAATCCATTCAGATTGTATTTCCTATTTATTTTCCATTTTTATTATTGTATAGAATTGGGAAAACCAGTTTGACGATAGGATTTTGAATCTTGAGATGTTTTAAACTTACCTTCATAGTTTTGTATTTGAATTAATGAAATTTGATTGTTTATATGTTATTGGATTTGTTGTGGTTTAATTCTGGACGTGCATAATTCTATAATAAACTGAGACGGTTAATCAAATGAAAAATAATTTAGTTGGGCTAATGAGAGTTAGATGATTTAATAGAACATGAATTAAATCGAATCGGTAAATTGTGTGAAGAGAGATCTTTTATAGGTTTCCGATATTTTATTAGACAACTTCAGAGCTAATTAGAGTTTTGGATAGGTTGTTAATCAAGAGATTGCAATTTCCATAATTTGATTAGGGTTTATCATTTATGGTTAATGGTTATAACTCCAAAGAAAGTAACCAACCCTAGGACCATCTATAAACAATAATCTAGTAATTCATAATCGATTAGGTTAGCGTTAAGGATAGGTAAAATCCCTTTCTCTCAATTGGTAGTTCCCTTAGGTTGATTCTTAGGTGTGTGTTGCTATTGCTGAATTATTAATATTTTCATGATTGATTTTTTAATTTTGAGTTGATTGACTGAATTGAATTCTAATTTTAGTTCCATTATATTTGATTTTCTTTGTTTTGGCCTTATATTTTAAGATTAGATTATCCCTCATCGTGGGATCAATACCTTAGGTACTACGCTATCGAACTATATGCTTGTAGATTATTGAGGGTTTTATTAAAACTTACATAAGTCAAACATCTGATCAATTCACTACGAGGAGATCCAATAGAAAGAAGAAGACTCTAAGCATGGAACCTGCACAATGAAAATCCTCTCTTGGAATTTAAGGGGAGATAATACTCCCATTAGAATTAAAAGGAAAATAATAGCCTACTAAAGTATTTTCCAACTCTTTGAAGGGAGATCATTAAACACAAGGCTTATCTTAATGATAGATTAGTAATCTTCTATAACTCTACCATGGTTTCTGCCTGTCTTATATTCATCTTTGAATAATTGATCAATTTATAGATATCGGATAAATATTCTCATCAATCTTTCTGCATTTCCTTTGTGTATGCATTCAACACTTCTTATTAGAGAGCTTTTCTTTGGAATGAGATCTAGCATCCACCATTACCACTCCTTAGATCATTACGGGAGATTTTAATTCCATTCTTAAGTTGGAAGAAGCTGAAGGTCCTAGTTCGATGGAAAATCCTTACAGAGAGTTTAGGAAATGTGTTGAAGAAGCTCAACTTATTAACATTCTAGCTGGAGGTAATTATTTTACTTAGAGTAATAAACAACCTGGGGTTAATTTTATCAGAAAAAAGCTTAAGCATAGCCATACAAATATACAATGGATGGTAGAATTTCCCAATTACTTTTCTACCTATCCTGGTAATAGTTTATCTGATTACTCACCTGTCATTACTGAGACGTGCTTTTAATCCCAAAAAGCCTTTTAGATTCAACCATTTTATGATTGAGCTAGTAGGTTTTGAAGATGTTATATGGAGGGCGTTGAGAGCAAGGTTTACTAGAACAAAGCAATATATTCTATATAGAAAATTAAGGCTCATTAAAATGGAAATGAAGATATTATTCAAAAACAACATTGGCAATACACTCCATCTGCTAAATATAACTAAATACAGTTTAGATAACTTTTAACAATGTTTATAGCAATCCTAGATCTACCAAACTACTAGAAATGGCGAAAGTGGCTCTCTATAATTACTCTAAAGCTCTATCGTTTGATTACTCTCAGAGATCAAGACTTTAGTGGATAAAAAATTGGGATAACAAAACTACTATCTTTCACAGGTCTATCATTGCTAGGAAGGTTGTAAATAAAATTTTCTCACTTGAGTTTGATGATGTTCAAATGAATTCCTAAGATGAGTTGCTAGAAGGGGCTTTTAACTACTTCTTTGACTTAATGAACAAACCTTTTGGTGCTCACTCATCTATTCATCTTCTTTAGTAAGTGTTACAAAGTGATTTATCTTCTCAAGAAACTTATCTTCTTATCCAACATGTTAATATTAAGGAGAAGCCTTTATTCTTAATGGATTCAATGTGAATTTCTTTGTGAAGATTTGGCCACTCTCAAGAAACATAGTGACCGAAGCAATCCTGGAATTTTTCAACAATGGATCCCTTTGACTACTTATAATAAAACATTTATCACTCTTATTCTTAACTGTGGGGAACTCAAACACTTCTCTGAATTTTGATCCACTTTATGCTGCATTTCTATTTATAAGTTGATCTCTAAGAGTTCACAGGCTCAAAAAGATACTTCCTAATCATGTTGGAGACTCACAAGGTGCCTATATTCAAGGTAGGTCAATTGGGAATAATGTATTAATTCTACAAGAATTGATCAGATCATATTCTAAGAGAAAAGTGAGAGCCTATTATTGCATTAAAATTGAGCTAAAAAAGGCATAGTGTAGATTGGGAATTCATCAAAAACATTCTAACTGCTATGAATTTTCCATAGTTATTTATATAGTGGATTTCTCAATGCATTTCTTCACCTTGATTCGGTTTCCTAATCAATGGTCAGCCTTTAAACACCTTTAGAAGTTCAAAATTGATTAGACAAGGTGATCCCATGTCACCTTATCTATTTGGATTGGTAATGGAGACCTTCAGTATCTAGAAAGTGGTGAAAGGCACTAAGGGATTTAAATTTCACTCCAAATGTAAAAGGTTTGAACTAACTCATTTGGTTTTTTCTAATAATCTTATTTTGCTATCTAAAGCTAATCCTACTTCTATATCAGTGCTTATAAAAGGCCTTAAGATGTTTAGTAGGTCATCTGGACTTAACTATTAATTATTCCAGGAGTAGTTTATTCTTATCCTTTAAAGCCTCTAATCTAGAATCCACTGTATCTACCACTACTAGTTTCACTAAGCAATGACTGCCTTTTATATATCTTGATATTCCCATGACAGATGCAAGGATGGGCTTTAAGGATTATGCCTATGTAATTGATAAATAAATTTCAGAATTGTATTTTGGAGCTCTAAAAATTTCTAATTAAAATAATTTTCATATGTATGTGATCGCAGGTTTACGTACGCTAAGTTTTACTATTTTAACCTCGATAATACTGTAAGCGCATGGGTTGTTCACGTAGTATCTGATATATCGATCCCACGAGGAGGCGTAATTTGGAATTGTGATCTCTCGATTCACAATTGACCTAAAACCTAAATTAGTTCTAAAATTATCTATTAACCTACTGGGAACCTATGCTTGATCTCTAGTTACACGGATTTCACCAGTTTGATTCAATTCTTATCTAACAATTTACCTAACGTTAGTTAGCCTAAATTGATGATATTCACTCGGCTTACCCTCTCAATTTGTTGTCGAATTATTAAGAATAGATATTGAACCATAAAATAACTTAATTAAAACACAATGAAACAAATTTCATAAATCTCAAGAATCAAAATCCCGAAGGTGAGTCTAGACAAAAATCAACATTCAACAACAATATTCTCAATAATTATCCCAATTTCATACATCAATAAAATAGAAATAAAAATCAAAAATACTGTCAAAACAGACTTGTGGAGGTAGAGATTACGAGAAACCACCTATTTTAGGAAGTACTTCGCGTCAAGCTTCGTCTCTGTGTCTCTCTTCCTTTGTCACCTTCCTCAAACTACTCAATATCTCTCTAGGGTTCTGAATTTTTTGAAGTGAAAAGCTCTGCCCAAGGCTCCTTCATCTGTCTCTTAATGTTATATTTATACTTCAGAAGCCCTAGGGTTGATTCGGTGTCGAAACAGTCCAAAAAGTCCTACAAATTTTGAGTTTTCGTGTCAGCCTGATGCAGGCCACAATAGTGGCCAGTGCTTAAACCTTTATGTTTTGATCATGACTCAAAGCGCACGATCATGGTCCGGCATGTAGCTTTCTATCACAATCTTGCCCCGAAGTGCACGATCGTGGCCATGGTCCTTTCAACTTGCCTCTTTCTGTCATGATCGTGGCCTATTGTGCCACGATAGTGGGTCGTGTTTTTGGCCTGAAACTTCTCCGTTCTTCGCCGATTGCCCTGAAATACTAACAAATCCATCAAGGTACCTCAAAAATATAACATTTAAGCTTAAAGACTCATACTAACCCATAAAAACAAATAAGCACATAAACTAACACAATTGAAACCTTAATACACACTAAACGCTCAAAATAACACTAAATACTTAACAAATCAAACCCTAAAATACATTGTAAATCACAATTATCAACATCCCTATACTTAAACATTTGCTTGTCCTCAAGAAAACAAAACAGCAAACATACAACACACAATGCAATAATGAGGCAATGACTTTGACTTCATGAAATAAATTTAATCTTAAAATAATCCTACAAGTTATATTTAATCATTAACAATCAAAATCTATGTCTACGGGCTTTGAACTAAATATATAATTTAATCGAGATCTAAGTGTTAATTTTTTTACCCTTTCTAATTGTACACACACATTAATAATTCTTTGGTCTTTTCGACTCTGTAACTGTTCCTAAGTATATTTTCATGAAAAGTCGAGCTTCCTACAAGTTATGTAGGGCTTTATTAAGTAAATACTCTTTCTTTTTATTAAACATAGACTTAGTCTTTTTACACGGGGGCAAACATTGGTAATGAATGTCGATTCGGTTACTCAACTAAGTCATGTTTTTATTAAACAGCTTGGTTGAAACATCATTATAGTCTTTTGACATGAAGGCACACATTTATGATGTGCGTCGATCCGGTTACTCAGTTATATCACATTTTCAACTGGCTACTAGCTCTATTCATAACCCAAAGGCCAGCAGAATAGTGATTTATTTAAAAATATTTATTTATTTATTTATTACCTACCTTGTTGTTTAAGCTATTCGTCTCTATGAAAAGTACTAGTTATGCTATTTAAGTATAAAGACCTCAAATTATGAATGAAAGTGTCAACCTATAGGGTGCTAAATTTACACCAAATCCTAATTAGTTGTATATTTATCCAAAGTCTCCTACTCATTAATTTTGAGAGCTAATGATTATTTACAACCTACTAGACTATGTTTAATTAAATAAATTTCACTCCATCTAAGCTATTGACACATTCAAACAATTCACAAGATGCAACTTAATAACTATCATACAATATGCAAAAATCACATTCAAAAGCAAAGACGCATAATCCCTCCCCACACTTAAATAACACATTGTCCTTAATGTAAGAAAGGTACATAAACATACCAGGGAGAAATAAAACATAATATATGAAAAACATAAGAATAAAATACTAATAAAAATGAAAAGAAAAAGGTTAGAACACGAAACCATTTATGGTGATAGAGGTGGTGATGGCGATAGTGTTAAGACCAAATCTACTTGACATCGAGAGTGTTTCCCTATCTCATATGTGATTCAAGAGAGTAAAAGAATTAGCAATCCAAGCCGTTCTAAATCAATCAAAACTTATTTAAGAATTTAAAACAAACCTAACTACACAACAATTTATATCTAACTACAAAATGTGCTAATTTATGGTCATTAGCTTGACCTTCATCCTTTAAAACTCAGCCATGATCAATTATGAGTGGCTTGCTTCCACCCTTTTCATTCAACATCAACTTTGTAGCCTATGAGTAAGCTACAAATTGTAAAATGATCAGAAGGACAATATTGATAAAATTATGAAAACCAATTAATTTCAGTAATGTCCTTTTCATTAACAAACTGTCAATAAAATAGGGAATAATGAAACTCCCTGAATCTTCTATCGAATCCAACGGTTTCTCCTGTAAGAACATGAATTGTTCTCTTTCTTCCTTAATCACCTTCGTCTCCTCTGCTTCTTCCACCTCACAAATAGAGACTTTCATTGCTTCTTCAAACTCTATGTTTGTTGTCGTTTGTTCTTCATCCTCTTGTTCTTCAAAAGATTCAAACACATCAATTATCCTATATGAGCTACAAACCTTCGGATTCTTAATACATCATTCATGTTGAACGTCATTTGATCATCATCAATCCAAAAGATAGAGTTCTTTTTCCAAGCATCTCCCAAGATTTTTTGATGTCCACATATGGTATATTAAGAACTGGTGAATAAAAGGGAGGGTTGACATTCTTTTCTTCAATAAGGTGGGGTTTAGTTTGATTTTCCACTGGTCCTTCTGACTCTCCCCTATTCTTAGGTGTGATAGCCTCATATTACTCTCTTTGATGTATTTCCGTATTACTTAGAGAATCTTCCACACTTTTCTTACAAAATTCCTTAGAAAGCTATCTCACTCGAATCTCTAGGTTATGAATAGACGACGTATAATTTTTTGTTAGTTGCTCAATTTGTTGTTCTAATCTCTTCTAGGCCTTTTCCATGTCTGTGAGCTTATCTAGAATCTTGTCCAATTTAGAATCCCATGAACTAGACTCATCTTGCTGAAATCCTAATAGGCCTTAATGTCCTAATTGAGTCTCCGCATTACTGGACTAATAAAAATTGGGGTGGTTATGTAATCCCAGAGTGTACGTGTTCCAATAAGGATCATTATTTCCCTAATCATACTGTGCTTCATTGTAACTCTCAAAAGTTCCTTGCTCCCTATAATATCTATCTTCCATCATTGTTCTTTCCATTTCTTCTTGCAATCTAGCTCTTTAGTTGTCTCATTTCTCATTATAAGATGTCTTGATGTGTCTCTACTTTATGCCCAAATTTTAAAAAAAAAGTTAGTGGAAAAGCCTTAATATCACCTCCTCGATAACGGCGTCAAAAATTTGATCGTAGGTTTACGTATGCTAAGTTTTGCTATTTTAACCTCGATAATACTGCAAACGCACGAGTCATTCATGTAGTACCTAAGGTATCGATCCCATGAGGAGGTGTAATCTAATCCTAAAAGCTAAGGCAGAACTAAAATGCAACAATCTAAAATAAACAAACAATGCAGAAAATTATCAATCAAACAATGAATTACGAGAATTAAATGTTGAAAGTAATAACAAATAGCAAACCACACAGCCCAATCTAAAATCAACCTAGGAACTACCAATTAAGAGAAAGGAGGTTTTAATCTAAAATTACTGAGAATCTAATCAATTATGCAATTATCGAGTTACCAGATCTAGACGGTCTTAAGGTAGATTACTCTCTCTCGAGTTATAATCTTTAAACCCTAATTAATAATCCCCAAATTAAATTATAGAATTGTGATCTCTTGATTCACAGTTGACCCAAAACCTAAATTAGTTCTATAATTTTCTATTAACCTATCGGAAACATATGTTGGATCTCTCGTCACACGATTTCACCGGTTTGATTCAATTCTTATCTAACAATTTACTTGACTCTCGTTAGCCCAAGTTGATGATATTCACTCAGCTCACCCTCTCAGTTTGTTGTTGATTTATTAATAATAGATATTGAATCACAACATAACTTAATTAAAACACAATGAATCAAATTTCATAAATCTCAAGAATCAAAATCCCAAAGGTGAGTCTAGATAAAAATCAACATTTAACAACATTATTCTCAATAACTATCCCAATTTCATACATCAATAAAATTGAAATAAAAATAAAAAATACTGTCGGAACGGAATCGTGGAGGCAATGGCTGTGGGAAACCACCTGTTTTGAGAAGTACTTCACATTAAGCTTCGTCTCCGTATCTCTCTTCCTTCATCTCCTTCCTCAAATTACTCAATAGCTCTCTAGGGTTCTGAATTTGCTGAAATGAAAAGCTCTGTCCAAGGCTCCTTCATTTGTCTCTTGATGTTATATTTATACTTCGGAAGCCCTAAGGTTGATTCGGGGTCGAAACAGTCCGAAAAGTCTTGCGAAACTTGAGTTTTTGTATCAGTCCGACATAGGGCCACGACTTTCCTGATCATGTCCTAAAATGCACGATCATAGTCTGGCACGTAGCTCTCTATCACAATCATGGCCTAAAGTGCACGATCATGGTCATGGTCCTTTCAGCTCATCTCTTTCTGATCGTGAGCTGTGTTTTTGGCCTCAAACTCTCCGAAACTTCTCCGCTCTTCGCCGTTTACTTTGCCATCAAAGTACCTAAAAAATATAACATTTAAGCTTAAAGACTCATACTAACCTATAAAAACAATTAAACACATAAACTAACATAATTGAAACCTAAATACACACTAAACACTTAAAATAACACTAAATACTTAACAAATCAAACCCTAAAACACAATGCAAATTACAACTATCAGTATGCACTAATATATATATATATATATATATATATATATATATCATAAATATGAAATATATAAAATAAGAAAATATTTAAACTATGTTAAACTAATATATTTAGTTATATAATCTATAATTACTTCATATAAGTCTAATTACATTAAAAATTATCTAATACATTTTTATTTGAATATTTATTGTTTATTAAATAAATTTTAGACAATTATATCATATTTCTTTTTATACATAGGTAATTATTATTTTAAATAGGAGAAATTTTAAGTTTAGTCAATTTAGTCTTATAATTTTTTAAACATTAAAATTATAATCAATATTTAACTGTTATTTTAATTATTAGTCAATACTGATCGATACCAAAGTTCATACGATACTTTTTTGTTTAGTACTGATTTTTGACTGACCTAGTATTCAAATTAATGTGAAAGACATGTTATAAGCTTTAACGAAGCACAATTGGAATGCATTCATGAATATGGGCAATTGTATTTTTAAATAAGAGATAATTAGAGACGATTCTCGATCATGGGTGAAAGTATGTGATGAGTGTGCATTAGTTGAAACTCCTAACGATGTGTAAGAATCACATATGGATGAATGATTGGAACAAAAAACTAGCACTAAATCGAGCGTGAGTGGAGTGTTTAACTGGATATAGTGACGTGCTCACGAAAGTGATTCGAAGAAGGGTTGTCAAAAAATCCTTGGAAATTAATGATGGTGGCATCGACTTGATGGATTTGTGTATGTTTGGAAGTTTCAGCAAAGAAGGACAACGAACAACAATATTCGAAATTCAACAAAGAATAAGAGGATACGCAAGGTTCAATCCTTACTAGTCCTCACGAATACGTGATTCGAGCAACTCAGATGATCGAAACTAAAACCAAGAAGGTTGAATCAAACAACCACACCACAATTTGAGAAAATTGATAAATGAATTATTGATTCGTGTTGAAACAAGAACAAGAGGAATTAACCTCACTATGGTCGGCGGCACAATCAAGAAAATAATAGTCGTCCCTTTATAATAATGAATCTATTTATACCTAGGTTTAATAATAGGTACTCGGGCTTTAACATGGGTTAACCCAAAACAAAAAGGTGTCTTAACCTAAAATAATTAAAAGGTCTAATGTATGGGCTTAATTGTCCAAGTCTTCAAGTCCTAAGAGTATCCGATCTAAGGATTTGAGTTAGATGGATCAATTTGGGCTGGGATCCATAAAGCTCTCCCCCCACAGACTTGGACTGTTCCATCCTCTCCAAAAGATAGCCCACATGTGCATGGAGAGCCTCCTTAACTCACTTGGCCCTAGCTTCGGTCATGGGCCCAACTGGCATAGCTAGCTCTCCTCCCTTACCTCTATCATTCATGCTAACTCTATGGCGATCAGTGCTCCTGCTCACATCAGTCCCTCTATCCTCAAGAAGATTCGTCCTTGAATCTGAATCCATATCAAAATGAGATAAGGCACTAACATTGAAGGTAGCAGACACGTCATACTTACCTGGCAAGTTGATCTTGTAAGCGTTGTCATTAATTTTCTCCACGACTTGGAAAGGGCCATCACCCTGCGGGGCCAGCTTAGATTTCCTATGAGTAGGAAAATGCTCCTTCGTAAGGTGCACCCAAACTCAATCTCCAGGTTCAAAAGTCACTAACTTCTGTCCTTTATTGGCTTGACGGGCACAGACCTTGTTTCTTTCCTCAATATATTGTCATGCCTTCTTATGAATCTCCTTCATTATTTCGGCCTTCCTCTTCCCATCTGTACTAGACAACTCATGTAGCGGTAAAGGAACCAAATCCAAAATAGTGAAAGGATTAAACCCATAAACAATCTCAAAAGGCAAGAACCCTGTGGTCTGCACACATCTATTATATGTAAACTTAATGAATGGCAAGCAATCACCCCAAGTTTTCAAATTTCTCCCTACAACAGTATGCAACCAAGTCCCCAAGGTTCTATTCACAACCTCAGTTTGTCCATTAGTCTGTGGGTGGCGAGTAGTAGAATATAACAATTTAGTTCCTAACTTTCCCAAGAATCCACGCCAAAAATGACTCAAAAACTTAGCATCTCCATCCGAAACAATAGACTTAGGAATATCACACAATCAGACAACATCTTTAAAGAACAAATCAGCAACATGCATGGCATCATCAGTCTTATGGCATGCAATGGAATGTGCCATTTTAATAAATATGTCCACAAGAACAAAAATGTTATCAAACCCCCTCTTTGTCTTAGGTAAACCCAAAATAAAGTCCATAGATATATCCATCCAAGGGCCAGTAGGTAAAGGCAAAGGGGTATACAATCCATAAGGTTTAGAAGTGGATTTGGCCTGTCTACAAATAATGCGTCGGCTACACACACGCTTCACATCCTTGTGCATACATGGCCAATGAAAATGCTCATGCAAGATGTCTAATGTCTTGGCAACCCCAAAATTCCCCATTAACAATTGATTTCCATAATATAAATAACCATCAAACGTAAAGTATTTGCGAAATGCACCATGTTCACATTTGGCATACATACAAGCAAAATCCACATTAGTGGTATACAATTCCTTAATTTTCTCAAATCCTAACAACTTAAAGTTAAGAGTAGAGATTAAGGGATGCCTCCTAGATAAGGCGTCGGCCACTACATTTTCCTTCCCTTGCTTGTAGCAGAGTACGTATGGAAAGGTATCCAAAAACTCCATCCAAGTCACATGTCTCTTACTCAACTTACCTTGGCTTTTCAAATGCTTAAGCGACTAGTGATTTGTCCGAACGAAAAACTCCTTTAATTGAAGGTAGTGCTGCCATACCTCCAGTGCTCTTACCACGACATAAAGTTCCTTATCATAGGTCAGATAGTTGAGTTAGGCGCCACTCAACTTCTCACTGAAGGTACAACTAGTTTTCCTTCCTAAAATAATACAGCACCTATACTAATCCTAGAAGCATCACATTTAACTTCAAACATTTTATCAAAATTGGGCAAACAAAGAATAGGAGGAGAGCACAAATTTTCTTTTAACAAGTTAAATGCACGTTCTTGCTCTTCCCCCCATGTAAAACATCTCTCTTTCTTGATTATCTTAATCAAAGGTGCAGCAATGGTAGAGAAATCCTTCACAAACCTCCTATAGAAACTAGCAAGTCTATGAAAACTCCTCTCCTCGGTCACACTCTTAGGCATCGGCCATTCTTGAATAGCCTTCACCTTTTCACTATCCACTTCAACTCCCTTTAAACTGACCACAAATCCTAAGAAATTTAACTTGTCAATACAAAATGTACACTTCTTAAGATTCGCATACCACTTATCCTTTCTCAACACATCAAAAACATACCTCACATACATGATATACTCATCTAATGTAATGCTATAACATTGCTATACATAAGAATATCATCAAACTAAACAACTACAAATTTGCCTAGAAATCCACGCGAAACATGATTCATTAACCTCATAAAGGTGCTAGGTACGTTAGTTAAGCCAAAAAGCATCACTAACCACTCATACAGCCTATACTTAGTTTTAAAAGCAGTTTTCCATTCATCCCCAAGTTGTATTCGAATTTGATGATAATCACTTTTTAGATCAATTTTGTGAATATGCATGCACCATGTAATTCATCCAACATATCATTTAACCTAAGAATGGGATGTCTATACTTTCTAGTGATTTTGTTCACAACTCTGCAATCCACACATATCCCCCACTTTCCATCCTTCTTTGGCACCAATAAGATAGGAATAGCACACGGATTCAAGCTTTCCCTCACATGACCCTTCTCCAATAGCTCATCCACTTACCTTTGAAGCTCCTTTGTCTCCTTAGGATTGCTCTTCTAGGCTGTCGGTTTGGTATTTGAGCTCTGGGCACAAACTCAATTTGATGCTTAATACCCCGTAAGGGTGGTAGCCCTTTAGGTATTTCCTCAGGGAAGACATCTTCATATTCCTGCAAAAGAGACTTAAAAACACTTGGCAAATCTTGATTAGGGTTAGTTTCTGCCATAAAACACTCCCCATATCTAACCACCACAAGTGCTCTTTTCTATCCACATGCTCTCCTCAAATCTTTTCCCTTAGCAAATAAGTTCACCTTCTTATTTTTTCTCTCACTCTTCTTTTCTCTCTCGGCACTTTTCTCTCCTGCACATCCTACTTTCTTTTCCTCACTCGTGCAGTCACTCCCCATTGGGCCAATCTCATTTTTCTTTTGGGCCTCTTTTCCCTCTTCTTTTTTTTAAACCCCATTACTTGAACCCTCCTTACTTTTCATTGCTTTGACCTGGTCTAAGTAGATCTCATAGGGTGACAATGGTGCCAAGATGAAATTTCTACCTTTGAATTTAAAGGAGTATTTATTGGTGTACCCATCATGCTTTACATGCCTATCAAATTGCCACGGTCTCCCTAACAACAAATGACCTGCCTACATAGGTATCACATCACAAAGTACCTCATCCTTATATCTACCCACTAAAAATGACACTAACACTTGCTTTGTCACTCTCGCCTCACCACTGTCATTAAACCATTGTAACTTGTATGGCTAAGGATGCTTCCTACATGTTAACCCTAATTTAGTCACCATAGTCATACTAGCTACATTTGCACAATTACCCCTATCAGTGATCAGATTACAAACTTTTCCTCCACTAAACACCTCGAATGAAATAAGTTTTCTCTCTAATTTAAAGCCTCCTCTTTGACCCGAGCACTCAAAACCCTCGTAACAACAAGTGCTTCTCCTATGACAGCCCTCTCTATGCAATCATCATCACTATCATTTTCATCACATGGTAAGGAATCGCATTACTATCATCTTTAGACTCAACTACCCCATTATCCCTCATATACATGACTTTTTTCTTAAGGCATTGAGATGTAATATGACCCAAACCCAAACATTTAAAGCATTTAACTCTATGATGTTTATTAGAAGATGTTTGGGTGTTAGACGTACCTTTTATTTCAACCCCTACATTTGGCCTCTTTGGAGTCTCCTTGAAGTCGACAACCTTGTCATTCAATCTCTCCTCCTTTTTGTCCCATTTTGAGTTCCAATTATGGCTAGAACGTTCCACCTCTTACTATCACTTTAGCCTTGAGTTACCTCTCCACTTTCATGGCCATGTTCACCATGTCTTCAATCTTTACATAGTGTTACAACTCCACCACATTGGCTATCTCCTAGTTTAACCCATTCAAGAAACATGCCATAGTTGTCTCTAGGTCCTCCTTAATATTAGCTCGGATCATGGCTATCTCCATCTCTTTGTGGTAGTCCTTTACTGAATTAAACCATTGTGTAAGTCCTTAGAGCTTTTGATGCATCTCCCGATAATAATATGAAGGAACAAACTGGTTTCTCATGCACTCCTTCATTGCTACCCATGTAGTGATGGGGTGCTCTCTATTCCTCCTTCGAGATGTCACCAACTAATCCCACCATATTAATGCATAGTTAGTAAGCTCAACAACAGCAAGCTTTACCTTTTTCTCCTCAGAGAAGTTATGACACTCAAAAATTAAGTCCATTTTTCGCTCCCACACTAAGTAAGCCTCAGCATCATTCCTACCCTTAAAGGATGGAATTTGCATCTTGATAGATTTGAGGTCTCCATCTCGCCTGTTGAGCGATTCTCCTCTCCAAGCCCTCCTAGGCATGTGCTCCCTATACTCCTCCTCCTCCTCATCAAACTCATCTTCCTCAACCTCATACTGTGATGGTGGCGGTCGACGAAAAGGAGGTGCTTGTTGTCAAAATACAGTACCTGAGTTTCAAGTTCCTCACATCCTCCACGTATGAGCTCCACAATTTGCTGACCTTGACTCTCCATGGCCTCCCTCATTTCTGTACAAGTCAGATTGAACCTCTCGAATTGTTGTTGAATGGCTCTTAAAGTGACAGCATTCACCTCTTTAATTCGGATCTCATCATGTTCTCCTCCTTCCTGAGACATTGTGTAGACTAATTTCTTCCTGCAAAATAAATGTTAGCAATAAACAGCCTTACAACACTCCCTCACGTGTTTCACTCAAGTTAAAGTCACTCCCCTCGTGTTTTCATAAGTCACGACTTGTGCCCTTAATTGTACTCACACACTCTTGCCTCTTACTACTCAATTTCCTATGAAATTTAAGTCACAAGTCGGAACCAAGTTTTTACTGATCAGCAATCCCAAAGAAGTAGAGTGTATGTTCAAACAAATTGCAATATGAATTCAATGATTATGCCACTAGGTGCCAAATTACAGCTCCTAATGAGTAGGTAATGTTAAGTCAAGAGGACTTTACGATGACTAATTTTGATGACAATCAAATAATAGTAATGTTAGAAACAAAAGAACGTCT
>JAOTAY010000189.1:23028346-23044462 GCA_025629805.1 Erythroxylum baracoense
AAAAGGTGTCTTCAAGACAGCCTTAGTTGGAACCCGATTTAATATATACACAGCCGTCTTTAGAGCTTCTGTCCACAAGAATTGAGGAAGTTTTGTGTTACTCCTCATACTTCTCACCATGTCCATTAAGGTTTGGTTTCTTCTTTCTGCCACACCATTCTGATCTGGAGAACTAACCATGGTGTACTGGGCAACAATCCCATGTTCCTAAAGAAACTTCACAAATGGACCAGGTGCTTGTCCATTTTCAATGTATCTACCCTAGTACTCTCTACTTCTATTTGACCTCACGATTTTAATTAGTTTTCCATATTGATTCTCTATTTCAGCCTTAAAAATTTTAAAGGCATCCAAAGCTTCATCTTTAGAACGAAGTAAGTACAGATATATATATCACGAATAATCATCAATAAAGGGGGTAAAGTATTTCGAACTATTTGTGTCCATATTTGTATAACAAATATCTGTATGTATGATTTCTAACAGGTTTGTGATCCTCTTTGCACCCCTTTTAGACTTGTTAGTTTGCTTAACCTTAATGCAATCCACTTAAGTCTCAAAATAAGAAAAAATCCAAAGTACTACCCCTTCATTTACTAATCTCTTAATTCTCTCAATGGAGATGTGTCCTAATCTATGATGCCATAACATAGAGGATTCTTCATTCACAACACATTATTTCAACCCAGCAGTGACATGCATCGAATTATAAGCATCATCATTTTGTAACTGAATGGAATAAAGACCATCAGATAATGTACTATAACTAATAACTTTAGATCCATTACATAAACTGAAATCAGAATATGAAAAATTAAAGGAAAACCCTAAAGGTATAAGTCTTAATGCAGAAATCAAATTTCTAGAGAAATTTGGAACATAAAAGGTCTTTTCCAAACACAAAATAAAGCCACTGCTTAAAACTAAACTATAAGTGCCAATGGCTTTCAAATGTGAACTCGTCTTGCTTTCTAAATAGATGTATTGTTCACTTCCCACTGGCTTCCTTAGGTTTTGCATACCCTGTAAGGTATTTAAAACATGGATTGTAGAACTAGAATCAATCCACTGTGTGTTATGATTAACATTAAACATATTAGATTCATAACAAACAAATGAAAATGGAGTACCTTTCTTTTCGAACCAATTCTTAAATTTAGAGCAATCTTTCTTCATGTGTCCCTTCTTTTTGCAAAAGAAACATTTTGATGGTTTCTTTATATTAGACTGAGCAGAAAATTTTCCTTTTCCCTTGTTTTTGGCATCATCCTGTCTTTTCTTTCCTAAAACAGTCAAATTCACCCTTTCACACTCTTCCATCAACAAACTGTCCTCTTTTGCACACACATGGTCAACAGTTCATTGATTAGACACTTGTCTTTATGTGTGTTATAAGAGATTTTGAAAGGATCGTATTATTGGTGCAGAGTGCATATAATGTAATGTACCAAGAAAGATTCCAGTATGGTAAACTCCAAGGCTTTTAGCTGAGCCACTATGTCCTTTATAAGCATGATATGATCATGTATGCCTCTTATCCTAGTGAGCTTCATGGATGACAACTAAATCATCAAGGTGCTGGCAAGGGCCTCATTAGATGTGACGAATTGCTCATCAATGGCCTTCAATATATCTTTGACTTTATTATGTTGTACAACGGAACTACGAATACTAACATATATTTTGGTCTTTATGAACATCACGAAAAAGCAATTAGATCTCTCCCATTTTTCATAAAGATCAACAACATCCGGAGTGCTAGTTTCAGTTATAATGGGTGGTTCATCTTTCTTAATAGCATAATATGTATCGGTCCAGCCCAAATGAAGTTGAATTCTCTCCTTCCATACCTTATTGTTGTCACCCCTCAATTTGGGAATATCATACTTAATATCAGAAATATTCACAGTATGAGTAACTACAAGTTCAAACATACATGCTTATTATTTATAAATTGAGACCAATAATAATTCATGCTTTACCAATGTAAATCACGCCTTTAATACATAAATCTAGTGACATAAGACTTGCTTATGGGATAAAGTTCTACTCAATTAGATTCATCTATAACTTTATTACAAAACTATCGAATTATATTCCTTTTCTTAATTCCTATGGGTAGATTAAGAAATATAATCTAATATTTCATCCTAATTAATCATACAAATATAACAAAATTCCTATGGGTAAATTTTATCATATCACGTGTGATTAATTGCAATTAACGTTTTAAGGTGATCTTAAAACTAAATACATAATCCTAATTAATTAGAGATGTTGTGGCTACTCCCAATTAATTAAAATCATATAGATCACTCACATTACTTTAAGCTTAAACAAAGCCTAGACATTCGCATCAAGTAATTAATAATGCAAATAAATCAAATAAAAATGCACAAATTATTTAATCTAATTTTGCATATATAATGATCATAAATTTATACACACAATTTTAAATTAATCACATATATTTTGTGTAAATAGTTAAACAATTATAACTTGCATGTCAAATTTAATTCAAATATTAGGCATACAAATTAAAAATTAATGTTCACAAAATATTAATACCAAAAATGATTTTATAGTTAAAATCACAACAAAATGGGTTAGGTGCTTAATTAACCCCATAATTACTAAAATTAACATAATTAATTAATTAATTAGAATAAAAAGCATAATCATCTCTTCAATCTCCAGTCGGGTCGGTGTGACCTGACTCTAACCTGAAGGTAACTAAGTGCGCAACAATCACCAGAAAGATGATGATGATAGTGATGGGACGACAACGATGAGCTGAGGAGCGTGACATGTTAGAAAAACAAATCATACGACGTTGCATATATGGCAACGTTTGAAGGCCACCATGCACCGTCATCGTCATCGCTCATCCCTTCACTGTCCTGTCACTAATGGGTTCAACATGGAGTACCAAAAACAAATTTTGACGTCCATCATGTACAAAAACGTTGAGATTTATCAACAACACATGCTCAGCTCATACGACAGAAATAAAATTGAGAAACATAGCATAACATAGGAGTGATTTCTTAGACAACTCAGATGCAAGGTAGAGGCATGGTGACTCTGATACCAAATGTAAACTAAAGCATACATCTTAAAACAAAAAATTATTTACGTATAAACAAAAAATATATATGTTGTTCACAATGTTCAGCAAGCGGGAGCATAGCAGAAGAATACCTCCAGGCATTGCACATAAGTTTTATCTAGCAATGTTTCAGGAAAAATTTTGAATCTTCTAACCTCTGATCTCCACAACCCGATTGTGTCCAGTTATTGTTACGTGAAGCTGAGTATAGGGACCCAAAAATATATATTTCATTGCTTCATCATCTCTGCCCATCACAAAAGATGAAAATGATGATGTATGGGCATTTGCATGATTAATGAGTTAAACCATTAAATGGACCAGATTTTGAATAGTAGGATATCCCAAGATTTCAGTAAAAATCCTGTAGTATGTTCTTGGGTTTAAAGAACTTCGTAAATAACCAAGGAAAGATTCTCAAGATCCATAGTAGGCTAGACATCCAAGGTGGAAGTAGATGATGGAGCTTTAGTTATGACCATATGTGTGACTACATTTGGAGCAAGATATCAAAACAAATTACCAAACTTGTCTTATATGCCAATAAGAACAAAATTAAAAGGCAAAAGGAAGTTGGACTACTTTATCATTTTTCTTACTCTGAATAGACCTTGGATATTAGTTTCATTATACTTCATTAGTGAATTTCATAAGGTAGATAAGAAACAACTTTGGTTCTAGTTATATTAGATCAATTTACAATGCCATATTTATAATTACTCTAGTAGTATGTTTGAAGATTTCATTAGATTATTTTATCGAAATACAGTTTAACACTTTAGAGTGCTAACATTATGAGCGATACAGGATGCACAATTGCACTTCTATGTTTAACATGATTTGTGTTGAATTTAAATTATATAGAGCCAATCATCAAGAAATTAATGGAAATTGAAAATTAAAAAAAGTCTAAAGTATTACATAAGGCATTATATAACTTCACATCAATGAAATTTTTTGTAATTACTAGATAATGCATCCATACATTCTCCAACAACCATCCTCAATTGAAAAGAGTCCTTTCAAATTAGTTCTTGGCCAACAACCTGTTACTCCATTAAAAGTGAAAACGTAGAAAATGGGAAGAAAGTGTCAAACTACAAACAACTTTACTAGGGATAATTAGGAAATGAAAGAAAAGGTAAAAGAAAGGCTTTAAAAATTTATTACTCGAATGAAAAAAGAATGATGATCAACATCGATGACCAATAGAATCCAATATGTGAGACAAAGTTTTGCAAAAGTTATCTTCCAAAATTTGGAAGAAAATTAATGGAATAATAGCTCATAAGTGATTAATCCCTAAGTATGTTGGTCCCAATGAAATTGTGAAAAAATTTAATAATATGGAATATCACCTAAAGCTTCCAAAAAGGCTAAAATTTTACTTAACCTTCCATGTTAGCTTTTTACATAAGTTTCATAAGGATATTGAAGAACTATATAGGAGTAAATCTAAGTTTGCCCTTATAATGGTGTAAAATAATTCGATGATATCATAAAGAAGATACTCGATAATCATTTTTTAGGAAAAACACAAGAAGAATCAAAGGAAAAAATTTCTTGTATAGGGGAAATATAATGATTTCACAAAAGAATCATCAGAGAAAGATATGTCCCTATAGCAATTTAAAGACAAAATTAAGGCATATTATGAAAACTTCTAGATGAGAATGATAACTACTTTTTGTAGGGAAGATTTTTTAGCCATTTAGGTCCTTTAAATGAAATGGGTAACAAGTATTCTAATATAAACCTTACTAATAGGACTAATGAGATTTGATATTAATACGACAGGACCAAGGATTGTTATAACACAATAGGTTAATTTAAAGATTCAATCATGAAAACACAATAAGAAGGATACGAATCATCATACTTCATAAAACAAAAGATTGGGAGTGATAATATCCTAAGGTTTGATTGCCACTAGTAAGCTAGGTAAGATCGTAACTTTATAGAGAATAATAAAATATGAGTTATTTTAAATGATTGAAGAATAATCTCTTTAAAGGTTTTTTATTAATCTATATCAATGACAAGGTATCAAATACAATCATAAAATAAAGTCTTTTATAGGCATAACGCCCAAAAATTAGAGTTTTAAAAGAAAATAGAATCTTAAAATAACAAAACTCTGACCAATTAAAATAATTTTCTGATACCTGTCTTGAAACACAATGATGCTAGTTTTGTTTTAAAAAATTTAGTGCATGTAAAAGAGATGAGTCTGGTGTAGATTTGTTTCTATTCCTCTTGTTTGCAACCCCAACTAAAAGACTAATGTCTGACACTAGTATGAATCTGATGCTTATTATATTCTATTGTTCAACCCTCCAAAGGTCAGTGCTAGCTGCCTTCTATATTTGATGCTAGTTACATTTAATAACTATAATCTTTAGCTTGCTCCTTCATTCAAATCAACATTATAAAGTCTAACTTCAACCTCTTGAGTTAGCAAAGCTTTAGTCCTTACATAGAGATCCACCATTATGTCATTGTAGACTTATTTTCCATTCCTAGACCTACTCAATGTGTACTAAATATACATTATTTTTATAGCATTGAGCTTGGTTTAGGACATTTGTAAATGATCAATATTGTAATATCCTGGTTCGATTATTGTACTGTGTAATGTTTTGTACATGCATTTTGTGAAGTATGCTCTATTTATGGTGTATTATTGTAATTTAAGCGTTTAGATGTATTATTGAGGTTATAATAGAGATCATGAATATAACAGAGATGGTTCTGGACTCGATATAAAATTTCTAAAATTTTATTTGAAAACTCTAAAAAGCTATGGAATGAGTCTGAACGAGCTTTAAAAGCCCCGAAATGTGTTTTGCAGATTTAGAACAGCTCCGTAAATAGTGATTAACTAGTCGTGGATAAGTGATGTAAAACTAGCTCTATGACTTGTTACAGGTAAGCAATGCAGAACCAGCTCTGTAAATAGTGGTTAACCAACCGCAGGTAACTAATGCAGAACTAGCTCCGTGACTTTATGCCTAGTGTACCATATGGTAAAGAAACTAATGGTGAGCTATGCTGAGTAAGGAAAGCGATGAAAATAGTAATTTTGCCACTATTTATGTTAAAAGTGATTT
The DNA here is from genome assembly GCA_025629805.1 of Erythroxylum baracoense. NCBI lineage: Eukaryota > Viridiplantae > Streptophyta > Magnoliopsida > Malpighiales > Erythroxylaceae > Erythroxylum > Erythroxylum baracoense. The sequence goes on from JAOTAY010000189.1 coordinate 23,034,566, forward strand.
AATAGATATCGCATGGTATCAATTCTAGTGGTTGGCTTTTTTCAGTATAAAAGTTTTAAAAAACTTATTGCCACCACTGTTTATTGTTTAAGAATAAAATAAAAGGGAAAAATGGAAACTTGTATATTGTGAGTTTAATGTTGAAAAGCATTTTAGAATGGTAACTTAGAAAATATGGAATTATGTTTTACGAAATATTATGTTATTACTAGATTTGATGATGCATAAATAAATTGTTATAGCAAATGCTTACCATGAGCTTTATGATTATATAGGAATATTGCAGTTATTTTGTTATGAAAAGTTCAATTTGTTTGTAAACTAATTACACTCACTAAGCTCGTTTAGCTCACCCTTATTTTTATGTTTTTAAACAAACTACCCCAAGAATGCGTACAAATGCTGCAGTAATTGGGACTCTACTACAAGATTAGTTATATCGTTGGGTGCTGCTGTGCTTGTTTCATTTTGATGTGTACATTCGTGTAAAGAATAGATGTTTATAAAGGCTTTTAAAATGCATGAATATGTTTTATCTTTTTAAAGTTTATTGTAGTGATTATTGATAATTATTTGTTTGGGGTTGCTTGTGAGTGGACTTGAAGTCCAAAATTTGTAGTTGAGAAATTGGTGTGAATACAGAAGTGTTTTAAAATGTTACAAGGCTTTTGAAAATTTTAGGAATGTCAAAAAGTAGTCGTTGTACTACTGAAAATTTTAATAAAATTATTAGAAAAATTCCCACTATTTTCCACGCTTTTAACATTTAAAATATAAAAGGTTTTTAATAATTGAATAGGTTGGCATTTTGAGAAACTTTTGGTTGAGTTAGATATCGATTGGAGGGCTACCGTGAGGTCACCAAGAGAGCTCCACTAGGGTTCTAAAAGAGGAACTCCGAGATGGGTCATTTCGAATACCCAAATTGAGATATATTTTGTTTTAGGTCTTGCTTCTTACCCTTCAAGGAAAATGAGTGAATTTAAAGAAGAATTGGGTCGATTTAGAGTAATTTTAGAAGAAGTGAAGAAGGACCTAATAACATGACACCTACACTCCACTATGTTAGTTTCATGTTCCAAGATGGATCATTATATTTCTCCTTCGTCTCTTTCCACGCCTCCATTTTAGTGCCTTAATTAATATCACAAACCATACACGTCCCTATTTTAGTCTCATGTTAGCAGTACTATTTTACTCAAAAAGTTACTGAATAAAATAAAAGACAAGATGGCCTGTATATAAACTCGTGTTAGAAATTAAAAATTAAGGTTTGAATTATTAAAAGAGGAAGTTGTAAGAGACTAGAGAGCTTTTGGCCCTAAAAGAGTTTGAAAGTAGAAAAGAGTCAGTTAGAAACCCATTTTATAATACTATTGATTAAGAAACATTTAATCTTAGGAAAATAACAAGAATTCAATAAGATTCAATAAGGATTCAAGATTTATGATGATGAATCTTTTATCTTGTTTCCTTTCTTATTTTATTGTTGTTATTTCTTCATTGATTATGAACGAATTAGTATACAAATTTAACTAGGATGGATCCTAAGATGTGACATGATAAATTAATTAAACTTTTATTTTAATAAATTTTTAGTTTTTTTAGATTTATCTATGTTCCTATAATTGGTTGAATTGAAGGAATGAAATTTGAAGGCTTAATTATTTAATTCATACATTCCGAATAAGATATAATTTATATAATTAGATTATAATATAAATAAAGACGATTGAGCATATATTACTCGAGAGAGAACTATGAGGTCTTTCTAAATTAGGATAAAACCTATCATGAGAATTCATAAAACAAATGAAAGCATTCTTAGTTGTCTTGGTTAGAAAGAGATTTCAACTAATTCAATTTAAGGATAAGGGTTATACTACTTAAGAGAGGGAGAGCATAATCTAAATTAAGAATTCTTACTAGTCTAGGAAACTATATTTTTTCATTAAATCAAAGTGAGAATGAAACATATTAAAACATTCTTAGAGGATACCTTACCTAAATCTAGCTTATTAATATATTACTTTCTTCTTTATTATTACCTTGCTTTAGGATTCTAAGTGGTTATTTTGTTTTCCTTTCTAATGTGAATAATCGATAGTTAACTAGTATTCCTTGTAGGATCAACCTATACTCACTAGTTCTAGCTATAGCTACACTATATGCTTATAGTTAAAACACATGTTGTCAAGTTTTTGTTGCCATTACCCAGGGTTAGGCATTAATATTGACTTAGCTTGCCAACTAAATAGACTAGGCCTTAGGTTTTGTTTTATTTTGGTTTTATCATTTTTTATTCAATTTTCATTATTATTTCTCTTTTATACTTTACTTCTTATATGTAATAGGCCAAAAATATTGGTAATATCATTAAATTGGATCCAAAGATTAAAAGAACGCTACATATAAAAAGAAGGATCTAAATAAGTGTAGGAGTTAAAGAAGCAAAGAAGGTTGTAGAGAATATGAGATCTTTTAAGGATTTTGCCACACCTATTGCCAAAGGTATCAACTCAAACTTTTCAAGGCCTAGCATCAAAGCTAATAATTTTGAGCTAAAACCCTCTTTTCTTTCCATGATATAGTAAAATCAATTTGGAGGTCTCCCTTTTAGAGATCCAAACTTGCATCTATTAATATTGCCAGAGTATTGTGACACATTGAAGCTTAATAATGGCTCCCTGATGCCAATAAGCTAAGGTTGTTTCCCTTTTCACTAAGGGAAAAGAAGAGAGCATGATTATAGACCATACCAGTGATCCGTCACCATATAGGATTAACTATGCTAGGCATTCTTAACCAAATACTTTCCTTTTAGCAAGACTTCACAAATTAGGAAACATATTAGCACTTTTGTTAAAAAGGAAGGTAAGTCATATATGAGACTTGAGAGAGATCTAAGGAGTTGTCATGGTAATGTCCCTATCATGGCCTAGAGAAGTTTCTTATATGTAGAACATTGAATACCAAGATATATGTAGACGCAATTGTTTATAGTACTATTACGAACAAAACCATGATGAAGCATATAATTTGATTAAGGATATGGATCAAAACCATTATTAATGGTTAAGTGAAAGATCCTTTCCAAAAAATGTTACAAGTAACTATGAACTTGACATATGAATCTTCTAGCTACAAAAGTTATTATTTTACTACAAAACTTTGATCATCTACTAATTAATTCTATTAGTACATCTAACATATCTTGTGATATTTTTGGATTCCCAAGACATTTACTATTGATTGTCAATTGAGAAACTCAAATTTTTATGAATTTTATTGAACAAATTAACTTTGTTAACAACCCTAACTAAAAGAATGAACCCTTTTTAGACACTTATAACCCTAGTTAGAAAAACCACCCAAACTTCTCTTATGAAAATAAGTTTAATTCCATCTTTTAAAATAATAAGAAATCACTCAGTTTCTAATTAAGATCCTTTAAGCCCCTACTTAAACAGAATGAGGAGTTTAAAGAGACAATTAGTTAGCTTAATTTTAAGGTTGATTCTATATTAACCCATACTAAAATGTTATAAGCCCAAATTGCCCAATAGAGAATCTCTATTAGACCACTTGGTTTACCTTTTGACAAGCTTGAGAGTAAGAAAAATTATGGACATATTAATGAGAATGAAATCAAGACGGAGAAAGAAGAAGAGGAAGAGGAAGCTAAATATGTTCCCCTTACACCATATAAGTTATTTCTAGCCTTTCCTCAAGGATTGGTTAATTTATTAAAATATATATATTAATATCCCTTTTCCTTATGATTTCAAATAAATGCCCTCTTACTCTAGGTTTTTGGAGGAAATACTACCCAATAAGCGAATGCTCAAGGAGTGCAAAGTTGTAATTTTGACTAAGAAGTGAAAAGTTATGACTTAATGTAAGTTGTCTTTTAAACTTAAAGACCTTGGTTGCTATTACTTTTACTATTGGAGATATGAGCTTTAATCATGTTTTATGTGATTTATGGGCTAGCATCAGCCTTATGCTTTTATCTGTCTACAAGAAGCTCACAGGGAGCAACCTGAAACTTATTACTATTTCATTATAATTGGCAAGCCATTTTGTCAAATATTTAGTAGGTCTATTAGAGGATGTGTCCATAAAAATTAATAAATTTCTTAATCATGTAGGCTTTGTGTCTTAAATAAAATGGAAGAAAGAAATGTAATCTTGAATTTGGGATGACCTTCTTAGCTACTTCCAAAGTCCTAATAGATGTATATAAAGGGAAACTAACCCTAAAGGTCAAGAATGAAGAATTATAGTTTAATAAATCTAGACTCAGAAATCTCATTTATGGTAAGTGCAATGATTACCTTCATTTTATTTTGATTGACATTGAATTTACTTCATAACAAAGGCAAACATATCTGATACAAATGGTGATAAATCCAATGAAGGAGATTGAAGGAAACAGGCAAACCTATTTTGAAGAAACATATAATATATTTGAAAGCTAACCAATAAGTTAGGAAGAAGAAGAAAAAAAAGTAAAGCATGTGATAGAATTTAATGAGATATTACACACCTCATAAGAAAAGGACTGCCAGACTAAAATTTGAATAGAAAAGGATCAAGCTTATAATAACAATAAACGCTTATTAAGAGGCAACCCAACATTTATTTGTTAGTCATATTCTATACTTGATTATTTACAATTGTTTCTTTATTTTGCTTTATGTTAATGTCAATTTTTGGATCTTATATTATTGAATCTTGATTGATTTTTCATGATCGTTGTTTGGAGTTAATGTATTTTCAATTTTGTAGGTTTATAAGTCAAGGTAATAAATATACATCTCCGTGTCTTGACTCATGTTAACTTATACTTAGTTTAAAAATAAGGTTATGATACTCGAGAGAGAGAGAGTAATCTAAATTAGGAATTCTTACTGGTCTAAGAAACTATAATTTTTTATTAAATTAAAGTGGGATTTAAAGTCTTAGAGATAACTTGCCTAATTCTAGCTTGTTCGTATATTAATTTCTTCTTAAATATTACCTTTCTTTGGTGTTCTAAGTGGTTAATTTATTTTCCTTTTTAATCAATTGTAATTGGTAGTCTAAATATTAAGTTTGTGAATAGTCAATAATTAACTAGTAGTCTTCATAGGATTAACTTGTACTTGCTAATGCTAGATACAAGCACATTGTGTATTTGTGGTTAAAATAGCATTATCATTACTCTAAGTAATCAATACCTGGTGTTCTTCAACAGATCGCCATCAACTTTTGGCACTCGAATAAAAGATGCTTAATTCTTATTATCTTCCTTCTTAAAAGGATTTGTCCTTAAATCAACATCTTCATTTCTAAAATCAAAAAGAGATAAATAAAAAATATTAAAGGTAGTATGGACATTATGCTCACCTGGCCAATCGATCTTGGGAGTGTTATTGTTCACTCTTTGCAAGAATTGAAATGGTCTATCTCCTTTTAACTATAACTTAGAATTCTCTTGGAAATATCATATTTCATAAATGTTTCCAAACCTAATATTCAGGTTCAAATATCACTTCTTTCCTCCCCTGTTAGTTTACTTAATATATTATTGGGTCTTTTTCTTAATATTTAACCTTACCCTCTCTTGAAACTACTTCACCAATTCAACTTTATTTTTACTGTCTAATTAATCTCTTTCACTAAAGAAATAGGCATAATATCTAAAGGAGGTAATGGGTTAAATCTATAAACAATTTTAGATGGAGTGAAATTCATAGTGCTATAAACAATCTTATTAAAAGTAAATTCAATAAAAGACGAAGATTTTTCCCAAGTTTTAATATTCCTACTAACAATAACAAGCAACAAAGCCCTTAGTATTTTATTAACTACCTCAGTTTCACCATTAGTCTATAGATGGCAAGTTGTAGAAAATAATAAATTAGTTTTCAACTTCCCCTATACTTTCTTTTAAAATAGCTCAAAAATTTTAACATTTTCGCCCAACATAATGTTTTTAGGAACTCTATGCAATCTAACATTCTCCTAAAAAATAATTTAGCAATATAGGATGCATCATTAGTTTTATGACATGAAATGAAATGTGTAGTTTTATAACTCCTGCCCACCATTATAAAGACTAAATTCTTACTACTCCTAGACCTAGGTAACCTTAAAACAAAATCTATTGAAAGATCTACCGATGGTTCACTAGGTATAAGTAAAAAGGTGTATGAGTTATGAGGTTGCACTATAGATTTGGCCTGGATACAAGTAATACATCTCTCACATACCTTCTTTATAGCTTTCCTCTAATGTGGCCAAAAGAAATGATCACTCAAAATCTCTAGTCTTTTTAGCCCTGAATTTTCCCATTAAACCTCTCTATATGACTCTCTTATAAGCAACTCCTTAAAGAACTCGTAATTGGTTTTCTCTAAACAAATACCCTTCATGCCTATAAAACTTTCCAAAAGTAAAATTCTCATATACCTTGAACGCATTATCAAAATTAAGATCTTCGAAATATAAGTCTCTTATATGCTCAAAACTACACAATTTAGTAAACACAATACTTAACAAAGTATGTATCCTAGATAATGTATCAACCATTACATTTTCCTTACCTTGCTTATATGTTACCAAAAAGGAAAAGTCTCGATGAATTTCACTTATTTAGTATGTCTCTTGCTTAACTTACTTTGACCATGGATATACTTCAATGAATCATGATCCGTATGTATCACAAACTCTTTAAGCCATAACTAGTATTACTAAGTCTCTAAGGCTTTTACTAATGCATACATCTCCTTATCATAAATTGGGTAATTGAAGATCACCGACTAAGCTTCCAAATAAAGTATACAATTGATTTCCTATCTTGCATCAACACTACCCCAATTCCTACAACTTCAAAGGTGTTGGCAAAAAGTTAGGTAAAGCTAACACAAGAGCCAAACTCAACTCCCCATTCAATAAATTAAAGGCTCTCTTTCATCTTTACTCCTCTTAAACCCTACACTCTTCTTCACTATCTCGATCAAAGGTGCAATATTTATGATAAATTTGTTAAGAAATCACCTTTAGAAACTAGCCAATCCATGGAAAATCCTAATGTGACTCACAATTTTAGGTATTGGCCACTCTTTAATAGCGCTCACTTTCTCCTCGTCTACCTCTATTCCCATAACACTTACTATATAACTAAAAAATATAACTTGTTTAGAAAAAATACCCTTATTTAAATTTGGATATAACTTTTCTTACCTAAGCACATGCAAAATCTATTCTAAATGCTTAGTATACTTATGCAAAATCTAGCCATAAACAAGAATATCATCCAAGTACACAACTAAAGACTTTCCCAAAATCCCATGCAAAACATGGGTCATTAACTTTGTCAAAGCATGTAGTGCATAACTTAAAATTAAGTGAAACGACTATTCAAGCTTGTAACTACCATTACAAACTAACTATTCATCATGTTCATTATATTTGGGAAACAAAACATTTTTTGCATCACAATTCACATAGTACATGAGTGATTTTTTTATTTTATGAAAGGGAATTTAGATTACTAAAATTAGTGAGCACTGCTTCAAAATTGTATTATTTATTAATTGAAAGGTAAACTGTTTTAATAAATAGGCATAAAATTTCATAAAAATTTTAAATCAATATGCATGAAATTTTCACAAAAATTTGAAAACAATTTATTTATTATTTTTTGAATATATTCATTGAATTAAGTTTTTATATAGTTAAATGCAATCAAACAAACATACCCTCATTTTTTCATAGGTCAAAATTTATGTATCATCATCTAATTTACTGTAGCTTAGGATTGTATCTACAATATTACTTGTAAAACCAAAAAAACATGTTAGCCCCTATTTCCAGAGTCTAGCTCGTAAGTCAAACGTGAGCGCATTACTCTGTAAGGTTCTTGTAATGGAATCTCATTAGCCATCATAGGTTTATCTTCATTCTCATAAGATCCCAAAATTCCATATTTGAACACTTGATATATGACAATCTATTTTTATGTTTATATCGTCAATTGTCACCTTAAACATATCACTCATTTTATCTCTTAGTTCCCATCAAACTAAGTACATTTCAAGCTTCATTCAAACCTAAATGTATCATAGGAAAGCATTGATAAGCCCATAACTTATAAATGTACATGATTTGGGACAAAAAGCATAACTTTCACTATGGATGTCAGATCAAGGTCATTCAAGTACGATTTTGAAGAGGACTTCAAGGTCTACAACCTCCGTGAAGACCCAGAAGAGAGATTTTGCTATCTAAAGGGAAAATTTCACAATTATATAACTATCCAAAGAATGTCTGCTTAGCAGACATATGTCCCTCCAAACGGACATGAACTGAGCTGGAATGCTGGAATTCTCGAGAAGGTCCCCCCAGCGGAAGTCAAGTATGCCCAATGGATATTTACGTGTCAATTTCCAAATTTCTAACTCCTACAAGTTACCTATAACCCCTCTTATGCATATCTATCATTTATAACTTATTTTCCTCATCATTTCCTTTTATTCTCACTTCAATTTCAGCCCAATATCATTTACAACCAAATCATAATCTATGTCTGGTCATTAATCCAAAAACATAACATTCAAACTTATACACATTCGTCATAAATTTCTGCACATGTTCAACTCCCTTTGTCACCTTCATTTCATCTCTAACTTGTCACACTAATTCTTCCCATTTCAAGAAACCATAGTACTCTTTTTCTATTATATCAAGTTAGAAATGGGCTATAAAGTGTCCAGCATACACCTTATGCAGCATCACTAACTTGTAAAAATCCTATCTTTCAAGTCCAATCTCTAAAAATTTCACACTTTATATCATTAGAAAGCTAAGAGAATAAACTACAACTTCCAAGAAGACAATACTGTCCAAATCAGGCTAGATTAATACAGTTTTTCCCCTAAAGTCAGAATACAGATTTTACCCCTATGAATGCTTGAAAATGCAATACGAAAACTTGGAAAGTCATGAGCAAAACATAAATGTATTTCATTAACATCAAAAGAAAAGAGTTTTACAAAGCTTTAATGGACATTTCAAGACCCAAATACATCATTGGTCTCATGATCCAAAAATACAAAAATATATGTGAACAAGTGTTACTTGAAATGCAACTAAAGCCTTGTGTTTTCATAAACTAACTTAATTACAAAAAATATGCAGACTTGGAGTGATGCCTCGACTCTCTATCACTGCCTTGTGTTTTCATAAACTAACTTAATTACAAAAAATATGCAGACTTGGAGTGATGCCTTGACTCTCTATCACTCGATCTTTTGCTCTTCACCTGGAGATAGGGAGGATTTGGGGAGGGGGGGTGAGCTTAAAAGTAGGTGGGCAACAAGTTTATAGTGGAGAAACAAGCAAAATCATTGAAAATATTGATTATCATAGTAAATTGCATTGAAACCATAAAACGCGTATCTCTCAAATTCTAAAGCTTGTCAAACAAGTCATAAATAACATAAGTCATGTATTTCTCAACTTGTCAAACAAATTATAAACACATAAGCAATCATAATGGTTTGGGTAGTCTATAAACATGAGAGAGTTCTTGCAAATCTCTAGTAAACATGAGAGAGTCTGTGATGGAGCTCCATGCCACTAGCGGGAAGGTGGGAGAAGCCTTTAATATAGTCAACGTACACAGGGTATAACAGAATGGACCACCATAAACTCACACAAACATGAATTTCATGACTTGTAAACATATTGAACAAAAGGCACATTTCGGAAACATGATTTCCATAATCATGATATATTTCAAATACCATTTCCATCATCATTTCATAAATCATCATAAATCATCAACAAGATTCATGTACCAAACATGTAGCAATTTCTTAAATCATTTAAGAAGCAATAAATGCAACA
>JAOTAY010000189.1:23050771-23080284 GCA_025629805.1 Erythroxylum baracoense
ACTGCTAACTCAGTTACGAGTCCTTCAAAGTCGTTCAAGTGTTGTGTAACTGATCGTCCCTCTGACAACTTCAAGTTTATGACTTTACGAATCATGAACACCTTTCCTTGAGCATTCGTAGCCTCGTACATACCTTCTAATTTCTTCTAGAAAACTTGGGGATCTTTTTCATTCCTCACATGGTTGTACAAGCTTGCATCTATCCATTGACGTATTGTACCCAATGTTTGCTTCTTTAACTTGTTCCACTGCTTCTCAGTCATATCCTCTGGCTTAGCACCGTCACCTTCAATTGGATCGTATAGATCTTTGTAATTAAAGTAGTCTTCCATTCTGGATTTCCACATCGAGTAATTCGAATCTGTCAACTTGATCATAGCCCCATCGTTCGCCATGTCAAACTCCTCACCTGGCTCTGATACTAGTTGTTGGGCTTTAAACTCCAATTCCGTGTGAGTGAGCCCAATAATTAGTGAAGTGAACCGATTCGGTAATACCCAGGACAATCATAATGAACTCCTAAATAGTAGTATTACCATTCCACGTAAAATCTCAGTTGGCCAGAGGGGTCACAAGCGGTCCTTCTTAAAACCCGACCTTCTGGACAGAAGTTACGTGCACGGTGTATTTATCACAACTTGACCGGTTGAATCCTCCAGAATAATAATCACAGTAAAATAGAACAATTACCGTGAATAGTAACTATGGTAAATAGTAATGTTGTGAATAGTAACTTATGAATAGTAATCACTGTGAATAGTATCTACTGTAAATGACAGATAAAAGTAACAACACCGAGAATTTACATGGAAAACCCCCTAAATAATTAGAGGGAAAATCATGGGACCGAGCCGGTAAAATTTTCACTATATGTGTGGAGAAAATTTCTTACAATCACTCAAATTTTTCACCCACTAGAATGTGATCACAATTCTAGCAACCCTCATATTTTAGCGCTCTATTTTTACCTCACACCTCTCTATGGATGTAATCCAAAAATACAATAAAAAAACTCACTAGAAACTCAACACAACAAAGCTCACTCAAATACTCTTTCTTTTGTTGCTTAGTTTTCTTCTCTTGTTGTATTTGATGTTGCAAAACTCAAGCCTATTTATAGGCTCCAAAGAACATGATTTTGTGGCTTCATATTAGGCCACATCTTCAACCATCTAACACCACAATTTATGCTCATGATTATGGTGGTTGTTGTAAGAACAACAACTAGTGGTTGGACCCATCAATTGGTGGTTGTTGTAATAATGAGAAGAACAGCAACTAGTGGCTGGACCCATCAACACTAACAACAGATTGGATATTGAATGGTCAGGAACTCGAATTATTTTCATGTTTAAATTATGCCCAATATAATCGGCAATGAACCTTGTAAAGAAAAGCATTAGAAATGATTGTTATTTGTTTTACGTAAGAGATTTGACAAGAGAGAAACCTGAAATGAGGAGAGAAGCTTAGATATAGTCCTGGCCATGGTCATCGTCTGCATTGATCAGACAACCACCGGAGAAGCTTCCACGAGAATATTTGCGACAAATGATGTTGGATTTCTGACGACCACAATGACATCATAAACCCAGTCGCACAAACAACGAGCCAAACGAACAAAAGTCCTTAAAATTTCAGGTCATACTTGAACTACAGATTGCATCTTTCTAATCCATAAAAGCCCAGTAAACAAAACCAAGGTGTAATTGGGTTCCTAGCATTATTTGGGCATGGCAGATAGGGGCCTAAGAGAGTTAGAAAAAGAGGAAATGTCAGTTAAAGCAAAGCAGAGGTGACCATAGATGGAGGTCGTTTGAAAAAACTGGTTAAAGACTAGGGAATGCCCTGGGCTTCTGGATTACATCTATTGTTATTTGTTATTGGCGTTTGGCTGACTCTTTGTCAAGGTGACTTTGTGATTTGTTTAGAATGAATGTGTCTGAAGTAAATAAACAGTGGAATTGTCATTATTATTGCTTATAATTTCCTTAGTAGCAAATTGCAATAGATTGTGGCGTGTACCATTTCCTCTATTTAATAACTAAAATCCACCTTTCCCCAGGAAAATTCACAAAATTGGAGTCAATTATTTGAAGAGATGGAGGAGGAAAAACAAATATCGATGGCAAGAAGCCATAATGCCCTCTTTTACTTGAACCAATACAATTATAAATTTGCTCTAACCAGTAAAATTTACACTATAGCCCAATGCCAATGTATGTAGTTACAAGATCGTACAAGTTTCGTACCAACCAAAAAGGAGAAAAGCTCGAGAATTTTTTTAACCGTATTATGGGCTTTTTTTTTTTTTTGGCAAATGCATTATCTCCAGCCGTTGGGGGCCTGGGAATTTTTCACCACCAGAAAGGGTGATGACTTTCCTTCCAAATCTGGATGACGGTAAGATCAATATACGTTCTCTCAAAGAAGTTAAGATGCCAAAAGTTTAGGAGACGAGGTTTCTACAAATGCAGTGGATTTCCTGGGAAACTGCTTCAACAGCTTGATAAGTTCGTAAGTTCTTGTGCCTCTACCACAATAAAGGCAAAGCTCAAGTGGGGTTAAACCATCCTGAGACAAGCAAAACAATGGCCAAGGATTATGAATCTAAAGAATAGCGCTATACACAGAAACACAGCAGATAGTATATGATGACTGAAGATTCAGTCATCGGTGAAAGAAAATGACGCTATTATAGACAAATCATATCCACATGCCATCAAAGGAGTTCCTCCTCTCCTATTACAACCAAAACCAGAAACAATGCCATTTTGTAGTCTGCCGATGAAATACAAAATGTAATTAGTTGACTTTACTAAGCTCTTAAACTGGTCAAGGATGGTCCAACAACTTAAAGAGATTTTCACATTTTGCAATCAAATAAAACATTTCTGCAGGATCTTGAATCTTATGAGGTGAAGCACATCACGTGGCCCAAGCTTTGGTATAATGTCAATAATGTGTAAAACGTGTTGAAGAGTACACAAGAACAAGAGGATCAGAAACCAAGCTGAAATGTACTAGTAAAGCAATAAAAAAAGAGAAAGGAAATACCAGTAATCAATAGTCATTCACCTTGTTTCTTACTGTCTTATCAGCTCCTTTAATCAATAATAACTTCACTATATCAGTTCTTTGAGCTTGAACAGCAAGATGCAATGGCGTCCATCCATCCTAGAATGGAAAAATGGTAGTTCTAATCAATAAACATGGAAATTGAAGAGAATATGTTTACGAGCCAAAAATGAAGATGTGCTATACATACATTGTCCTGGAGGTTTACGTCAACATTGTACAACAATAGGAGTTTAATAGCTGGACTAGATGCTGTTTGAACAGCATAGTGCATCAAGGTGGCACCGTCCTATCACAGTAAGGATAGAAAGAAACCGTAAGTAAGAATTTGCAGATAGAGTTACAAAAGTTCACGACCAACATTGTTTCCGATGTCACCAATAATTGTTTAGATGAGAAACAATGGGTTTTGAGATATTTAACAAGTCTGTACTCACAGTATCCCGAACAAAAGGAGATGCTGATTCTCTCAAAAGATAGGTGGTAATAGCTTGCTTTTTACTTATTACTGCTTTGTGAAGTGCAGTCCAACCATCCTGAAGAACATTTAAGGATCTAAGCTCCAAAACAAAAACGAAAATAACAATCTAAAATTCCAAGCTTAACGGTAGACGTTTTGTCCAGAAAGGAAGAAACCAGAACCATTGAAATGTATCATTCACCAAGAAAATTATCAAATTTAATCGTACCAGATCAACAGCATTAATGTCAACATTATGCTTCAATAAGATATTCGTAAGATAGAATTCTCCTGATGCAGCAAGAGTGTGCAATGGAAGCCATTTTCTCTGCAGACAATGGATAACACTTATCAACATTAATTGACAAGATGTGGGAAGTATCCAGCCAATTATTCAAGATATGACAATTCCTTTTAAAACTTGAGATAAACAAAACTAAAATACCACATATGCAGAAGATTGTTTTTCAGAGCCCATAAATGAACCACTAATAATTCGTAGTTTAGAAAAAAGCTTACTACAATTCATTTGGTCCTTACCTATTGGTTGGAACAAGAACGAACATCGAAACCATCAAAAATATAGACACACACACACATCAGAGAAAAAGATAGTGACTAGGAAGTATTGAGTCAAATGGTAAACTCACAGACGTAGCAGGCTCTAGATGAGGAATCTTCCTATTCAACAAGGTCTTTTCATCTTTGGTGAACAACTTGCGCCGGGCTAATGAAGTAAAAGAAACATAAAAACAAACCAAAATAAACCAGAAGCATAAGTAATAATATTAAGAAGAAGAAGAAGAAGAAGAAGATAATACCTTCAGATTTCTTCCCAGGCACATATTGTCCACTGTTAAAAAACTCCGTAACATCATCGAAACTCTTGCCATAAACTGCCCATCTGGGGTTCTTAGGAGACACACGCTCGGCGGAATTCTCTTTAACTTCATTGTCCTCGTCCTCCTCTACCTTCACCGGAAAGGTTGTGGGGTTATCGAGAACAAGAGGCTTCAACTGTGCCAACTTGGCCTCTCTGTAGGCCTTGTACTCTTCCAAATTCACACTCCTAATGGGAGATAAGGCCTTCCTTTTCTTTTCCAATCTGCTGTTGAATTCCATCTCTTGAGCAATTTTCCGTCTCTCTTTCTTAGTCATATGCATCTCTGCCAACACTTCCGTCCAGTGGTCTGGGACTAAATTCTGCCTTTGAACTTCTGGGACGACAGTTTTCTTGGACTTTGGTTTCTTTGTGACGGAACTAGAATCTTTGACGACATTGAAGTTGGAACGGAGATATGGGTCCTCGAATACACCCTCTTCGAAGACGACGCAATCGCCGAGAACATGGTCATCATCAGCGTAACAGAAAGAGAGTACCTTCCTCGGAAATTTCAGAGAAGAAAGCTTAGGAGATGAAGAGGAGGGATTAGTAATTACACTTGCAGGAAAGAAAGCCTTAAGGTTTTGGGGGTTTAGCAGAGTTGCCGGTGTCATTTGTGGCTGTAATTTCACGCTCCGTGCTTTGGCAAGTGATTTTGCAGTCAGATGGACAATCATCCCTGAAACGGCAACTAGTATCTCTTTCCTTGATGGGTGGAATGGGCTTGGTAAGGAATTGGAATTTGAACCTATTGCAGTTATGGGCTTTGAAGGGATTGGTAACGTATGATTTGCCTACAGTTTTTCTTTGCTTTTCTGATAGGTTACTGTAACATAGGCCTACTTGAGGATTTGTAGTTAAGAAGAGCAAGCTTGGGTCACTTTTAGGACAATGAAATTATCAGTTCTACTTACTCTCTTGGGTCACTTTTAGGACAATGAAATTATCAGTTCTACTTACTCTCTCATCCATATATATTTTTAAGTCCTACATAAAATATATGGATGAAATCGGATGTAGCAGAGTAAGAGCAGAGTAAATGAAACAGGTAACTTGTTCCCACTTTTAGGTTCTGTCGATTGTAAGATTTAAATTTCATCTCTTTTTAATAACTCAATTTTCTTTGTTCTATCATATCCCTTTCTTGCGGCGTTGCGCTTCTAATTAAGGATTGTTTTTTTCTCAAGTTAAGTATAATGGAATCCATGTAACTTCGGTATATTCTTCATCTATCTTTTACTATTAAAAACTCTTTTTATATTTTTAATTTTATAACACTCATTTTTTCCATCTTCAATTTGTATCAAAAATTTTATTAAAAAATTCTAAAGCAATGTCATTTTTATTACACGACATTATATATGGTATTACATATTGCATTATACGATGTTGTTTTAAAGTTTGCAATTAACAAAAATTGACAGTAAAGACAAATGTTATAAAACTAAAACTAAAAAAATTAGAGGTACATTATTAATATAATAAATTATATAAAGTCCAATAAATTCCAAGTACTCTCGAACCCTTCTTTCTCTTGTACATATTTATATGTTATGAGTCTAATCATTATAAGAACGAGTTGAAAATTCTAACAACTCTTTTCACATTCATATTGTGTTGAATGTATAGTCTTAACATGAAAGTTTCACACCAACTTCCTACAAGACATTGTTCCTTTAGCCTATATTCAACCAAATAAAGCTATATGTTTTTTATGAATTAGAAAATATGAGTCATATAAATAGGATCTCATGAGAATTGAGATGAATATTACTAAATTGAACTTGGAAGGGATAGTTTTTAGATGACATCAATTTCACCTAAGAAACAAATTGATTAATTATTATTTTAAGTTAGGGGAAGTATCTTCTACCTATAGAAGGGAGGTATGATGATGTATTTAGAGATCTAATAGATGAAAAGTTAAGTCATAAAGTTGTCTTTGCACCTAATGAAGATATTAAGGCTTATGAGAAAATAAAGTTCAGTTATTGTTTTGACAAGAGGACGTCATTTAAGCTAAGTCAAAGAATGGGATACAAGTAGTAAGATGCTAGTAATTAGGGGACCATATTGACAATCTAAAGATTGTTGTATATATAGAAGAGGGGCATAAAGTACTTAATGAAATTGTGATTAGGAATTTGTTCAATGAAATTGTTTCTTAAGGTGTGCCAAGTACAAATTGACTTAATAAGCAAATAATTTGTTTAGGAAACTATCTATAAAATGTATAGTTACTTGGATTATAAAAATTATTATTGGTACAAAATATTGGGCCTCCAAAAGTAATGAAATGTTTGAAAAAACATAAAATGATAGGCTATAATTCACAAATTTGGCTTAATTCGAGTCATCCTAACTTATGCTTAATTTTACTTTGCAACTATATTGGCTCACATATGGAAGAAACAAGAAGATTTGTCCCTAATTACAAAGTAGTTTAAAATGTTGTTGAGTATAGCTTGCACGATGAAACTTAAAGTTATGGATGTCATATCGTCTAATTTAAAGCAAAGAAAGGTTCATATCCATAATAAATAAGTCGCTTATAAAGTGCTAATGGATGAGAATATTGTGTTAAGTATGATTGTCATAACGTTAATTTTTACTGAAGAGATCTTAGGTCTGATTTAATTATTGAAAACTCAATAGATAATATTTCGAAGTTTTTGAATGATGAAGTCACTAAAATAGTTATCATTGTTCCAAATATGAATGGTAAAATAAAAATAAGGGTAAAAGATATAGTCTTCCCATGTTGTTTAAGAAACTTTAGAAATTTTCGTTAATTTTTAAAATTATTGAAAACCTCCTTTTAGTTTTCAATTTTCCAAAAAATCATTCTCTTAGTTTTTGATTAAAAAATAATGATGAAACACACACAATATGAACATTATATGTTGACTAATCAAATATCACTAATATGATAACTCAACTCAGCTCTTAACTTAATTCGAACTAATTAAACTAGCTTTAAAATAATAATTTAAGTTAATTATAATAAATTATTAGTTTTTGTTGGGCTTGATTAGTTCAATTCGAGTTTAAAATTTTGATTGGATCATCATGTTAGTTATATTTAATCGGCCCAATTGTAATGCTAATATTCTCTAAAGTCTGATAAAAGGAATTTTTTCTAAAAATTCAAAAATCTCAAAGAGACTTTTTCAATAAGTTTAAGTACTAAGGAATTTCTCTAAAATTTTTCAAACTACAAGTGTGTTTTATGTCTTTCGTTTAAAAAATAAAGTAATAAAGAAAATTTTAAATAGGAAAGAGCATGTTTTTATTCAAATATAAATAAGATAATATTACTCAAATAATATTATAGATGTATATCATTGCTTAAGCATTTATACGTTATCTACAAATTAAAAACCTTTTTGAAATAACATGTTAGTAAGTTTCCTAACTATTTTAAAAGAATTTTGTATCTTTGTTAGCAATGTATGTTTTAGGTCTTTTAAATGTGATTATCTGCTAAATATCTTTTTATATATAATCAACACATTAATTATATACATATGTCTAATATATCGTTTTCCACATTCAATCCAAGTAGGACATCTTTTAAATCATATATGTGAGTTCACTTTTTATGGCGTATCATTTAATTCAAAACAAAATTTTGTAGAATATACTATGAGTAACCTAATTAAAATATCTTAAAATCTTCCGCTCGCACATGATTAGGTCTAAAGAGGCTTTACATTTCTAAATTTCATATAATATACTTATGTTTACGTTTTTTTACTTTGAGAACTTATATAAAGGATTATAAGTAACTCGTGCCATTATTTTAACTTCAAACTTTATGGACAAAGATTTTTGAAACATGAGGAATTATGACAAAAAAATTAAGCTCAAATAATAAATATAGGTTCACTTGTAGTTAGAAGCAATATTAAAGAAATCGAATCAAAGTATTGAACTCTAATGTACAACGTCTAATAGGTTGAATCGGAATGAATAAGGTTAAGTTAAATGTGAAGTAATAATTAAAATATAAATCATATAAAAGATAATATTAAAATCTATTAAAAAAAAGGTGATAGAGCACATTTATTAATTAACTATATATGATGTATTATCATATAGATATATTAAAATTTTAAATATGATACCTGAGAAGAAAAATAAATGTAAAAATTTCCAATTTGAAAAAATTAGCCAAAAGTTTAACACTAAAACTTATATTTTTTTAATATAATCACTGCATTAAAATCTAATGCATAAATAACATCATTTTCATAATGTCTTAAAGAGCAAAAATATAAAATTTTAATTTATTATTTATATAACAAATTATATTTCAAGATATAGAGAAATAATGTAAAATATATAAAATTTTGAAGTCTAAAGTATATGTTCCTACAAACATAAATAATTGTTTAGTTAATGTCATAAAATAGATATGGTTAAAGTATTATTCTTCTTTCCTGAGGTCGTGTGTTTAAAACCCTCATCTCTTTAAGATTCTGCATTCGTTGTCCTTTCTTTTAGTTAACCTGAATTAATTAACTGATTTTAAGTTCAACCGAAGAGAAGTTATAAAAATAGTGTATTTGATACTCATCTTTCCTTAAGGTTGTGTATATATCTTTAGGTTGAACAAATTGGTTAGCTAATTCTTAATTGAATCAAAGAGAAACTACATAGTTAATAAGTTATTTTAGGATAAATTATATTTTAAATCCCGATTTTTACTTGATTTTGTAATATTATTCATAACTACTAAAAATATCAATCAAATCTTCAAACTTCTAATTTTTTACAAAAATAGTCCACCATTAACAATGTTGATGTGAAATAGCATGTATATTGGTCTATTTACCCGTCATTACACACATGACAATAAAAATAATATAATTTTAAAAATAAAAGTCTTATTCCATTTAAAGCTAAAAGCTTAAAACTATCTTCACTTCTTTAGAAAGCAACAACTCACTCCATTTTATAGACACCACCTTAAAAGTTAAACTCTGCTCTAACTGTCTCAATCTCTACCTTGCTCTATTTACTCTTGGTCTCACCACGTTTACAAAATTATTGAAGCCTGCATGTTTGGCCTTTCCACGCACCTTATTATTATGAAGTTGGTGAATGGGACTCCCTTAAAAATGATGAATTAAGCATCGACACAATGTATAAGCCTATAAGTGCAATAAACTCGGACTCCTGATTACTCCTCTACATAATGATGATCATTTCTTGAGCCCGATGAGTAGCCTAATGATAGTATCTTTGACTAGCATCACATTGTTATTGATGACTCAAACAAGTCATCACCTTTAAGATCATATCTTTGCCTCTTACGTGTAAGCTAATCCCCTTTATCATCCTCATCCTCTATATCATAAGCAGAGATGCACAAAACATGTATGACATATATTTATGCAAGTGCCTATCCATTAATTCCTCTAATTCCTGTTGGAATTCATTATGAGTATTATATTTATTGAAAATATTTCATTCTCATCACAATTACGACAACTTCACAACCATAATATTCAAAACCACCACCTATTAGTTATATTTGTTCTTCAAAGTCCACAAAAGACAAATAATACCTAAACATATAACACTCCTAACAAATGATCAAAACTTTTATAAGAATAGAAGACAAGAAATAATCATTAAAGAAAAATCCCTAAGAAATAAAAACTAATTTGAAATTTAAGCTTGTAAGTATATAAGATTTTATAAAAGAGCATAAGAAGACCCGATTTAGTAGGAAACAGATAAAGTCCCATTTCATCACCTAACAATATACAAGAAAATCAATAGGTAAAGGAGATGCTGTGAAGATCCCTCTCATAGATAATGAATAGAGATAAAGATGATGGTAGAGAGAGATGTCATGAAGATCCTCTATGATAAATCTTACTATCGACAATTATAGGTTTCTAAACTTTTTCTTTTCTTAGCTTCTTCTTAGATCTCCCCTCTACTCTAACTATGTTTCTTGTTTTTGCTTGTCCTAATCCCTCGTTGCCCCTTACTCCTATCTGCGCTTTCATTCCTCTCTTACCTAGGGATTTGAAGGTATTTTACTTAATCCCTATTTTCTAGCCTCTAGTTCTTTACCTTAAATGGTAACAACTTTTTAAAAGCTCCCCTAGCCATTTCCTTTCTGGGTTGGGAAACTATTTCCTAGACTTGATAAGTTAACTTTCTCTAGACCCAACTACACTCCCTTCCCTTCCAGTGACATTCCCTCCTTAGCTAAATCTGTCCACCAAAGCTCATGTAATACAAGGATTTATTTATTCATCACCCAACCAAGCTCCCACTCCAATCCCCTTATTGTTCATAGCCCTAAGCTGAATTAAAAGAATGTGGTCGAGGATACTTCAAACATCTCACTTCTACTGCCCTCTATAGATCTTAAAAGGTAGAAGATAATAGCCCTTGGAATTGATATTCTTAAGGAAAGGGCTAGCCTATGGACAACCATATTAGTTGGCATTTTTATTAAAAAGAAGTCACCTGTTCCATTAATCCTTAACTTGTCCTTCAAAAGCTAGAATAGTGTTGATCTGAAATAATTCCTCTTATTTGAAATTGGCTTTGTGTTATTTAGGTTTCTCTCTAAAGCTGACTTAAATAAGGTGTTAGGAGTGAGTCCTAAGCATATCCAAAATGCTCCACTTTTCCTGCAGCCATGGTGTCCAAGATTAAGTCTAAAAAGTGTCAAACAAGCTAATATACCGATAAGGATAAATATTGATAATGTTCCATTACTGTGTTCACTAAAGGGCTTAGTCTTCTTGTTAGCTTCACAGATGCACCATTATGTGTGGATGGGAATGTGGGTCATAGGAGGATAATTGGCTATGCAACACTTTGTGTGAATTAGGTAAGGGATTTGGAACTTTTAAATGAAATACCATTAATGAGGTTAAGAAAGAATGAAGAGTTATTTGAGGACTCGATGAAGGTATCCAACCAATGGAAGCCATGATTAGCAATCTAGGGTAAATAATAGAAACCAATAGGTAGGGCATTTGCCAATAAGGCCTATCAGGAACTTATGGGGCTAATAAAGCAAATCTCTATAAAAACAAGGGCAATGACTGAACCAAACCTTCAACAACAATAAAATGGAAATCATACTCTAAGTGGGTTTTAATACTAGTCTAACTTCAACTAGAAATGGGATAAATAAGAACACAGTTGAGAATAGAAACAAGAAGGAGAGCACTTAAGGAGGGTTTAAGATTAGTATCCCTTTAAAAGTTGATCAAGGGTCGAAGGATGGTTCATCCCAGGTGGAGAGCATTATATAAAACTCAAGTATTGGATAGGTTAAAATTATAGAATAAGAGGAATCCATAAGGGATACCGTAAGGAAGCCTAGTAGGAAAAATGGGTCTATACAATCCAAACAACAAATTTTTTTCTCATATATTTAGTCTCCTAGAGTGTCATGGGTCTCAACTTTCCATAGAGATAATAGTCTCCTACGTAGTTTCTATAGGAAACACAAAGTAGTGTTAGCTAGTATTTTGGAAACAAATGTTAATAAAGAGATTTTCCTAAAGTTGACCTTCATAGAGAAAAAATGGTCATTTATTTCAAACTATGCCCACCATCATTTTGGATGTATAATAGTTAGGTACAATAACAAACTAGTAAGTATTAATGTTTTACAATCCAGTGACCAATTGATTTATTTATCAACACTATTCATTATTGAAAATGTAAGGATTGTAATAACTTTTATCTATAGATCTAACTATGCATTTCAAAGAAGGGGACCTATGGGTGATATTATAGATTGGCCAGATAAATACAATTAAGCCTTGGAGAGTGATGGGTGATTTCAGTAACACCTTATACATTTTAGAAGTTCAAGGACATTTTAATTAGAGGAACTTTTTCAATGATTTCAGATATTGTGTTGATAAGACTGGAGATACAGACTTAAGATATGATGGATGTTTTTATACCTAGTGCAATAAACAAACATCAAAACAGTCTCTTACTAAGAAATTGGATAGGGCCCAATGGATGGAAGGTGGCTCTCTAGTTTTCGTGAAAGCAAAGTTAGTATTTTGAACACCTTTTTTCTCTTATCATTCCTTTATATTGATTCAAGATCTGTTCCTAGCTAAAAGTTGCAAGTCACAAAAGGAGTGTCTAAACATGTAGAGAATTACGAAGCATTCATTTGTGTGCAGAAATTGAGGTTTATCATGGAAGAGATGAAGGATTATAAGTTGAAACTTAACAAGTGTATATTCCAAAATATGGAAAAAGAAAATAGTAGGGAAGAACTAATTAAGGTCTAGGAAGAGCTTCAATTAAAGTTAGGTGACTAATTGCTTTTAAGGGGCAAATGAGGGTTATATATTCTTATACTAATGTTGTTTGGTGCCACTACTCACTACTTAATCAAAGGGCCAAGTTACAATGGCTTTTGGAGAGGGATAGAAACACAAAGTTTTTCCATAATTCCCTCAAAGCTAAGAGGAAATACAAATGGAATAAGCTCCTTAACCAAGTTTAATGGGAATATAATTATATTCTAAGAGGGCCTCAAGCAGGAAGCTTAAAGTATTTCAGGAAGCTAATGGGAACCCCAGCTAAATCATGTATGATGTGATCTTAGGGAATAATTCTAAGAAAGCAAATT
The DNA here is from genome assembly GCA_025629805.1 of Erythroxylum baracoense. Lineage (NCBI taxonomy): Eukaryota > Viridiplantae > Streptophyta > Magnoliopsida > Malpighiales > Erythroxylaceae > Erythroxylum > Erythroxylum baracoense. The sequence goes on from JAOTAY010000189.1 coordinate 23,063,834, forward strand.
AAATTTGGTATAGAAGTATTCAGAATAGAGGAAGGTCATTGTGTTTAAAGACTCGTATAAAGTATTCAAAGTTGGCCACCGTATCTTAGAAACATAATTGAATATAATCATAATGTAATGAAATAAATAAGATTAAAAGGAAATCAATGCAAGATATGCTCTAAGATATAGCGTATAATATCTACTCAAGGACATATTGGTCCCAGGATCAATTCATTAATCGAGATGTCATTTACTTTTGATAAACTCATGTTATATGATGCTCACTTGGGTTATTGGATAAGTATGAGAACTGCAGAATTCTAATCGATTAAACAAATTCATGTGTGAGTGTGAGATGATAATCACTAAAACACCCTTAAATGGGTTTAGTGTTATCTATTAAAACTGCTAAAGAAGCAATTGAATGTTCAAATTTCAATATAAAAGAAAACCTTTGAAATCGAATGTATATAAATATTTTGTTTCCACAAATCATTCAAAGATCTCTTTATATTGAAAAACAATTCTACGAGTCTATTGAAAACAATTCTACAAGTCTTTTAATCGGTGAATTAAACATAATATCTAAGTAAGTAAGATTATGTATGATTTTGCATATATTGTAATTTTATCTTTTTATAATCTATTTGATTATCTTTTAATATAAAAATAAGGCAACAATTAGGAAAACCTAGTCAATATATGCCTTTAAGCTAAAGTGCCTTCCATTGTTAGCAAATATATATATATATATATATATATATATATATAAGAGAAGGGCATAATTCCATTAAGATAGACCAAGATGCAAGATTGTTTCCTAGTTCCATGACATTAAGCTAAGGTAGATTGCTAAAATCATCTGAAGTTAAAAATTGACCTTCCATTAATTATTAACTCAATTGTTGCAAGAAGACATGAAACTTGAAAAATCTCATTTCTCTTGTTTCTTATTTTCTAATCTCACTTAGGCCACCTATAAAATTTTCACTTTTTATTAACAAAAATACTTGAAAGGGGCCATCTGTCTGTATCTGAAATGGTCATATACATGAAAATAAATTTTGATTCAGTTTAAATGGAACTAATCCCTAGAATTCTTTGCTTCAATCCTAATAGAGAGTAAAAAGCTTGTCACTTAGTTTATCTAAGAGGTTTTAAAGAGTTAGAGAGGATAAATTAGTTTCTTACAAAAACTACATTCCAACATATTTTCGAAAACTACATATTATTAGTATATCATTCGGTCCCCTAAAATGTTCCAAACAGTAAGTACATCCAATGTCCTTCTAGTTTATACCCTTTTATTTTAATTCTTAATTTTTATATCATATTATTCTTTAAATTTTGGTATTTATTTTACTTTTACTTTCTTATGTTCCTTTTTATTAGAAAATTTAATGAAGGATAGACAAAGGATATCATGTGACTTGATTAGTTGTTACGTGGTTGTGTCACGTAATACACAACCTTAGTTATTATCATTTTCCAAAGTTATGACCTCCTTTATATATCGAATAAAATCATTAGAGTGATATGTCTCCCAAACCGTACAACATCATGTGTTACATTGTATAAATGTGACAAGTCTTATGCTATGTAATACCTTGTCAAGCCACATAAAGTTATCTATCCCTTTTTTGTTAAAATTTTAATATAGAATGATGTTAAGGGTTATTAGTGAAATAAAAGCTAAAGTATGAAAGTGTATGATAATTTTTAAAAATTAAAGATTAAAGTGAAACAAATTGAAATTATAAAAGGATTTAGTATAATTAACATATGTTCCAAAAGCTTATCATTTTGATAGTAAGCCTTAGGCTAGCCTCAAAAAGGACTAAGGTTGAAATTAAAATTTTTAATCAAACTAGGTCCATAAGGGACCTGGGCCCATCCTAATTATTGGTAAACCCAACAATGCAATTGTTATAATTGAAAAAATTGCTTAAGATACATATTGTGAGGGTTTCTCTTGACTTTGAATAAGATTTGCAAAAGGTTAATCTTCACTAATGTCAAAATAAGACATTTGTAGGGACTCCTCTTCACCTGTTGTAAAGAATATGTTGTATGGAGGTTCGTCTTCTCTTATAAAGGAAGAAGATAGTGAATTACTAAGGGGAGCTTAGGGAGTGAATATAAGTTGAGGGCTTTTCAGCCTATTATTATAAATCAATTTAATTTCTTTTTTCTAAACTTTTTAATTGTTAGTTTGTAATTTTATGTGAACTTTTCATAACCATCATTAGTCTAAAAATAGAACAAAAGGTTAACATACATAATTCACCTCCTTTTGTATTCCATCTAGGAACTAATAATTAGTGTTAGAACAAGTCTCGTTCGTTACATATATTTCTAGTAGAATTTCAGTAAATTTCATTATAGCATAATTTGATTGACATTTTAGCCATGAATGCCAAGATATCAATATTGCTAAATTTTTTAATGAGAATGATTACTTATTTTGGAGAGATAAGATAAAAGTCTTTCTTATGATCAAAGATTTTAATTTATGGTAAATTGTGAAGAAGAACTTAAGTGGAATAGGAATGACAATGGACTCATTATATTGAATATTAAGGCATATAGACTAATTATATTGAATATTAAGGCAATACATATTTTTTTTATTAGATAAATATATGTTTTCTAAAGTTTTAATGTGCTAAAATGCTTATGATATTTGTTACATACTTGTTCTTACATATGGGAAAGATTGTAATAATTATATTGGTCATGATAATATTACTCATAATGAGTTCGATAAGAATCTAGATGATACTTAAGAATGGAGTGAAAAGAAGCGGAAGAAGTACTAAAAGAAAAAGAGAGCACCAGAGACGATATAGGATACTATAAGCAATTATGTACCTAAAGAATCAAATAATGAGGTGGATTGTATACTTTATGACCAATAATGATGAGTTATATTATAGCTCAAAGTCTCTTAATAATTATGATTTTGATTTTAGTTTGCCTTATAAAGAACGTCTTAAATGCCTAGAAATGCTTAAAAAGAAAGAAATTATCTTCTAAGGATAAAGAGGTTAAAAAACTTGTAGATGAATGCATGATTGAGAATGAGAAATTAAAATGTCATATAAATGACATGATATAATCTAAGTGAGATTGTTGTTAATAACAATGAATATGATTTATTTAATGAGAATGGTATATTGGAAAAGAAAATTAATTTTCTCAAAGAGAAAATTGTCTAATTTTACTTTCAGAAGTAAAAAATTAAACAATATGCTTAGAGCCTAAAAGAAATCAAATAATAGGCTTAGAATTAGTTTCACTTATGAGAGTGCATAATCCAATGCTAAGATTTTTTTTAGAGGCAAGTATTTATATAATCAATATGGGCTTAAATTATCACTCAAGTATATAGTATCCAGTTCTATTCATGAAAACTTTAATGCTCATGCATCATCCTCTATGTCCCAAGTAAAAGGAAAATTTTATGCATTCATGTAAACGTCATATTTCAAATTTAGAGGACCTAACATTCAAGGAATAAATAGGCATGTTTTTGTGAAAAGTCATCCCAAAAGAGCATAAAATAGTTTTTAAATTTGTATAGCTATCTTTATTATCAAAACGGTGTGAAATAAGCTCATAATTTTTATAATTTTCATCATAAGAAGAAAAGTATGATACATTTTTAGGTCTTAATGGACCATGTGGGTGATATAATGCTTTATTTTGGATATTTGAGAGATTAGGATCTTTCCTTGTGAGATAAAAGTTCTAAGCTGATGAATTGACCAATTACATGTTTCTTTGATAGAAATGTGGTATTTCTCATATAGCACTAACACTTTCAATTTCCATTATGTGATATGCTATTTTTTTCGTGCATATAAAATGATTTTTTAATTATTTATTTAGTAGACCCAAAAGAATGTAGGTTAAAAAAAGGTTTAATAACTAATCTCCAAAGATCTAAGTTTGCGTGGGTGCCTAGAAATTATTGATATTTTCACCTTATAGGCCAATGTCAAATGGAATCATATAAATATAAAAAACTTACATCGTCTCCATTGATATCAAATGAGGATAAACGTGGCATCTTCAATAAATGATTTTAATAATAAAATAACTAAGATCCCTCACATAAACCGAAGCGAGTAAATTGGTTTTAAAAATGCCAATTATTGAAACAAGGAAGAAAAACAAAGGTAAGCATTAGTAGTACATAAATGGAAGTATACACTTACTTTCATATTGAGAACATTTGAGCATATTGACTTAACATACACATTTAAGAGGGAGAAAGTATTGTTGCATGTACCTCGAAAGAAGAAAGATAATTGACCTTTAAATTGGTATACGAGGTTTTTTAAATTTTTGGTATACTTAGCATATACTTTTTGCCTATATGATAGAATTTTTGAAAAGGGAAGAAAGGACTTATTTTACTCTTTTAATGCTTATATAATATGCCCTTTTTAATATTGTCAAAAAGGGGAGAGAATAATAATATTGAATCTTGATAATTCATGATGCGTGAATTAAAGGAGAGCATGCATTACATATCGCTTTAATATAAGGAGAAATTACTCAATGCTATTTACTCTTGTCAATATCACCAAATATTTTGTTATTATAAAAAAGGAAAATTTTATTAAACCAAATGAGGTCCTAACTCATGGTTCTGATGATAATGAAACATATTGCTATTAATAAACTTACTTTTAACAATATTAGTAGTTCTATTATAATCGAATTAAGCAACATATGAAAAGTAAAATTTAAGGGAATGGCAAAGCGAGTAAAGAAGCCAAATGAACTATTTGAGTAATCAAAGTATGAGCCAAATGAGCATAATGGGCCATATATGCAACTTAAGAGAGCTTTAAGAGAATTCAAGTAAAAAATTAAAAACAAGGAGAAATCTAGCATATCAATATTTAACAAATCATTATAATCTTTTTTATAATTTCATCTAGGACATTTCAATGAGTTAGGAACTCAAATATTATATGATCATTTACAATAATTTCATAATCAAAAGGAATTATATTTTGATCTTTAAAAAATCTTCGTGACCTTCAAACAAACTTGGGAAACTTTTTCAAATAGTTTTAAGTCAATTTTACATCAAAGGGTTATACTTTTTCTTTGAAAAACTTGGTGGTTTAAGTTTTTAACTTGGTTTCTAGAGGAGCTTGACTAGCCTAAGGATTTGGATCGGCTAACTGGACAAAGGAGCAAAAAGTTAGAGAATAGGTGGGATAAACTAACTAAAACCCAGCCAAGCAAACATAGTCTAGTCAAAGGTAGGTGTCTAACTAGCTGAATGTTCTTTGTTATAATAATAATTTTGTGTGTTTAACGACTATTTGAGTTAGTTCAGGGATAAGTATATCACAATTAAGTTTTATAATAATCTTTAACTTTCATAAATGACATTGTTTTCGTCTTAAGTTTCTTTAATATACATATCAAAACAATGATGTTTTAGAAATTGAACCAAAATGATATCATTATAGGAGGAGATTAGGACCAGCCTTCGGGTTGGCCTCTTAAGCTTAGACTAAAATTGTCAAGCCTATATATATGAATTACAGTGTATATTAAGCACTAATTAATTAGTGTAAGCAAAAGAGGGAGATTTTGAGTTGTATGGTTATACAATTGTAATTACAAATTTTTTAGAATACATATTATGAGGGTTTCTTTTGATCTTGAACAAGATTCATAAAGGGTTACTCTTGTAATAAAGTAAGATATTTATAAATGTTTCTCTTTAATTGTGATAAAGAAGATGTTGTATACAGAGTTACTTCTTACCCATTAAAAGAAGAAGATAGTTAATTCTTAAGTAGAGCTTGGGGATTGAATGTAAGCTAACAGTTGTTCAGTCGACCTATATAAATCAATTTTATTTCTTTTTTTCTCTTTAGAAATGTCAATAGATCGGGTCAGGCCTGGGTCATAAGCTAGGGTAGCTCATTGCCCCACCTGGCCCACCATATATATTTTTTAAGAAAAATGTCAAAAACGACGTCATACTATGGTTAGCCGTGGCCCAGTCAGGTCAACCATGATTAGCCCGTGGCTCGGTCAATCCGGGCCAAAATCGGTCTGGGTCAAATTTGACATCCTTATTTCTCTCTCTAACTATTGTTGATTTTTGTAATTATTTCATTTGTTTTATCATAACCATTAATTAATATAAAAGTAGGGCAAAAAATTAAACAAACGTAGTGTTTATTCTCTTGATTGTCATTTGGGACCAGTAATTAATTGTTAATGTTATGTAGTGTACATATTATTGTATCTTTAAAAATAGATAATGCGGATGACTATGAATCGAGTTATATGTAAAGGAGAGCCATGTTCACTATAATTTGTATGTGAGAAATTTTTGGTGAATATAACTTTATTTTTAAAATGATATATTAAATTATTGTTAATTTTTAAGATAATGAATTTATATTTACAAAATCTATATTAGATTGTAAATATCAAAGACGGTTGTTTGTTAGCAAACTTTAATCATTTCAAAATTTTTACACATTTAAGTATTATCTATCTAATTTTTCTAGATAAATAATTTATAGAAATTAGTGAGATAATGTATTTTATTTTAACTTAAAATTTTTGTTTAAATATATATATGAAAAATAATTATTAAATATTTGATTAGAATTTTATAATAAATTAAGATTTATTATAAAATATTATATATCACAAACATCTAAAATTATCTTAAACTAAACTTTCTTTGAAAATCAAGTTCACTACATTTAATGGGTTAAACTTTCTCTTAACGTTAATTTCTTTTCATACTTATTATAAAATATTTAAAACTTTAAAAATATTATTTATATCTATAAAATATGTACTTAATTTTTATATAAATTCTTTATAATAATTGATAATGGACTATTATAACTAAAATAAAAATAAAGGCATGTATATTAAATAAAAATATTATATAAGGTTAATTATATTAAACTCTCATATTATTTAACCCCTTTTTTTCAATCATCTTGTGTTGAAAACTTTTATTTACTCTTATGCGGACTTATTTAGTTATTATACAAATCATTCTCTTATAATTTATTAGTTTTCTGTTTATTGATAACTCCAAAATAACATTAAATTGTAACTTGAGAATTTTAACAGTACATCATTTTAGATTAACAAATAAAAAAAATAAACATAATACAATAGAAAGAATTGCAAGATAATTAAATAGAGTCATATGAAGTGAGTGATAACTTTCAATACATAAGGATTAAAAAAAAAATCAAAACCAATTAAGTATTATATAATTATTTAGGAAACAGTGCAAATCACAAAGCTTATTCTAGTTTGCAAAGCACAAAGCTTATTGTAGTTTATAGCAAGTCTAAACCATATAAAGCCAATTACTTATCTTAACAAATGAAAAAAATAAAGGGTTAATTAGAAAAAATTCTAAACTTTAGTAAATTTTGCAATTTTAACATATATTTTGAAAAGTGGCAATAAAATGCTCAAACTTTTATTTTTTTGCAAAAACAACCTACTGTTTGTCTTTCGATTAACATTGTTAAGCTAATAGTCACGTAAATGGCATGTGGACTTTAATTTCTAATTTAAAAATTATGAAAAAAAATAAATTGGTCTTGTCTTCATAATTATTTTACTTTTCTTCGTGTAAAGTGCAAGAAAAGTGCAAGTTCTTTATAATCGAAATTTTGGCAGGAAGAAGAACAACAACAAGTGATGATGGGGATTTGTGTTTCGACGCCTAATGGATGTGCTAAAAGCTTTCCACAAAAGATGATGATAAAGAAAAATAAGAAAAAAAATGAGAGGATAAGATAAGGACTACCCCTATAAAATGAATAAAATCACTAGATAGGGTCATTTAACTTTTCTTCTACCTAATGGAAAAAAAATAAGTGCTATCAAAATAGTATAAGTACTATTATTTGACAAACTAGCACTACTTAAGTACTTCCACTATTGCAAATTCTTCTAGTAAGATCAACACAACCACAAAATCAAAATAAGCAGAAAATAGATGAAAATAAGCATTCAAACATAAGAGCTAAGACAAACAAATTTTTTACTTGGAAACCTCCCTAACGCGAAGAGAGAAAAAAAACACAAGATTCTAAGTCAACCAAAATTAATCCACTATGATCAAGGAATATTATGCATAATCCATTTTCAATAATCACTAACAAGTACATAACCTACACAGTAAAACAACAACCAACATAAGAAGAAGAATGAAATAAGTGAAAAACATCACTAAAAAATAACTCAAAGAAGTAACAATTTCTCACGAACTAGAGCAATAGTCAACAATCTAACCATTAGATTTTAAGAAGTAGATGTACCAAACTTTTTGTCCATATTTCAGCTAATTTGAACATGTTTGGCCCTCGATTGGAGCACTTGACCAGAATTATACACTGAAAAATGTGAACAACATCAACCTTTTTAAAACTCATGATTCTTTTATATTTTTCATATTTGACTCAAGACCTAAAGTGTAGTAATATGAAGCTTATTTATGCCACCAAAAATAAGCTTTAGGCTTAGGCCAAAGAACCCCAATGGGTTGCCCCCAAAACAAATAGAACAAGCTTGGGTTTTCTTCATATAGAAAGGGACTCATGACCCAACAAATATCTCTGTCATGACTCTATGGAGTTGATTGTCATTCTGACAATAGTATAATAAGTCTCAAACTTTCCTTTTGGTAATGGCTTTGTCATTGATGACAATTTTCTCCAACTCAAGAAACTTATCATTAAGAACATCCTAATTCCAAAGATACCTTATATCGATGTGTGCTAACTTAGCATGAAAGGTTGGATTCTTTGTAAGATGAATCACACTTTGACTATCACAATATAACGTATATATCTTTTATGAAAATTCAAGCTCATAAATGAAACGCTTCATCCAAAGCAACTCTTTATGTGCCTCTGTTGTTGCTATAAACTTATATTCAGTTGTAGATAATGCAAGACATTTCTTTAATCTGGAATGCCAGGCCACAACTCCCCATACAAAGTTTATCAATTAAGATGAAGTAGATTTCCTATAGTCAACGTCACTCATACATGTTAAAATATGAGTAACCAACAAGAATAGGCTTCTTATTCCCAAATCCAAGCTTCAGTTCAGTAGTACCTCGAGGATATCTCATAACCCTTTTTACTACACTCTAATGCTCTTTTCCAAGATACCAACTGACTAAGCTAATTGTATGAACTATATCAAGCCTCATACAACTATGACATATATCAAATTACCCATAGCTAATGTATAAGGAACATTCAACATAGCTTACTTATCTTCAAGGGTAGTAAGATTTTGTTTAACACTCAACTTAAAATGCATGGCAAGAGGAGTACTCACTAGTTTAGCTTTTTCCATATTAAACCTTTCAAAGACTATTTGAATGTATGCCTCCTATGATAGCCATAATGTTTTAGCCTTTCTATCACAAATGATTCTCATGCCAAGTATCTGTTTAGTTGGCCAAAGCTTTGTATTGCAAAAGTCTTGCTCAATTCTTGCTTCATCCTGGTGTAAAATAATGAGCATATCATCATCTTATAAGAGAAAATTTATAAAATCATTGTCAGAGAATCTCTTCAAGAATACACAATTATATGAAGAAGTCTTCTCATAGCCTTACTACCTCCCATGAAATAAATAAATGTTTGGTATCATTGTCAAGAGGCCTACTTTAGGCCATACAAACTCTTCTTTAATTTGCAAAAAAAATACTCTTTACCTTTTACTTTAAAGCCTTCTGGTCGCTCCATATAATTGTCTTCCTTTAGGTCACCATAAAAAAAAGAAATATTCACATCCAATTGCTCAACCTCCAAGTCCAAACTATCAATTAAACCCAACATGACTCTAATTGAGGACATCTTGACAATTAGAGTAAATATCTCTTGAAAGTCTACCATTTTCTTCTTATTATAGCTTTTCACAACATTCCTCGCTTTAGTTCATAGTTGCTTAGCATTCTCATTTTGTTTCAACTTGTGTACCTATCAATTTTTTAAATCTTTCTTACCCTAAGGCAGTTTAACAAGATCAAATAATTATCATGTTAGGATTTCATTTCATATGTCATCACATCTATCTAAAGCTACTTGTCATCACTCTTTATAGCTTTTTGAAAATATTCTAGCTCTCCACCATCAAGCAAAAGTATACAATTATTAGTAAATTATCTTATAGAAGGTTGTCAGTAGACCTTCTCAAGACGGCTAGCTAAATTTCTAGAGTGTCTTGATAATGACTACCAACATTTTGACCATTATCAATAGAACTTTTTGGTTAAAGTTTACTACTATCAACTTTATCAACTTAATGGTCATCTTCATTATGAGTTGGAATAGGGATAGATGTGAGTGGAGTTGGATCCAGGTTAACCAAGTCATCTCTTCTTGGAAATTTAGTCTTCTGCACCTATATATTAGTTATTGTTTGATCCTCAACAAATACCACATCTCTGTTTCAAATAAGTTTCTTTTTAGTTAGATCATATAAACTGTATCCAAACTCGTCTTGGCTATAACCCATGAATATACACTGTTATTCCATTGAATCCAACCTTGTTCTTTCATCTTTAGTTATATGCACATATGCTTTGCATCCGAATATACATAAATGGTCATAGGAGACAAATAAGTTACTATATTCATGCCTTACCCTAAAAGCCTTTAGGAAGCTTGGCTTATGCTAATAAGCAAACAATTCTTTATATCAGACTTCTTTCTATCTATTCAGCTACTGTGTTTAATTGAGGGGTCTTTTGAGGTGTCTTATGATGCCTAATGCCTTATGATTTGGAAAAATCATCAAGTGATCCAATATATTCACCTCCATTATCATAATGAAGGCATTTTAATTTTCTCCCAGTTTTTCTTTCAACCAAAGCTAGAAACTGCTTAAAAACATTAATCACTTGATCTTTAGATTTCAAAGCATATACCTAAAGTTTTCTAGAGCAATCAACAATAAAGGTAACAAAATAAAGTGCACCACCACAAGAATTTACTTGCAATGAACCAAAAACATCTAAATGATCTAACTCAAGCAACATCTAAATGATCTAACTCAAGCAAACTTGCTTTTCTCAACAAATGATGGCTCTTGAATAAAACTTTAGTTTATTTCCTAGTCATACAATAAGGGAACTTTTCTAACTTTGCGCTCTTTCCTCTGGGTAGCATGCTTTTCTTAATCAAACAATTAAGTCCCTTATCACTTATATGGCTAAAATATTAGTTCCATAATTTTGTTGGATCACTATCTATAATATTGAAACAATCGTTTGCAATTAAAGCTTACTTTAGGTAGAGGCTTGTATGCTTCTTTCCACAAGCTACCACTAAGGAGCATTTAGTGAGCTTCCATTTTCCTTTAGTAAAGGTGTTACAAATGCCTTTATCATCAAGCTTACTAGTTGAGATTAAGTTTAAGTGAATGTCTAGTATATGTCTAACATTCTTAAACAGGAACCTTGCTTCAATCCCAGTTACTAAATAGACATCTCCAATTCCTACTACCTTTACCATTCATAATTACCCATTGTCAATACCCTATAATCACCATGAGTATAGGAAGTGAAGAAATCCTTTCTTGGTGTAATATTTAATAAGGCACCACTATCAACTACCTAACTTGATTCATGACTATCAAAATTAACCAAATTATCATCATAAATAATGATAATTCGTCATCAGTTCCAGTAACAACACAATCACCATTATCTTGATCCCTCTCATCCTGCTTTTTATCCTAATTATTGATGCCATTCTTATTGTCTCCTTTCCATTTTCAATAATTCTTTTTGACTTGACCCATTCTATCATAATAATGTCATTGCATACTTTTATATGTTCTTTTAGACTTGCTTTGACTTTTGCTTATACCAGATGGACCTTTGCTCTTACTTCCCCCTTATTCTTTGTGACAAGTGCCTCTTCAAATTGTGTTGATAAGGAGATTTTTTTCTCATCTCCTTGTTCAAGACACCTACTTTAGCAATGTCCAAGCTGATTTTGCTAATAGGATCTAAGTTTTAAAGAGTCATTCGAAAAATATACCAAGTATTTGGTAAAGTACCAAGTAACATAAGTCCCTAAACTTTAACATCAAACTTCATCTCTATGGTTGAAAGTTGATGAACAATACTCGTAAAATCATTTAAATGATCAGATATAACAAAACCTTATTTATACTTCAAGCCCATCAATTGTTTAATCAAGTATAACTTGTTATTCCTTTTTTACTTGCATATAGAGATTCAATTTTGTCTTACAAAGTCTTTGCAATAGTTTCATTATTGATATGGTTAAGAATATTATCATTTACACATTGACGAATATATGCACAAACTTATTGATGCTCAAAATTCCATTGCTTATCTGTTTTATTTGTAGGCATTTTGTGCTAAATATAGGTAAATTTTAGCTCTTGATAGATAACAAGTCTTCATCTTTCCTTTCTATAGATGATAGGTAGGACCATTCAAACTAACCAGCCTACTTATGTTGACACTCATCTCAATGACTTGAAAAATAACAAATATAACCATAGTTCTGATAACAGTTAACGAAAAAAAAGAGTGTTATCAAACTAAAGTACTTCCACAATTGCAAATTATTCTTACAAGATAAACATAACCATAATAATCCTAGTAAGTATAAATATATGAATATAAGCATTCAAATATAAGACCTAAGACACATAGATATTTTAAGTGGAAAATCTTTCCAATGCAAAGAAGAAAAAAACCACGAGATACTAAGTCCATCATGATCAAAGAATGTTACACAAAATTCAATTCCAATGATCACCAATGGGTTCACAACCCACACATCAAAAACAATCACCAAATTGAAGAAAAGGAATAAAATCGATGAAAATGATCACTACAAAAATAGGAGCTTAAAGAAGAAGTAATTTCTCACAAACTAGAGTAGTAATCAGTGATTTGAATATTAGATTTGAAGAACCAAATGTCTTAACCTTGCTTTCTAAATTCAGCTAAATATGACCACGTTTGACTCGCAATCAGAGCATTTGGTTAGAAGTATACACTAAAACACAAACATTAGCAATCCTTTTAAACCCATGATTCTCTTATGTTTTTTATAACCAATTCAAGACCTAAAGTGCAGCAATAAGAAGCTTATTTATGTCTCCAAAAATAATCTTTAGATTTGGGTCAAAGGACCTCAGTAGGTTGCCCCCAAAAATTAATAAAACAAGCATGAGTTTTCCCCACATAGGAAGAGACTCCCAGCACTACCCTCCAAATCACACTTGCAGTAATCCTACTATTCAAGGTTCTTATCTTGCTACACTTTTTTCCTCCTTATATTTGGTTGAATGATATGCTTTTAGGAGACGATTAAGGTGATGCTATTTTGGTGCTTAACTCTGAATGGCTTTTTTTTTAGTCTGAAGGAGAATATAAAGTTTTACAATGTTCATGAATGTATTTCATGTTTTATTTAGTTTATTTAGTCTTAAATAAAGTATTTCAATTCACTTTCCTTAACCTAAAATATAATTTACTATTATATAGATGGGTTTTCTATAGTTAGATTTGAAAGGAAGGATCTTGATGATTTTACATGCAACTCTAATAAAGAGTAATGTGTGAATTATAAAATGAAACCCAATGAGTTGGCTCTTATTTATGAGGTGGAAGTTTCTAATGCAAGAGTTGAAGACACTGGAAAGCAAGAGGAAGACCATTGTGGCCTTCCTCTGGGTACTTGCTTGCCTTGTCTTCTTTCTACGACCTCCATATTTAAGAAGCAAAAATCCTTTGAATCCATTACTTTTACTATTGAAAGAAAAATAGCAATTAGACTTTTCTGACTATAATTTTTAAAAGAAAAAGAGTTGAAGACAAAGTTATGTAACACACCACTACCATAGAGTATATGCTCTAATATCTAGAGGACATTCGAGAACATACCATATAAAAATGGCATATTAGAGCAATCACAATCACTTATTATGGCATCAAACATATTACAAACATTGAAAAGGTCAACTTTTCCCATTTCATTCACTAACATAATTTACACTGTAGCATTACACTTTATTAAACAACTATGTACAATATCAAAAACATCTGAGTGTTTACTATTCTTTTACAAAAAGTTCTACATGAAATGAGAAACTATATAAACACAATCTACTAATCCTCAGATATCAACTTACCAGACCTTTGAGCCATTCTTGTTTCCAAAATACTAGACTTCTACTAGTTTTCCTTAGAGCTAGGTCTTCCTTGTACCTGAAAAGTCAACGTTGCAATTTTATTGAATTTGTGAACTTAGTGAATGAACCATTATTAATTTGCTCACACATGTCAGAAACACAAACATCTCAAATATAAACCAAATTCACAATATACCTCATCTCAATAATACATCATGAATTTCACACATTTCAAATACTCATCTCAGAATAATTCAATAATCTATCTTAGACATTCATATCATCAACATACATAAATATTGCATATCACTATATCATCACAATTCAGTAATGTTTTCACAATTACTCACATAATATATTTAATGATATATTTGCAAATGCATATGCACATGTGACTCCACTTTCATTTTTATTTTATTGTGATCGAGCGCCTGTTTACTGTCCCATATCTATTATAGATACCAGGCTCATTTCAGATTTTGTCCTGTATCTATTGTGGATACCGGACTCATTAATAACTGAGTTTGTGACTCTTTGTGCATATTTTTTAGCTTTAAGCTCTTTTTCACTGATCACTTCGATCACAACTCCTTTATCTGATCATGCATAACAATGTGATGTAATGCATCATTTCACAAAATATGTTATCAATAACTTATTATCATTGTGCACAGTCACTTTCACATATTCATTAGATCTAAGTCTGGCATTCAACATTTCATTGAGTATACATTTTCTATATTCACATTCAATCAGAATACACTACCAATACAATCCCGAATATCAAACTCCTCGGACTATCAATATCTGGAATTATTGCAATCATATCAGTAACAATTTAATAAATGAAATTTAAACATAAACAAAACAATCACGGTGAGAAAACATCTAAGTTAACTCACAGTACGCTCCAGATAAGCTATTGCCTGGGTGATCCAGTAATGTCTGGATACTGGCGTTCAACTTATACGTCTAAAATCGTGCAATACACACATAATCCACATTACTAAGGTGGTCAATCAAATACATATTCAATCATGCACATATATACATATGCAATGTTTAATGCATGCTCAATTGACTTTTCCAGGGTAAGTATCCTTATTCACATTTCTTAACCAATCATACATCATAACTTGGATATAACCAATTTGTGATTAGATTTATATATTCAAGTAAGCTTGATTATTCTAAATTCATCAACCATACATTCATTAACCCTATTCTAGCATTCACATAATTCCTAATTCTCATTCATTCATTCCTAATGCATTATTCATATCATTTGAATCATATTTATATTCATAAGAATATCTTCATTCCTTTAACACTCCTAAATTCCAAACTTAGATACATTGATATCAAACAATCTTTTCCTTAAGTTATAACATCATTTAACAACTTCAACTTGTCAAATATTCAACCAACGTATCTAACATTAAATTAGGTTCATTTTAAGTCTCAATCAAGTCCAAATGTATCATAGTAAAGTACCTTATCCTTAATTGGTTCAAGAATCACAAAAAATAACATTTTCTTCACTTCCATGCAATTCCCACGATCGTGTATGGCTTCCCACGATCTTTGGATGGGTTATCCGAAGGTTCCCATCCATTTCCTTCATTAGTTTTCTAGATTTTTATAATCTTTATACTAAATTCAAAACATCTTCTTTATAGTCCATCAATTATACCTCAATTAGACCTGAATTATACTCCAATTATTCATCAATATCATCTCTAATTCTAGCTCAAAATTATTCAATTGACAGCTCACAAATCATGATCTTTCATGCATCAAAAATCAAAACAAAAAGTTATCATTCATTATTATGCATATAGTCCTAGTTCTTTCTCCTTTCAAGAACAATATACTAACATCTTTCTTTAGCATAAATTCACCTTCATTACACTTCAAATCTGTAACATCCCCTCACTTATGGGAAGGGCATTTTGGTCATTTTGGTAAATTGGAATGGGTTATGAGTATTTTAAAGTGTTTTTGACATATTCATGCATTCATATATGCACATGAATAATAAATAGTGAATTTATGCACATGAAATGATTGTACATGCATGCATGACATTTTCCCGGTTTTAATTGTGAATAATTGAGTTATATAGAAAAAGTGTCTTAAGTGATTGATAATTGGAATTGGAGAGGTTCTTTAGGGTTTTCCTAATTTTAGAGAATTATAGAAATTTTTCGGGAATTTTCTGGAATTGTTTCCGGACCCGAAAAATT
>JAOTAY010000189.1:23080384-23091735 GCA_025629805.1 Erythroxylum baracoense
TTAACAAGGTGCAAGGTGTCTCCATTTAACCCTTCCATATGTCATTAGGCATGCCTTCCATTTGTCCCATAATTAAGCTGCCATATGCCACCTAGTAATTAGTCCACATGTCACTCAATAATTGATCCATTTGTCAATTAATTACTAGTCCATTTGTCACTCACTTATCTATGCCAAATGTCACTTAATTTATAGGCTTAGTCATTCTAATTTTCCATGTGTTAATTTATCTTACCACTTGGCATTTTTCCTAATCCAAATGTACATATTAATTCATCAATCTCCCATTTTTAACATTTAATTCTAAATTACTAATTGGAATCCAATCAAACCAAAATTCAAGACATAACAATTCACAATTCACATCATGTTTATTTTAAATCTTTCATACCCCAGAATATGTCAATTGAGTGTATATACAATCTTTGCATTATTTACAAAATCATAATTCATATGTGTATGCTAATGATATGCATGTGAATGCAATACACCTCATAATTTCCCATTACTATCACTCATATGCAATGGTCTAGGGTTATAACCTTAGTATGTTGAGGAAGTCAAATATTACAAGTTTTTTATATTTATTTTTTAATAAAATACAATTTATTGATATAAAAAATTGAAGTCGACATGTCATCTATGTGACAAAGATACTAGCTGACATAATATGTTAAATTACCAATGTTAATAATAAGAATAATGATAAGCTATTTTTGTGAAAAAATAAAAATTTAAGCATTTTATTACCACTTTTCAAAATTCTAGTTAGAATTACAAAATTTAATAAAAATTAAATATTTTTATTAAGCAAATAAAAAAGATTGGAGGAACTCATCTTAATAATAGACCATAAACTTATGTGTAAGTAACTATTTATGTACCAAGTGATTGCAATTTAAAAAGAAAAACCACAGTAACTAGTGAACTCCCTTTTTGTTCCCACTTAGTTAACATATAGGAGTAGGACATCTCCTGTAAAATCTTTTTATAATGAAATATTTTTAAAAACCAATCTTTAGATTTATTTTGGTAGTTATTATTAGCTATATTAGTTCTTATAATAAATAATAAACAATTAAATGTCATTTTCTCTTTAATTATCTATACGTATAATAAAGATTTGAATAATCGACGTCTTTTTAAATTTTTATATTGCAATAAACAACATTAAATTAAAATGTTTACCTAAAGTCTACACTATTTAGAGAATAAAGGATTTAGATATTTCCATTTTCTTTTTAAGGAATAAGAGTGAGCGATAAGAAAATTTTAAATGCCGAAAGTACAAAATCACTGTGACAAAGTCTCAACTCTCAAATCTCAGGAGCTCACCAGTGAATTGGTTCATGCTACAAACTCTGTTTCTAGTTACTAGATCTTGTGGTTAGATTTTTCTCTTGGGTTCTCGAAATCGACTTGTCTATTCAATTTGGGGGGTTCGAAGGAACCAGCAATGGCGAAAGGGAGATACTCTCGTCTTCCACCTCGGAAAACGTCCTCTTCGACGCTGATAATGGGAATGCTCCTCATGTTCACTTTCGTGATTCTTATTCTTCTCGGTCTTGGAATCCTTTCAATTCCTAGCAATTCTGAGGATTCCCGTAAAGCCAACGATCTCAGCACCATCGTCCACAATCAAGTCGGCAGGTTCTGCATTTTAAGTGTTATTAGGCTGATTTTGTCGGGATTGTTGTAATCTTGTAATTTGTGATCTTCGTGGGTTAGGGATTTATTGTTTCGGAAATTTTGGGTATAATTTGCAGAAGTGCTGGAGATGAAGGTAAAAGGGAACAGTGGGTTGAGGTGATCTCGTGGGAGCCTCGAGCTTTTATTTATCATAATTTTTTGGTGAGTTATTCTTCGATTTGTTTCAATTTTTCACTGAGATTTTCAAGAATCCCAATTCTAGTGTGCAAACCTCCCCTTTTAAGCTAACTTTTAGAGGTAAGTTAGGCCTTTCAATATAATATCAGAGCTTGTTTGTCTCAATAGTTTGGGGCGGTACCCGGTTCTGTTCCTTTGCCCAATATGCCTAACAGATGTCCAGCCCTGCCCTGCTTTGGGTTGAGGAGGGTGTATCAAGAATCTCACATCGGACAAGTATAAGTGTATTCAATCATTTATAATAGTGCGCAAGCCTTCCCTCTCAAGCTAGCTTTTGGGATGAGTTAGGCCTTTCAATGGAAATTGATGTTTTTTTTCCTTTTTTTTCAATTGTTGAAGATTTTGCTTCAATTTTTATGATTGCGCGTTGTTAAGCAATTTCAATTGGTGCAACCTAAGTTTTACTTGCAACTAAATTGGAATGGATCAAAAACGACAATATTTTGAAGTGTTTCAATTAAATCCAGTCGATTTTACGATCTCAAGAATCTAATATGAAACTCAAAATCTGAAATTGTGTCCTTTGATTAGTAGAATGCCTTCCTTTACATTTTCCTTTGGTCCTTTTCCATTACAATCCTGCTTTCTTACATGGAGCTTTGTGATGGCTATTATTCTGACTTAGTGGTTTTTAGTTACATCCTTAATTATGTTATGCCATCTGGTGTGATCAAGAAATGCGGTTGATTGTTTTGGCAGACCACAGACGAGTGCGAGTACCTAATCACTCTTGCCAAGCCTCATATGCAGAAGTCAACTGTTGTTGATAGTGAAACTGGGAAGAGCAAGGATAGCAGGTGGTACTTCTTTCTATCTTTAGGTTTTGCACTTTTTAAGTTCAGTTATCATTTCAAGTATGCCAGTTCTCAGATTCTTCTTTTATGAATCTGTATTTAATTTTTGTAACCTAAATTGATTGTGTATGTTAAAGTGCAGAGTGCGTACGAGCGCAGGGACATTTCTGCAAAGAGGCCGTGACAAAATCATTAGGGACATTGAGAAAAGGATTGCTGACTTTACCTTCATACCTGTAGGTATGCATTTGAACTTCATAACTGATAGATCTTCTTCTAGTAGTTATTCAGTTAACTAATTGTACATGTTTGTGTAATTGGATTCATTTTTGTATTTAATTTGGACAGCATAAAGCTGCTGCTCATTATGAACAAAATGCTCACCTTTCTGTGGTTATGTAATCTGAAAGAATAAAAAGTATTAGTTTATTGCATGAAGTTTACTATTACTCTGTTTGTAGCTTAATTTATCTGGTTCTGGTAGTTGAAAGGAGTTCAAATTTAATTTGTTAGGCTAGGCAATTCCTATCAGTTTTTCTATTATGCCAAATGCATCCTCATCATAAATCCTTCAGCACTACATCAACATCATTAACTAAATTTTGCCTGTTGGCGTGCTGAGATATTTATGCTTCATATTTTGTTTCCAAGGAAATGAAGTGACAGAATCTGTTAACTATTCTTTAAATGCAATCTGCCAAACAGTGTTTGGTTTGGTTGAATTTTGGTTCTTATTGTTGGTTATCTTGATCATACTCGCCAACACAATGTTTAGAACATGGAGAAGGACTTCAAATCCTCCACTATGAAGTTGGACAGAGATATGAACCTCACTATGACTACTTCATGGATGATTTCAACACCAGGAATGGGGGCCAGCGTATAGCTACCGTTCTTATGTACCTGTAAGTGACATCATACATCTGCCACAAATATTTTTAACTGCTAGTGCATTTCACATACTCTTATTCACTTTCTTGACTGTCCTATTCCCTCTGTTACTGCTATACACAGCTCAGATGTTGAAGAAGGGGGTGAGACAGTGTTTCCTACTGCTAAAGGAAACTTTACCGCTGTGCCTTGGTGGAATGAGTTATCTGAATGTGGGCAAAAGGGGCTTTCTGTCAAACCCAAGATGGGCGATGCTTTACTTTTCTGGAGCATGAAACCTGATACTTCACTAGATCCTTCAAGTTTGCACGGTTGGTTATAGTCAAAATGATCATGCTTGCAATTATTCTATTGCCAATTATTAGTGCTTTGTATTCCAGTTATTGTGATATCTGAATACAGTAATGATACCATCTTTACTTTGCTGTAGGTGGTTGCCCCGTGATTAGGGGTAATAAGTGGTCATCAACCAAATGGATGCGAATAAATGAGTATAAAGTCTGATTCAGCATTATAAAGGTTAGTATCTGTAACAAAATAGAGAATTAATTATCTGTTGTTTGAAGCCTTTTTTGTTATTTCTACTACCGGTTATTATAGAGCTGACCCTACATTGGTTAGGGGCGAGTTTTGGCTTTGAACTACATTTATGGGCAAACTGATTAAGGATAATTTGAAGTTTTGAGGTTGTTGGAGAAACTTATATATGCATGATTGGACATTTGGTTGAACTGACAAATTGCGATCATGCAAAGCTAGTTTATAGGCACACTTGTTCTCCTTGTAGTAGGATTTTTGATTGTGTTTCTGAACTGAAGAATTCCTCTTGATATATATCTCAACTTTTTACTGCTTCAAGTTTAGTCATAAATTTTACATTTCCTACACTGCCAAATATGTAGATGAGCATAGCTAATTAGCTTTGATTTTCTCCAAGGGTTTTATACTTAAAATTCTGAAGTGTATTCCAACACCCCTATGTATTTGTGTGAACTTCTTTTCTTCTTTTGGTACTCATACTGCTTTTTGTTGCATCTCATATGCAGGAATTTGCGTGACTTTACGTATGCCTTGTGACTTGCATATCACCATAGAGTCGTGGCATTCATGGAGTGCAAGTGGATATGTATTGTTGTATACATGGAGCACTTTCTTTTGTTAACAACGACAATATAACGAGTAACTGGTTATAGTAGAGCGAGTTTTGACAACTTATTAGTCGGTGAAAGGGAAATTCTCTTACCTGAATTTCAGCTGAGATAACATAGCAATTCATTCCTAAATAAGGTTGTGGCCTTCGTGCTGTACTATTCTTTTTTCTTAATTCCTTTCTTGTCGACAAACCTCAGCTCATCAAAATGGTTTTCTGCTTATAAGCTGGAGCTTGGCATTCGGTTACAGCACCATTGACTTAAGTCTGCATAAAACAAGATGAACAATTTGATGACAGGCCCATCGATTTGGTGCATTGATATTGTGATTGTTATTGTCCGTATTTACACTGGGGAATACAACGGGATGATGCCCATTCCCACCAATTTGATGGCCAGTAAGTCATGTGTCTCAGCATTCGCTCGACTCATAGCTCTTCATTATCACTGTTTAGAGTTTGAATTGAGGAAGTACTAGTAGCGTTCCAAACTCAGCAACAACCAAGATAACTGTGACGGCAACTATAACAACATCACCATGCCTGAGTGAGTTGTCATGAAAATTGAACTCCACAACCTTAGTCTGAAAGTCTTTTGGCACAGCAACCCTGTAATCCTGTGAAAGGACCCCAAAAAAAAAAAAATTTGAGATCCCCTTGAATGGGGCGTTTTTTCTTTTTCAGTTTCTTTCCTTCTTTGACAATTCCTTTTTCATATTTACTTCTAAACATATAACGTTTATACTTATCTTTTGACCACAGTCTCTCCTATGTGGAGAATTTTTGTGCAACTTATTATGATAATATCCTTAATGCAACAATATCGATTTGACAATCATCTTTAGTTATAATCGTTGGTATATGTCCCACAGGTAATTAGTTGGTCGTAGTTTAGTTACAAAATAATTTAAATATTGTTGTTATCTTGTACATACTTAGATATATGTGATAAAGTTTATGAAATAATCATATATTGCAATTGAAATCATGATGAGATTATAATTATGAAATTCGTATTGCACTTATATATTATCCTTAAATCGTTCCTAGTCTTTATTTTATTAAGAATAAACAATAATAGAATGTAAAGAGACTAGTACATATCATGTTTTTCTTTACGAAAGAAGTAGTTGATCTCATAAATTAAAGTATGAAGATACTTAAACAAATATTGGGTGCTTATTAGATAACAAGTTCACTAAACTGAATTCATATGAGAAATCTATTTTACTTGTATATTTATATAAATTCTCATTGCGATGGTTTTATAAGTGATCTTTTGACTTGAAATCTTTAAAGTTATCTTGTATAGGGATTGCTATATTATGATATTATTTATAACCTATTTTAATCATATGATAGCTTAGTCGGTAGTTATTGGATATAACATGACTATATGAAGGTACTTAAGTGATCAAGATAGGATTAATCACCCTAAAGTAATTAAGGAGAATGTTATGTTGTTCTCGATTAGTATTAATTCAAAAAATCCTTAGCCAGGTTGGAATGATGCTTTGTAAATAGTTTATAAATGTGATTAATTGAATGAGAGCTAACGGTAAAGAACTAATATGATTACGTTCAAAAATATAGTAGACATTAACTACATGCTCTATGTCTAATCATATCATTGTATGATGAAAGAATTGAATTATGCAAAAAAATTATGTACGGAAAGATTAGTCAAAACCACTTTGACAATCTTAAATATCTAGGTGGTTATGATATATTGTTAGACGTCAATCTCGATCTATGAATATAAATTATTAACTTAGAGAATTAAAGATAAATTAAAAGAATTTAATTTATCAAATCCTAAATAAAATTTAGAATTATGATTTATATCAATTACTAATATATTTGGGATATATTAGTAATATAATATATCATACATAAAGAACGGGTTAAAAAGAGTAAATATATTTTATTCAAGTCGGACTCGAATAGAAAGTTTGAGAAACTTTATAATTAATATGAGATATTTAATAAATAAGAATTAATATGAGATATTAGATTTTATTTAGGCATAATTCGTATTTAATTAGAATTATTTGTAGTTCTAATTAAATTTTAATTAAAATTAGAATTTAATTTCAATTAATTTACTAAAATATCTGAAACTTATTATAAATAAGCTTAAGTTATAATATAATTAGCACTTCTAGCTTAACCCTCTCTGCAATAGTTGCAAAGTTCTAAGTTCTCTCAACTAATTCTTTGGATACTATTAGAAGTCGGATACTTATGCGACTACGATGGTTAAGATGATTCAGTTTTGGAAACAGTTCGAGAGATACTACAAAAAAATGATAAGATATGAATTAAGATTTACGCTTTATTATGATTTATGTGTTAATCATTTATAGAATTAAAGTGATCATGATTTTTAAAAGTTAAAATACGAAAAGAGTTTTATAGTTATTCGGAGATTGGACGTTGTCCCAATTTTTCAACAATAACTTACAAGATATTTACATAATGAAACTTCATACAATTTCAATTAGTGGAATAAAACTTAAACAACATATTAAGCTGTGTCTTGATCTGATAGTTTTGTTGAATAACTTTATAGTGTGATTACTGAAAGAAGTGTTATCACGATACTTAACACGAAACCTTTATTATTTTAAGTTAAACCACCAAATATAGTCTAGGAAACCAGTAATTTTTCGCTGTGGTCAAATATGAAATATCGGTAAGTATGTAGAAGTTCTACAGATTCGACAAGCAACTCAGAGATTGACAGCGGACATTTAACCAATACCGACCGCAAAGCGTGCGCTGCAACCTCCATTTTACGAGTCTCAGGAGTCGATTTATGAGATATGTCGAGAAAAGTAGAATGGATCTATGATTTGCTTTTCCCTCATTTCACTTATTTTGAACGAAAAGATTTTATGAAAACCAGCACCAGGTTTGACAGTAGTGGGTTTGTCCAAACCACTACCTCTTTGCAAATGAAGACTGAGACTGAATTACGTGCCCACCAATGTTCATTGGTATACTGTATACATCTTTATAGTAAAGCAGTGTTGGGAAGACCACTAAAGCCAAAACCATGTCCTCCCATTTTCCCTTATCTTCTTTCGACTACTGGACTTGCCCAAAAAAGTGACTTGACAGTTGCAAGTTGCCCCAGTTTTTGTAAACATCGCCATCTTGGGTCCTTGTTTAGCTTACCAAACCAAAAAGGGCAGAAACCTGTAAAGTATGAAGAGCATAGACACATGAAAAGACAAAATCGTTTGTTTTCAAGGACTCAGGTTCTTGGTTTAACTTGTGACCCTTCTTCAGGAAATTAGAATTAAATCTTTGAATACCAGCATCAAGCAATCGAAGGTGATTACCTTGTAGAAACTTGAAGCAATATTTTGTTCTCCTTTTCAAGCTGGTTCCAAGAAATCATTTATTGTTCTCCCCCATGGGTTTCTCAAGTCAGAGCATAACCAACTCGCATTTGCCATTGAACATTTATCACAACAGTGCTCTACCATCAAGTTTCAAACATTGCTAAACTAAATTAAATAAATTACCTATGTTTGACGCGTCAAAATAATATATCTGAATTACCAAAACACTTATTTACGTTTAAATCACATCATGATACGATTACAGGAGAGCGGAAATCTGCAGATTACCAAGGAATTATAGTTCTTTCCTTTTCTCATACTAGAATCATCACAAGAGAGTGAACTAGAACCCTCCAGCTTTCTCGACCTACAATTTCCTATGGAAAGTTCATATTGAGAATGACAACTTGCGTTGCGTTTCCCTGCGGTAGAGGTAAAGATTGTCTTGTCGCCAAGCTTCTTTAATTTGTCTTTTAGCCATTAGATAGCTCCTCAACATCGCATTTTGCCTAACTAAATCTTGCTATATCTAAAGCGTATTGCACTTAAAATTTGGCTATTTTTGGATTTAATCCTCGTAAGCTTATTGTGGTTGACGTGGAAGATTGAGACATTTTAACTTAAAAAATTAATTAATGTTCTTGAAATCGTCATCGTGCTTATATTTTTGGTTAATATTTTTTTGTTTTATCGATCTCCATAATCTTTGCAGTCAGCTAGATTTTTCTTTTCCTTTACTTTGAAGTTTGATCCTTTCCTTAATAGAACGTGAAATTGAGTTAAGGGCTTCAATTGAAATGATGCTTGTCACGAGTAGCAGTGTCCTTAACATAAGGACTAAACTACATGTTCCATTGAAGAGAGGAAAGCAATGTGCTAGTGTTAATCCTACTACAAATTGGGGACATAGAGAAACAGAATACTTGGACCAATTCGTTAACTTCTGATTAGGAGATGAATGGAAGAAATAGACGGTCCTATCCCTTCAATTAATACACCAAACGTAGAATTTAAATCACGCCTTAGTGATGGGGGAACCTAGAATAATGTTTGCAACATCAAACAGCATTAAATGAGAAAAGAAATGTAACATGATGTAAGGCATGGTTTCTGTTTACCTTTTGTTTCAACAAATTATAGTTAGAAAGGTGGAAGAAAGTTGGGATTGATTACGAGCCAACCATCTTTGACCTTTTGCCATTATTCTCTTGAGGATGGTATCAATCAAATCCAGGTCTTCTAAGACCCAAAATGGACGGCATTGTTAACTTGATCTCAATCATTCAACTATTTCAGTTAACAATTTCCAGTTTTTCTAGAACTTTTCTTTTAATTGATTTGTCGAATTTTGGTATATCTATTCTAGCATCAACGCATCATTTTACAAACACAATAAAAAAATACTTCTAATTCGAACATACTGTACAGATCCTTGTGGTTAAGTCCGATGTCCTAAAAATTAGACCAGGAATTAAACCGGTCAAAGGAAAAGTTTAAAGGTTCAACAAGTAATAAACCACTATAAAATTGGTATATAATAAACAAGGAGTAAAATAAATAAAAATAAAATATTTTGTTGAAATAAAAAATACACTAATGTCTATTATTATATAATAAACTAATAATAAATAAATATGATTCTAATATAAAATTTAAAATAACAATAAAAATTAAAATTCTATTTCCAAATGAGATTATGTCGTATCATTGTCAAAAACTCCAAATTTTAGGTTGTAAATTAAAATTATTTGCATTTCGAATATTTGGTTTCATTTTAACATTTCTTACCATTGCACTACCGTACAAGTGAGCTCATATTATTTAAAGGACACCTTTAAAACTTAAAAGTTCTTACCCTGCTAAAATTGGCCATCTGGCAATATAAGACTTTCATTTCAGAATACATTTAGTCTTTTGTATAATATACCATAACTAAATGAAGTGAATATACAAGAATACAAATCAAAGTGGGAAGATCTTAAAAAGCTATTTTAACATATGTTCAGTAGATGGTAACGGAATAGAGAAGTGGTTGTCACGTGATTGTGTCAAAAAGGACAAGAACAAAGAGAAAAAGAAAATAGCCATGAACACCAAATTTGCAGCTTCGAGAAAAGGGGAATAAAATATTCAAGCAAGAACCAAAACCCTTCAGTTCAGGCACGAAAATAAATAGAACACAAGGCTCAAATCCTTACAGAGAAACAAAATCAAAGAAAAGGAAAAAGGGTAGAGATATTTAGAAAAGCGACACGTATTATGAATCATTGTCTTTTATTCATGAGACTCAACAAGCATACAAAAATAACCACAGAAACAGAACCAATATAACCCTTCAAGTTGTCAAAAGGCTGTATTATTAGAGTAAAAGGCAGGAGGACAAAACATGCATGGGAGTCATAGAAAACACTATTCTCTCTTTACTCTGAAGAACGTAGCACTATTTCCTAAAACAAATTCCTCATCTTGCTTCAACAGGCTCGTTATCTTAAACCAGTTGAGCGAGATTTGAGAAGAGAAGAGAAGATTGAGTTTATAGTAGTCGCGCAAGGAGAGTCAACATGACTCAGATTTTTGCATTCGTTGAGCTACCCTTAAGTATATATTATATACACTTACATGTATCTACGGAGGAAGTGAGATATAACGAAGAGAATACGGTGAAGAGAGAGAGCCAAAATTAAAAATGAAATCTGAAGTTTAGTGTTAGGTATTTCTGTACATTAACATACCGGTACGTTGAAAAATCAAGTGATTCTCTAATAAATTGGACTTTTTTTATACTAAAAAGTTATTGAATGAAACTTAACTGAACAATTGATCAATTTAGACTATTTTTGATTGAGCTGGCCAATTCAGTTCGATTTTTAAAATATTTGATAAGTTTACCTATTCTTTTTTGTAACATCCTGGTCATTGTTATGGGTATCGTTTTGTACCGGCTGGAAAACGAAACGGTACCGAAATTTTAGGTACCGGGTACAAATACCGGTTGGTATCGGCCAATATCGGTCGGTACTGGAGTGTACCGAAAATTTTCAAAAATTTAGGGACTTTTTTACAAAATTTTCAAATTTTTTTAAAAAATCCCCCTCTCTCTCACCCCCTCTCCTGCCTCTTTTTTTCAAAGTTTTTATAATTAATTATTAGTTAAACTTTTATTGTGTTTTTAATTTTAAATTTTAAAATAAAATAAATATTCTTATTACTAATAATAATTATACATTAAATTAAACTTAAAAATAAATTATTTTATTTAAATTTATTTTAATCTTTTAT
>JAOTAY010000189.1:23118899-23142684 GCA_025629805.1 Erythroxylum baracoense
TGATTTTATTAAAATTAAATTAATTAGAATTAGAATTTGATTTTAATTATAATTAAAGAGATTTAATTTTAATAAAAAAACTTATGATTTTTTTCTATTTAAACGGGAAAAACTTTAAGAAGCTAGCACTTTTGTCTTTTTCCTTTCAAAGCAGTTGAGAATTGCTCTGTGGATATCATCAGAAGCTGGACGCTTGAATAGCTTGTGATTGATCGATTGGAAAAAGTTCTAAAGATTTTTCAACCGGAAAGTGAACAAGGTACAATTTCTAAATCGTTTTATGATTTATTCAAGTTTATTCAATTATCGGGATCCGCTCGGAATCCGTAAAAATGTTGTTTTCCACTGTGCTCGTGATTCGATCACGATTGGATTCCAACACCTGCATCTGTTTTATGAGTGAGGCCATTTCTACCTTCTCTTCCTCCACATTCTGCACTTCCGAAATTGGACTCTTCAACGCAACTGACCCTGCAAACACACTTTCCCTTTCTTCTGTTGCAATTCCTTGTACCACTTCGATACTCCATTCAATTTGAAACACGTTTCCTTAAAATGTCCCTTCTCATGACAATAGTTACAATATTTGTCCTTTTTTATAAATGCTTTCTTGTTTTCTCCTTCCATTGTGTCTTCGCTTTGGGTTTTAGTATTTTAATTGTGTAATCAGTAAGTGTTTATGGATCTCACTCTGATACCATGCAAAAAATGGTATGGTACCGGAGTAATGCCGATGACGGTGCTGAAAAAAGTAGAGCACACAAGAAAATCGAAAGGAGATTTTATTAATCCTTTCTATATATCATGATAGTGTCTGTACAAGTAGTATTTACACACGAAAGATTGATCTAACAAAATTTGTGGTGTTGTATTTGCAAAAAAGAAATAAAGAAATAAAATTGTTTTGTTTGTGTCCTTGAGTATTTGGTTTGTCGGAGAAGATGTTATTTGCGTGTAAAAGGGGTTTTTGGAGTTTAAAGTGTGAGGTTGAATGTATTGTATTAGTGTATGTTCGTTGGGCTAAATAGATGGGCTTTTCTTATCTCTCCAGTCTTTCCTTTGGATCATCATTAAAGTAAAAGAACCAAATTACCAAGAAAATGAATTGTGAACATAAGTAAATGAATAATTTCACATTATATGCTTTTTCATTAATAGAATTTGTAACTTTGCCTTTTATGTTTGGTACTCACCATTAACATTGCCTTTAGTCCATTCCATGTGATGCGGATAAGGAAAAGATGCTACAAAATCATTTTAAGTTGCAAAGAAGATATTAAAGTTAAACCCAGATAAAAGTTTATACAATAAAATTTATGGCATATGAAATTAAGCAAGAAATTGCGCAGCAGAATTTATCACTTTAAGAAATGGAGGTGCGTACTGTACCGTACAAATTGCCAAGGGATAAAGAGCTCAGATCATTTACTCTGTTCAATTTCTACGGGCTCTATTTATTGAATAGATGGATGCTCATAAATTGGTAGGAATAGAGTCCTGATAACAAGAGATCTATTTCCCAAACACAGGTAAGAAAGGATTAGGGTACTCTCTGCATACTTCTCCCGAGAAAACGATGGTTTGAGCTCCTGAATCAAAAGGCCCCTAAAAGTATCATTGGACTTGGCAGGAAACTCGTTTTTTGATCAAGTTAGAAATGCATATTCTTTATGTTGTTCAATTACGTTTCTGGTAAAAACACGCACCTGTTGTGGGCTTTCAACAATTACAGTGTTCATTTTCACTGTATCACCGACACGACTTTCAACGAAGATATACGATCCAGTTGTGGGTCATGACTAAGTCAATTTGGGAGGACAAAACAGAAATGTTGTTAACTTTTGTCATTATCACATGTCATTTCCCTCTTAAGCATTTCTAGAGACGGCAATACTCAAAACTCGAAGTCAGTGCAATGCATTCCAAGTTACGAAAGGCAAAAACAGAATGCATCCAAGTTACGGGAGGCAAAAACATACTTTTATCAATTACATAAAGCTTTAATTGCACGCAGTCATTCATCTGACATAAAATTTACAGGAACAAAAATCTCCAACCTAAAAGGGCGGGGTAGATGAGCTAAACTGATAAAACAGAGATTACCCTCTTTTGCATTTTCTTCCCCTTCCTTTCTTTCCTCACCTCATTAGTGCAGCAACTACATAAGATACATATTTTCAGTTAAAAGTGTAATTTGTGTAAGTTAAAAAATCGATCAAAGAGTAATATCGTGTCCTCTCTGTATATCAAATAGTACGATTGAAGGTCTGAGAAGGATCCTGCACATGGAACAACAGTATCAAGTGCCAGATTCATTAGTTGCTACTTAGTCCACGGGTGTGGAATAGGGTGCCAGCGTTTTCATTGGGAAGCTTACCCCACCTCCTCTAATAGATACTGACGAACCTCTAAATGAGCTTGCTCTGCTCACAAGATGTGAATCAAGAAACACAACTATGACTGTGATATCATCATGGAAATGTCGGCGGACCCCACGATCAATTTTCTTCAAATCTGAGTACCTCATTTCTCTTTTCTTAGCAGCTTCTTTCAAAGCACCTTTCAAAAGCCTACGAGCAATTCCCTGAAGCACAAAAAGTAGATAGATTAACTAGAATTTTTGTTTCCCAATAAGACTCCTTAAGCTTGACCAAAGAAGAAGTGTTTCCCAATAAAAACTTGCCCCAGAATTGATGCAACCGAAGCAGAAAGAAGGAACTACCTAATATGAAATACAGAAAAGTTCCAAGAGACAATCAAAAACAAACCAAACAAAACATCTACGTTAATATGGTCCGAAATGGTGCTTGAACCACGTATCTCACACCAATGTAATGAAACAATGCTTTCAAACCCTGTTTTCTCTTGTCACTTTATCCCAGAAAATGAAGGCACAACTGATTATAAAACAATGTAAACTGTTTCCAATTAAGTCTACAATCTGAAAATTCCTGAAGTATCACACTCATCTAGATAGAAACTGCAATTATGTGCTGAAAGAAAAGTCTTACATTGTGTGGGTGGTTTTGAACTATATCAACTGCTTCTTGATTGCTAAGATGTTCCCACAGCCCATCAGATGCAAATATGAGAAACTGATCATAAGACTCTAGTTCATGAACAGAAATTGATGGATCTGCGCTCAAAATTGGCCTCTTAAAAGGTTCCCGGAGGCGGAATTTCGCATACAAAGGCTCTCTGTTGAATTCAGCCTTTTTAAGATATACATCACCAATTGATCTGGAAACCTGTAAGACAAATGTTAACAACATACATCACCAATTGATCTGGAAACCTGTAAATGTTAACGGTGTAATATTGGGAGCACCATATAAACTTACTGACATTTAAAATAGCATAAGCAAAAGCCAATATCAATTAAGTGAACCCGCACATTGAAGACCAATATTAATGAAGTCCAAGCAATAATTACCCTGTTTACAGATCGAGTTTTATATTACATTGTTTAGGAAAGTTCAACCGAATAAAAGATCGAAATTTCACACCATATATATATCAGCAACCTTCGGAAAAAAATTTGTGCTATTTCTACATCGGGTTGTCTATAGTTAACAACCAAGCTCATTTACATGATTTATCTGTGTTGAGAAGTATGCAGCATCCCTTAACCCCCCCACCCCCAACCAAAAAAAAAAAGTCCGTCACATTACTTCATAATCTTTCTATTTTGTTTCATTTATATTAGATGGCCATATTTCAATCCTCGAGGAGCTGCTCACCAATCAATATCCAGCCCATGCAGCAGAAACTAAAACACAAAAACTAATTAGAAACTCCGGGAATAATCATAATAAGCTTTATATATTTAAAATATGGAAACTGCAAAGTTCCATCCTACAGAAACCTCCAATTATAGTGCCAAACTTGGAGTAGTTTTACCAAACTCAGAAAAAATTATCACTCCTTCAAGATCTGCTTCAAGACTATCGGATCACCATTTCCAGATATTAACTTTAGAAAACAAGGCACTTAAGCAGGCATTTCATTCAGTGAATACATTACGGGCAGTGCACTTGCATCAATCATCAGTCAGCTGAGGAATGCTTTAAATACTCATGTAGCAGGCCAATTACAGTTAGAGCTCAAAATTAAAAAGATAAAAAGATAGACTAAACAAGTGATATTAAATGGAACTACATAACTGCAGCAACTACTTGTGCAAAGCATCACCTGTATCAGGCCTTTCACACGCCATACGTTATGCTTTAAAACAACAATATGTGAATCATCTGGGTGCAAAGAATGCATCTCCTGCCTAACGGACTCTAAGCAAACATTGTGCTCTGATGAAAGCTGGATCGCAAGAACTTCACCAGTTGCCCGGACAAGCCTCCCAAGGACAGCTCGAGAATCACCAAGATTAGCTATATAAAGGATACCATCACAGATGACGCCCACCAGACAGCAAGAACCAACAGCTGCAATCTGGGGCTTCATAGGCCACTGTTTAGTGACAAGAGAAAGAAAACCTTCCTCTGTTGCTTGGTAAGCTTTCTTTATAACGTCCACGGACATAGTCTGCTGCTCCGTAGCAAACCCTGTAAAATCATTCATCAACAGAAAGACATGAAACTTCAACAATAAATAAGAGAAATAATGAAATTTTAAAATTCTCCTATGGGGAAGCTGGTCTGACAAACTCATAAAGGGATTCAAATCTCTTACTCTTAAGATGCTGGAATAGGTGATTACAGACATAACGAGATGTCTCTGGACCTCCATGGCCATCATATACTCCAATAAATGTACCATAAGGACCTGACTCAAGAGTGCTCAAGTTTCCCGACTCAATCTGGCTTTGATCCTCAAGCAAATTATTCGCCTGCACAACAGCCATAGAGAATTCACCAAAAGAGTGCTGCCCGGCGTCCTTATACCAGATAAGGCCATCTTGCCGGCCTGCTGCATCCGAGCTCGTGTGAAAGTTATCTGATGATGGCTTCCAGCAGGCCCTCAAAAAGTCCATCAATCTTGATAGCATCCCTCATCTCACCCACACCAACCTAAAATTCCCACACATCCAAAATTGGATGCAATCACACTCCTTCCAATAGCGCTCACTGATCCTCCCGTCTGCAGACCAATGAATTTACGAACATATAGAAGAAGAAGGACCAAAACTTCCCACGTGACCTAACCAATTTCCAAATGCAACTGCAACGTTGACAAAAAAGAAACAAGGTTTTATCCCTAATCAGATAAATCTCATTGACTAGGAAAAATGAGAAAATAAACATGAAACCAACTGCATCTCCTGCTTAATATAGCAAATAATCACTACCCTTATGCTGATACTGCCTAAGCGAGGATAAAAAAGCAGAAACAACAACTGTTTGAAAGTAAAACTGAATAGGGTCAAATCCAAGTCGGCATTCCACACTTAAAGTTCTAGGACATAAATTTTCTGTCACAGATTGACAAAACTCAGTAAGTTTTCAAGTGTCCAACCCAGAAAAGGGAAATCAAACCAAATCGTCAATCCAATGAACTGACAAGGAAAGGAATGCAAAGAAGAGAAAGAAGAATAAATAAACTCACAATATAGATTAGGTTATCTCCACAGTTTCTAGTCACAGCAGAGAATAAAAATACATGTGGGTCTAAAAAGGAGAGATCTGTAGATCCATCAAAATCAAAGCTTTCCAGAAAAAGAAAAAAAGACTTCTTTTTTTCCTCTTTGCTTGGCTTCTTGATAGTTCTCTGCTTCAAAACACAGACAAGTTCCCTTCCCCTTTTACGTTTTCCTAGGTTGCTAATCCAGATAAAGAGAGCAGTAGATGGACAAAGAAACAGAAGGTAAACTCAGAAGTAAAAAGAGAAAGTTCTCTCAATCAGTGTGATTGAACAAACTGAAACTCGTCTATTTGGTCTCTCTCAGCAGAAAAAGAAAAACCCAACAGATGGATGGTTGAAAGCCAGCAACGCATATGGGAAGCCATGGGCTCCACTCTTTTATATGCAATTACACAGCACTCATATGGCTCAATTCATTTTTTTTTTAAATTGCTTTTTTTACTTTATATTTTTTTTATGAAGACAAAATCTGCCCAAAATCTTATCTTCTCTATTTATCCAACATAGACCCATTAGGACAAGAATCTAAACATAAGTCACTCAAAACCGGGGATACTCTTTTTGTTTATTACGTTAAAAATCAACAAAACTTTGAGCATTTAATGAGAAAAATTCTGAATGGTAAGAAGCGCTCATGGCTTTCAAAGATCCGAGTTGACTATAGAATGAATAATTCTACAGCGTAATACTTGAAATTGTTTAAAAAGCTTATCCATTTTCGTCCTATTTGTTGTGTAAATTGGTGTTGCTGTGGTCAATTCCGGTAACATGCATTGAACTTCTTGCTTAAAAAGCTTATCCATTTTCGTCCTATTTGTTGTGTAAGTTGGTGTTGCTTTGGTCAATTCTGGTAACATGCATTGAACTTCTTGTTTAAAAGAATGGTTAATGGTGCTTTTATTTAATGATGTGCTCTTTCTAACCTTGTAGGGAAGTATAATATTAAAGAGGAAATGACATTAAACAAGCGCCTTCTCTTAGACAAGTACATTGATGTGGTTGGGATTATGGCTTATTGGTCCTTTCTTTGTTTTTTCTTTTCTCAAAATAGAATACTATACATTCAACAAGAGACTAAAGACAAGAACATTATATTCATGTACCCATTCTGGTATAATTTATATTTTAAAACAGTAATTGCTTGCGCGACGGGTGAAGCTAAATTCGTTTAACAACAATGGATCAATGTTTAGCAGTGCAAATTATAACTCGATCAATGATAATACATTATAACATATGCTTATATATATATATATATATATATATATATTATTACTTAGTTTGATCTTCTTCACGAAGAATTATCCATACTTGCTGCATTTACCTCATTACATTCATTTCCTTGTATGAAAATGCATAATACTTTATAAGAGGAAATATATTTTAGACCTTATCAATTATGGATTGTACGAATTATTCCTGGCATAGGAATAGCAGCATGTAAGAAGGGAAAACAAGCTCATTCAATTACTTGATAAAACTTTCACTGAATAGCCGTCCAAGTACTGCAACAACGCATCCTCCATCTATTTTTGATAAACTTTCCAATATTATTCTGAAAATCCTCTGAAGTTGTGTATTCCTTCTCTCGATCTTATGCAAATTTTTAACAAGAAATAAAATGTTTTAATTTCAACTAACGTGTAATGCAAGTACTCCTCTCTTGGATAACCATGTCCATATGTGTGAATATGTGAGAATTCTTATAATCAAATGGCACAAGTGCATAGGTGTCACATTGTTGGAGATGACAGACATACGTGTCCGCCTATGCAAACAAGCAAGTGGCAGCTGCTTTAAGGGTTGTTGGTAGACAATATCTATTTGACTTTGACACACATGTTTGTGACATTTATTTTTCATCCTTTACCAACGGCAAACCATATACGAAAGAAAATATTAATCGACATTCTAAAACCATAACATGACATGTTAAGTTAGTGGAGCTAGAGGCTTCAGCAATAACCATAAATCAAAAAGTATTTGGGTAAAGGAAGTTTATTTTTATTACCAGCGTGCATAATATATATAATCAACCGGTAAATTTAATAGAAAAGCACAATGAAAGTTGAATCTCACAATAGAATCTTAATTCAATTAATTAAGGAAATAGAACAATAATAACAATAGGTTCATATAGAATGACAAATTTCTTAAAATTATATTCTCTTAAAATTTAAATATTAAAATTCATTTAAATTATATATAAGTGAAGAAAACTCTTCAAATTTAGAGAAATTTAATACAATTAACATCTCATAGTAGAAAATTAATTCAATTAGTTAAAGAAATAATACAATATTAAATATGATCAAGTTTATATTTTCATAAGTAAATTACTAAAAGTCTTTCAAGCTACATACTAGAATTGTCTATGAAAGTTTAACAAATGAAACATTTTAACAAAGACAAATTTAAAATTTGGAAAAGAGAAATGCATAATTCAATTAATTAAGGAAACACAATATTATATTTAACAATAATTAAAATTTCATATTAAATTTTAAGATGAAAGATATTCCTTTAAAATTAAAATATTACAAGTCCTTCAAAATTTAAATGAGACACTCTATAAAGAAGATAATTCTCAAAATTTTAATAAAATGAAATAAATAATAATTGACATCTCAAAATAAAAATCTAATTCAATTAACTAATAAAATATATCCAATAATAATAATTAAATTTTCACATTAAAAACATAAGATGATGAGATCTCTTCAAAATGAAAAGGGATTACTATTTTTGATCTTCTTACTATAGCCATTGAGCAAAAGAACTTCTTTATTTTAAGGAATTCTATTTTTATTATAAATTGCAGGGAGTGGCAGCATTACGAATCCATTTGTAGAATTGGGCTTATGTTTGTTTCTTTTTATCCACCTCTTCAAACTCTTATCGTCGTTATTACGGCGTCTTTTCTCTTTAGCCAAAAGAGTTGTAATTGGGAACATGAGTCCTACTTTTATACTGTATGAAAAAAGTACGTAATCTGAAACATCCGAAGTATTCCAAAAAGCTAGCTTTCCGTACAAAAACTAGTCTGTTTATTCTCAGTTTTATTGTATATGTCTGTGAATATACCAACAGTTATTCTATGTTATCTTTGGTCGATAAAGTTACCAACAGACAAGATTTGTCCGTCAACAACCTTACCAACAGAATTGGTTATTCCGTTAGTAAATTAATTACAACGTTACCAACAGTTATTAGTTATTTGTCGGTAAATCGAATAGATTTTACTAATAAACTTTGTTTTTTCATCTGTAAATTTACTAAAACTGTTTTTTTAATTTCCCTGCATTAAATTTTATTTGATGATCTTGTAGTTAATGCATAATTTAAAATAGCTACGAGTTATCTGTTGATAATATTTTGATTACATTTAATTTGTTAAAGCAGAAAGTTGATTGATGATATAAAATAAAAATTATCCTAATTGATAATAAAAAATTATTTTGTACATAATAAGCATTTGTGATTCATACGAAATGACTATAAATACGTTATTTATTTGCTAACTATGGATGCTCTAATTGCTGCGATGAGGTGCTACTCCTCCCCTTCAACTCATTCACCTCATTACGGAGCTGAGCTATGTACTTCATCGACTATTGCAACTGAGTTGTCAATGTCTGTACTGTGCTCCGAAACTCATAAACTTCATTAGGTGTGAACTGCTTATTAGATGTTACTGTATTGGATGTGGAGGATTTCAAATAACAAGTGTTAGTAAATGAACCTAAGTCGAATATCTTTCCACGGCGGTCCCTGCCACCCACTGCATGAAAATAGGTTTGAGTCTCATCAACATCGTCAAACTACTGAGACTGTCGGTGAATACTTTCTTGTATTTGGTCCTATCAAAAGATAATGTTTATAATAGTAAGTGATAATTATCAAGAATTAATATTAAAGCATAAATTTCACATAATTTAGTTCTCCACATCGGGTGTTGACGAAGGTCACACCGTCATGCTTTTTAGTGTGAGTATGCAAAAAGAGTTTACGGGGTATAGGCTTCGTGCCTATAGACTTTTCCTGCATCAAAATAAAATGTTATATGTGAACTACATTAATTTATAAAAATTTCAACATAATTTTCTTTATTTTTATGATGTTTACCCCCTATTGAACAAAGAAAATAACTCAACAACACAGTCATATATGACACCAAACATTTGTAACATTATCATCCTCCATAATACATATATTTTTATTCCAAAATTCACACATAAAATTAAATTGAAATACACCAAAGTAAAAAAATCAAAATATAAATGTAAAGTGTCTACTTACAAGTCTATCTGCATACTTGTTGTGGGTAACAGATCCTCCAGTATGTACGAGAAGACTCTCTCCCCGCGTTCCTCCATGTCTGTTAGTAAAATTATGCTCTGAAATAGACATTGCCTTGAGTGAAGTCCAATACTGTTGCCAACGAATCCATATTTGTTCAGAAATATAAGGCGGTCGTACACCAGTCTTGTGTCAACAAAGTCTCAATAACGTGTACGTGCTCATCTCACCCATACTTTATAAATGACCACGGCAAATTCAGAATCTCAAAAAAATTCTTTTTGAAACAAAAGAAAATAGACATCTAATAATTGGGTCATCCATATATGCAGGTTGAGAATATGCACAATGAATAAAAGCTTCAACTCCCTCAACAAACTCGGGATTAATGAAACCATCAGGTGTTAATCGTCTATACATCGAAGATCTATCAACATTACTCATTTTTGCAAAACTGTTAATTTAAAAGAGTGATTTCATAGTTATTATCCTTCATGTCCCCTAAATTTATAGAACATCTAAACTTTACACAACATCCCCTAAGTATTTATCAATCGAATTAATCACTTACAATTGATTTCAATACTATGGTACGTGGCATTATTTACACTTGTGAATCAAGAAAGTAAGTTCTTGCTATGATTTTAAGGCTAGTGGAATTTTTACCGATAAGCTTCACGGGAGCTGCATCACGGGTTTCCAGACTATATATTGTCTTAGGGGTTTTTTATGTAAACAACGGTCTTGTCTATAAAATGTATGAATTTCTTGTGTTAATACTAAGTTTTAATCACATCAAAGTTGAAGTATTAATCAATTGAATTAATCACCTACAATTGATTTCAAAATTATAGTACGTGGCATTATTTATACCTATGAATTAAGAAAAGAAATTCTCGTTATGACTCCTAGCTCGTGGAATTTTTCACCGATAAGTCTCACGGGAGTTGCATCATAAGTTTCCAGCCTATATACTATCTTAGGGGTTTGTTATGCAAACAACTGTTTTGTCTATAAAACGTATGAATTTTTTGTATTAATATTAAGTTTGCATCAATCACATCGAAGTTGAAGTATTAATCAATTGAATTAATCACCTACAATTGATTTCAAAACTGTGGTACAATTGAATTAATAACCCAAACATAAATAGTTAGAGACTATTAAAGAAAAACATAAAAACTCATCAATGATTATAAGAATATTCTAAACAACACAAAATCAAGACCTCTTTTGCATTCATATAAAACTCAAAAGCATCTAATTAATGTATTATTAAAGCAACACATGCAGTAGATATTAGTTGAATGACTTACCTGGATGGACCGACAATTACAGACTACAAAGAAGAAGGATGAGCGACGCTCTTCAACACAAAGTAGGGCCTGCAAAAGAAAATATTTCATATTAGTTAACTGGTGGGAATGCACCATTATTTGGAAAGGACAACAACCAGCACAAAAATTTGCTTCATCTTCAAAAGTATGTAAGATAAAACAAAGACATCGTGAACATTAATTTAAGAATTTCGAAGTTCAAATTCACCTAGCTCTTTTTTGCGCAAGGTTGAAAGAGAAATATAGTTGGTTTACCAAAGGGGAAAAGAAAACCAAGGGCCACTACCTACATTTCCTATGGGTTGTCTTAAATACCAGCTTTTTCTTTTTCTAATGTTATGAAGTCCTCTTCCTATTTTTGCCCCCCATTTTTACATTTTTCACACTCGTCTCCCTCTTATCAATTCAAGTGTGCTATTTTTTCGTTTTCTTTCACTTTTGCTCCTCATCTCCTTCGTAATTGCAATCTAACCCACTTAATTTAGGAACTTTGTAGTTAGAGCAGGATAAAAGGTATGAATAAAAAGGATATAAGGTATGATTAGAGATGAGGCCCAACTAGATACCTAAGTTGCTTAATAAGGCATTAATCAAAAGGTCAAATTAGGATGACGCCGCTTAGTCTAATTCAACTGCTTCTCAACTCTCCTTCATTAATTGTTAAATAAGTAATCAAAGATATTTATCAATTAATAACATGTATAATTGAAGGATAAGATATTCCTTAAAGTAATTGTAGCGTAACAATTATTCAAATAGATTATCAAAATAAAACCGATTAATTGGTAAGCGAACCACACAAAGTGTTCCTTTACAAAAAGAACCATCCAATAAACGCTGAACATTGTTATTGGCAATCATGTCTCACAACACCAACATTTCTAATAATGAACCATCAATGCCGTATATACACACAATCTTAAATCAATTGATTTAGTAACTAAATTTAATGATAGTATGGATTTTGATATTAATTTTATAGGTTCAAATAATGAAAGCGTTAATGCATTAAATCTAGTAAAAAAATTATCTAAGTTATCTAACAAAGCCAAATCCACATTTATAGAATCAACTCCACATTTTTCATATTCACTGTCAACATTTGGAAATGTAGCAAAATCGACCCCTATTGTTAATAGTCAGCTTATTAAGTTTAGAGGTAAACATCCACGTAGTTCTTCGTGTCATCTTCAAATTGATTTGATTGTCCATTCAAATTAAAAGAATCAATGGAAGAAAGTTAGTAAAGTTAAAAGATTCAATTGAAAAATCTTTGTAAATATACTTTACTAAGAATACTATAAAATCTTTGTAAATATTAGGCTTTTGTTGTAAAAGACTAAGGAGAGTATAAATCCCCTCTGATAGCGTTCTTAAATCCTACCTCATCAGTACAATGTTTTAATTTTCAAAAAAGTAATATTATAAATGAATATAACAAGAAGATTAAAAATGTCATAATACCATATTAAAATTTAAATGCTAAAATTATTAAAATTCAAATTAGTAATTTTCATTATATCTAGAAAAGTGGAATGCAACTAAAAACTTAATTTTGCTAATTAATAAAGCGCAATTAAAACCATATATGAAGAGATTTATTTAAGATTCAAATGAACTTGCAAAAGGATTAGAGAAGTTATCTATGCAAAAGGAATCAATTTAGAGTTGAAATATTAGTTAAAATTGCATTAATGTAATTTGAGACTGATAGTATTATTATTATTATTATTATTATTATTATTATTATTATTATTATTATTGCTCTTATATTATTCGATATTTCATAATAATTTGTAATTGTTATTATTTGTTAACTTTTTTCAACTATCACACATAGTTCGTAATAAAATTGTCAATTATTTACATATTTCTAATCATATTAAGGACCAGGGGCATTTTTGTCATTGTAACCATTTTTTCGTTCTGTCCACTGCAACCAAACACATTCTGTCCTCGAGACAGAGACAGAAATTTCTGTTATGTCCACCACAACCAAACACCTCACTGTCTCCAGCTTTTGTTCCGTTCCGTCCTGTTCCGTTCCGTCTACAGATACTGGAGACAGGAACCAAACGTAGCGTAAGTGATAGGCAACATTACCTTTTTGATGATTTAGAAGGGACTATCATATTTTAGAATTAATCCCTTCTATATTGTCTTCCCACTTATCTTTCCCTTTTGGATTTAGGGTGGGAACTTCAACAACACTTTGTCCCTAACATTAAAGTCCATTGGTTGATAATGCTAATCCACTATTTTTTTCTTCCAACATTTCTTATTTGTCCTTAATATATGTATAAGTAGTAGGAAATTTGTCCCCCATCTACTGCTTTGTCATCTCCAATGGAGTGAGGAGTTGTTGGCCTAACACTAATTGAAATGAGTTCTTTTTTGTGGAGGAAGACCATTGTAGGTTGTACACAAACTTTATGTTTTCCAGCAGTTCCAACCAATTCTATTGGTTAGAACTCACATAATGCCTCAAGACATCAATACATTTATCATTTTAACTAGTTGGAACTCACATAATGCCTCAAACAATCAATACATTTATCATTTCGGTTTGCTTCTATTTATGGATGACTTGTATGGAGAACTTTAATTTAACCCCCATCATTTGAACAAATAAGTTTAAAATCCATCAATGAATTGAGTGTCCTAATTACTTACTACATCAAGTGGAACAACAAAGTGGTTCACAATATTTTAATAGAATAAGTCAACTGTAATTTATTTTAGGTAAGATGTTGTAGCAATAATGAGAACAACATACTTGGTGAACCGATATACCACCACCAGCACCAAGGTCTTGCCATTAATTTTCAAAAATTTTATAATAAAATCATGAGGCTTTAACAATTCCTCTCACTTTTATCTATCCACCTTGTCTTATTGGCAAACTAAATAAGTTCAATAGTTGGTTTTAATGTTCTGCTTCATATGAAGCCAAACATATGAATGTGACAAATAATGTCATCATCCATTCCCTTCTTAGATGTCTTATTTACTGTGAATCATATGACTCATGTATGAGTTATCTCCTAATTTTATCAAATCAAAGAACAAATAGCTTTCCACCTTTTCCTATAAGTAGCCTGTGATTGAGCCAATACCATTTGGTCATGCCATCTTGAACTTCTTGCACCAACTAACAATAACTAGTATCAAGCTTACCATTTTGCTAATTTTTTTATCAACTCTACTTTAATTCGGGATAGATCATAGTAAGCTCCTAGCACCTCTGTCTTACTAAGGGCATTGACTATTTGGTTTCACTTTTCTAGTTTGTGCATTTAAGTGAAATCATACTCAATCAAGAAATCTTGCCATCTTGGATAGTAAGCTAATAGTTTCTTTTACACCTTGAAGAAAGTATTTGCTATATTGTCTATTCATATCATAAATTCAATTCTAATAAGTAGATACACTACACCAGTAGAAAACCATTTTTCGTATCATTTTTTTCACATGTACTTAAACCATCATTTCTTTTTCATATGTAGAAAACCATTTCTCCTATCATTTATTTTTCTATTCTCAAAGGCCACAATATGTCCCTCATGAATTAATACACATCCAGTTGTTTTATCTAAGGCATCCATTGAATTTTAAAAGGTTATTCAGATTATGACAATTTCAAAATAGGTCCCGATGCGATGGTCTTTTTAACTTGGCAAAGGCATCCATACATTGATCTGTCTAGCTGCATTTCTTCTTTTTAAGTAAATTTATAAGGGGTAATACCTTTTGAAAGTAAATGTAGATAAACTTTTGATGATAGTTTGCAAGATCGAGAAAGGACTGTAATTTCGTCACTTTCATGGTGGCTGGCTACTCTATAATAGCCTGCACTTTCTTCATATTCATTCAAACTCATTTTTACCAACTTAAGTGTTCCAAAATTTTAATTTTTCATCTAGAAAAATCACACTTTCCATTTTGACATATAGCTAGTTCTTGCCCAAACATTCCATCACCTGTTCCAAATAAACCATATGCTCATACATATAGTTGCTATAAACCACATTATCATTAAGGAACATAATTATGAAGTCAGTTAAAAATTCAAATATCACATTATTTATAAGATTGCAAACATAGTAGATGCATTGGTCAATTAAAAAGGAATTACTAAAATTTCACATGCACCATACCTAGTTACATAAGTGGTTTTTTATTTCTCTCCTTCCACAACCCAAACATGTCAATATCTTGAGCGACGATCTAGCTTTGTGAATATAAAAGCTTTTCTCAACTTATCTATAAGATCTTATACGAAGAAAGTGGGATACTTAACAATTGAAACAAATCCTTAATGATCCATCTACCTTATTTTAGAAAAGAACTGGGGCATTATATGGAACTTTTGAGGGTTTCATGCCTGCTTCCAATAATTCATTCAATTGTTTCTACAATTTCTTTAATTATAACAAAGACATCTGATTTGGAGCATG
Organism: Erythroxylum baracoense; assembly: GCA_025629805.1. Classification (NCBI taxonomy): domain Eukaryota; kingdom Viridiplantae; phylum Streptophyta; class Magnoliopsida; order Malpighiales; family Erythroxylaceae; genus Erythroxylum; species Erythroxylum baracoense. Next base: position 23,134,588 of record JAOTAY010000189.1, read on the forward strand.
AGCAGGAGGAGTTATACCAGGTTTCTAATTTTAATTTATAACGTATTACTCTCCTTTAAAGTAATTTCTTAGGCAGTTTTGTTAGATTACATCTCGATATGATTCCAACAATAGGACAATTTCATTTGACACTTCTATCATAATACCTTCCTTCACTTCAACCATAACAGTAAGGTAAGTATGCTCAACATGTTTCAACCTTTTCCCTGCCACTATAGCTGAAATGATCGATTATTTACCACTGTTCCTCTTTTTATTAAGATGTCGACATTTTACAAAGCAAAGTTTATGCTCATATATGAACATAATTCCATTCAATTTTTTTTAGAATTTCATCATTTAAATGTTGATATATCACATCTGTGTGTAATTAGAGAAATTTAATACTGAGGATTATGTTAAAAATCATCAAATGGTATCACCATCATGTTTATCTTTCTATTCTAACCATCCTTCTCAATGAGCACATTATAAGATATACTAGCCACATCCCTAACTTTCATATTCACCATTTTCAAATGGTTTGTGCTCTTACTCATCTTCAATTAAAACTTAACAGTAATTATGTTTGCAATGAAACCATTTATAGCACCCGTGTCAACCATTATCACTACTTTTGCCTTATTTATTTGAATTGATACATGTAATAGTGAAGAATGAGTAGCACACACTTTGTTTGACAAAGTATTCAACAGTTATAATGGGTTCACCAATATGGCTACTTTACACTCACTTTCATCTTCAGTCTCCATTGTATTAAGTTTTTCCCGTTTCAGACACTTCGGCATAAAGTGCGGTCTATTGCATATCAAAGACCCAGTGTTTTTATTATTTTTATGCCCATTTGAAGCAAATCCATTACCATACATTTAGCTCTTTTCCTTATCATATTGCATCATTTTTCCATCATATTTTGGGTTATCGTTTCCATGTTTTATTTTCACCAAATGCTTAGACAAGTTAAAGGTCCATATTACCTCTTTATCCTTATTCAGACGTAAGTCTACCAAACATTCTACCGTTACAACTTACAATCATATTAAGAAGACCTTGCACCCCTTATCGATGTAATTTAATTTATGCCCACGTCTGAAACCTAACTAAGAAATTAAAAAGTTTGCCTTTGTCAAACATTTTTGGATGTCCAATATCATGGATGTAAATGCATTTATGTAGCTCTGAACTGTTCCCTTTTGTAATAACTTTTGTAAGGATTCAAATCACTTGTACCCAAATACCCTGTACTTCTTGCTCCCCTTCAAATCCAACCTTCTATTTTTTCTCTCTCCAAGTTATTCAATGATTGGATTTAAAGGGAAACATGGGACATAGGGTATTTGGGTATTGGTAATTTGAGTCTCTTTTGTAAGGATTCCTGAGCAACTTATAACGTATTGTAAAGAAGAAATTAGTCCTTCAATTTATGAATCATAACTTTCCATGTTTCTATCCACTATCTTCTCATATCTAAATTGTTATCCAATCGAGTTCTTCACCACAACTTTGCATCCCCCGCTACATACACGCTTGTGAGACTATATCCATTTAAGAGACTAACAATGTCAAAATATTGCTATATATTTTATAAGAAATTCTCTAGTGCCTTTACATCCTGAGTGCCATCAAAATACTTTAGATCTGGACTTTTGACCGTGACTAGTTCGTGCCACCACCTATAGTAGCATAATTTTTTAGCAAGGTTAGTACTTCTAGCACACCAACTCGTCGATTTGTCCCACTTGAATTTCCTCCAACCATCTTTAGATCCTCGTAATAGATTTCTATTACACGGAGCAGAGAATCGTACGTTCTGATCAGCCCGAAGTAGTGTGAACTTCGATACCAAAGTTTGGAGGTAGTAATATTTCTAACGATCCCACGCATATATTTTTCACATACTTTTTATCAGGTGATCATGATACAAATATTCATCTGGAATCACAGGTCCAGTTCAGATGTTAGATATGATTCTTATTGACAATGTTCTCCGATGTTCCAAGTCACTGCTGGTGTAGTGATTTACATGATGGTGTTCAAGGATTGGTTTAACAAGTGACAACAAAATCAGGCACCTCGACTGGAGAAAAGATTTTGCCTCTTTTACATTTGTGGGAATGGCATTGGCACTGTAGTGAACGCTGCTGTTGAGCTTTCCGCATTTCTCGTTACAGGAGCTGGCCCTTTTAACTACGCTTCCCGTAAATATGTTTTGAGGAAGTAAATGCATAAATTGTTACGGTCGTGTATGCGACTGTAGTAACGTGGAAACAGGAGGTTCACCCAAAATTAAAAATCTAGAAAATCCTGGTAAGAATTCAAACACACCAAAGGCTTAATCCGAGAACAGTAAAGGAAAAAAAAAAGAAAAAGATCAACGTAGCACATTATTTGTTGACAGAAAGTGATCCTAGTGTTGGAGCAAGGGGGGGACTGAGAACGCCTTGCAACATTCAGTGCGGAGACGGTTTGTATATGGTGGCATAGGCAATCCTTTTGACTTGCTGGGAACCTCCCAACAATGACACCAACAAAACCAGAAAAACCATGATAACTGAAACTACAGATATCAGCCCCCGAGTACCGATTTGTCGTGAGAGTGCACTAAACACGCATTTTGGTGGGTTGTGCGGCCTCTCTTTTTCTTTTCCCTTCTGTCCGGAGTCCACCTTCTCAAACGCCTCTGCCAATGCTAGCTTCTTCAAGTTGACTCTCTGGTTTGCTGCTCCTAGGAAAGGAGATGCCTGCATTGGAAGTGTTTGTGAGAATAGGTGTTGGAAACTATTCTCTGTGGCAGGCCTGCTAGCAACCGCAAGGAACCGAGGAATGTTCAACGATAAAGTTTCATCCAGTTTGACTATGTCATCCTTCAGTATATCGGCATAGAAGTCGTCTTCGGAATCAAAATCCTGGTATTCAAGACACAAACTTCTCATCAAAAATCACAATTTTATAGGTCGTGAACATGAAGATATTGAGCCTATAACTTTCTATCTGAAGATCAACGCTATTGCATCAGTTGCATTCTGTAACCAAAGCCCACTGAATAGAAATATGATATGAAAAAGGTGAAGATATACAACAACAATCAAGCACCTTCTCGAGAATTGAAGATCCTGCCAAGGTAATCCCATCTGATAGCTTTTGTTCACATTCAAATGCAGAATCAAGCTGCTCAATTGAGAAAGAATCATTACCGCTACTACATTTCTTTGAGCATTCAGCTTTTTCCCCTTCAGACACTCCTGTCCGGTCAATAACACTTTCTGAAGCAGCATTACCACTGCTCTGCGCATTCGAAAGAGGAATTTTATTTAGAGAAGCTCGACTTGATGTGTCATTAGACCGGAACTCAGCATTCCTCCTCAAACGGCAAACAACCATAGAATCCTGCATTTCACGAACATACTTCCCATCAATTTTGGGAAACGAAGCATCTTACAAGTGAAAATCACTTTCTTATAAATCTCACGACTAAGTTAAATCACGCAGACACTTCCTTTTATACATATTTTAGTGTATGTTCACAATCTTAATTGGCAAATGAATCCTGAAGTTTAATCGTAACAACAGAAAGCATAGGCTATCCGGAAGATAAAGCAGTGAAGGAAGAAAGAATATGCCTCCAGTTTAAGCACACTGATGTTTCTCCATTAGAAAATGAATTGCCAGTGACATTATCGTACAGCTTGCAATTTCTATCTAAATAAGTACCTATGCCTGATCTTTTGAAGAAAGACAATACATAATAATGTTGATGTTCATCGTTTACAAGAACTTTTCAATAGTTTTCAAGATCTTTCTCTTTAGAACTAACTAATAACAGCAAAACTAACAAGAAGCGAGGTCTAAAATGATTCATAGTATGCAGTCTTACTTCTAATTGATAACGAGACTGTTTTTGATAAACCCACTTTCTCGTCGGTGCAATAGAATTCAAATTAAGTCTGGATTAGAAAAAGTAGAAAAAGGGGAGAAAAGGTGGAGCTTGAGTTAGAGTTTTTCTTATGCCATCACAAATGATTTGCTATGATAACAAATAGTTACGCTTGTAGCCTTCTATCTTAAATTATAAGTAAACCATCATAAACCCACCATCCTACTACATATATAATTTAAGATGGGAATCTAGAATTATTACAGACTGCAGGCATTGCAACATTCGAAGAGAAAGAGCAAGGAGTTAAAAGAAAACGAAGCGTGCAAGTCATAATTGGCAATTGAAACATTTTTTTTGAAGAGTCAAGACAACGTATTGAAGCCAGTTTTTTCTGATTCATACTTAAAAGACGGGAACTTAAGTCTTCTTCTCGTATTTAGACTCTTCATAGGGGGCATAGTTGATTCCTTACTAGAGACAGAAAGATAATAAAAGAACACATTAGTTGATTCCTTACTCGAGACAGAAAGATAACAAAAGAACACAAACAAACAAAATCCTCAATCAAACAGACATGATAGTGACTACTTTAAGCAGAGAAATTGACCAAACTTCTTCCTACAGGTTGATAAAGTAGCAAAACTCAAAGGACTAAGTTAATTAATGGCATAATGTACATAAGATTGCAATTCAAGTGTCCTAAGAAATAGACATCTTCTGTAATATATAATTTTGATGACTAGGATTGAGAAGAGTTTGACCTGGGAGTTTCCTTTCATGGAATATTCATGCATAATCCATTCTGTTCTTTCCCCTTTTGGTGCACGACCAACGTGGAACACAAGAGTCCTCTTTGTACCAATTACATCAGAACCTGACTTCACGTTCCGCTCCTTTCCCGTTGCCTTCCAATAACCAGATTCAGTTGCCCGCCTACTTTGTGAACCATTTGGGTATTTCCTTCCTCGAGCCGAAAAGAAGAACCACTCATTTTCAGATTGAATGACAGATTTCCCTGATTAAAGACGATCCAAAAGCTATTCAGTTACAAAATATCACCTTAGTTCGTTCACAAAACCCACATTGGAACTTCAGGACCAAGCAAAGTCTCGATATTATTTTGAAAATAGAAGGATAAAACAGAAATTTTACTTTGGAATGATAGGAGAACATAAGTTTATCCAGCATCATATTCTTTACTTCTGAAAAACTCTTGAAAAAGATTAACAGATGGTTGAAACCAGTGAATTGCACACAGCTCAAAGTTTTTTAGTGAAACTTCTTATATCATGAAACCGAAAAAAATTTTAAATTTGAATTGATTACCATGAAATTTAATAAGTTTGCCTAAAATCTTCACAGAAAAGGTGAATCCTATTAGTAAATTTCATACCATTTAAACCTTAAGGAAAACCTTTTTTGCTACGTTATAGTAAGGAGAGAATCCAAGTAACTTCTTTGTCATCAGATATAATTGTACACTTCCAGATCAATTTAACATATATCCAACACAAGTTAGTGAAACAATTCAACTAAATTTAACACCGTTTTGTTTAGAAGAATTGGACTTTAGATAAGTTTAGAGTTGAGCAATCTAGACCTGCAAGCCAAACTACGTGGCAAAATGTATTGTGATGGTAGACACACATTAGGATCATTCGTGATATATAAACATCAGGCTATTACATCTATCAATCTCCAAGGAGAAAGAGAAACCATACGATCTTTAAATCTTGTTTCAATCTTTAAAATTTCTAATGTAAAAATAACTAAATCGTCATCATAGACCTTAGTAACTGTTACATGCAACTATATTTCATGGTTTAATTAAAAGTTAGATATCCATATCCTTCTTCACCCCACTAATCAAACCCCGAAATTATATGAGCATGAATAAACAAACTAATAAAAAGCTTAAATTGATGATAAAGAAGGAAAGGGTTGGTGATATATAATTATTTTATATTACCAGGTAAATCCCATGGCTCGTGTTTACAAATCTCGACTTCGGGAATAACTTCCACGCACGTGTCGGCACTTTCCATCTTCTTCTTGAGGTAGTAGGAAATGAGCTCAACGTCGGTCGGTGAAAACCTAAACCCCGGAAACATCGACGATGCCTGTAGTGACATCCTCGTCTCTTCCGATAATCCCGACATCATCTATCTTCTTCCTTGTTTTAATTCGCAAACAAAATACTAAGAAGCAGCTTAGATGTTATTAGCATAACTTGAAAGAAAATCGAGTTACTTTACTTCCTCCGCACTTAATCCGTTTCTTGGTTTGTCTGTTTGCGAGTTTGTCCGAGGTAATCATGAACGTGGACAGACCGTGGTTTTCACGTGGTTTAACTTACGTGTCACTGTCTCGACGTGACAATGCGTTATGCTACCAAATGCCCGACTCTGGCCGCGACATATGTTGGAAAGAAATCGTAAGTGTAACAGTCCCTGTTTTTTGTTTTAATTATTTGATTTCGCCCTCCAAAATTCTTTTTTTTCTACAAGTCCCTCAAACTCTTCCATTTTGAATCAATTAAGTCCTCGACTTCTCTTACTCCATAACCTGGTCCCTTTGTCTTCCGCATTCTAGTCCCCTTTTATCTTGACTTTTCCTTGACTTTTCAAAATTTGGCAAGAGTATATAATTGCAAGAGTTGTATATAAATGGGAAACAAGATTGTTTGGTCAATATAATTGTAAAAATTCTGCAAATTATAGAAATAATCCAACGTAAAACTCTCACTAGCTAGTCCACATTTATGATCTGAATTTATGAACTTTCTAAACTACACATGGACACTCATCTTTAATACAATCGTGTAGAGAAGTGGAAGAGACTAAATACACTAACAAATAATAAATAGTTGACATTTAACCTTACCTCGTTGAAATTTTTGCATATTTTCGAAGCCACGACAATCAGGGAAATTAAAGGACAAATTTTTCCCTTTCAAGAGCAGGAAACAAACATATTAAGGAGCTGTTTGGTTCTATTTTTATTTTTTTGTTGTAATTTTTAATTTTCGTCTTCGTTTTCAATTTTTTGTTTATATATTTTTTTCGAATAAAAACAAAAACTTGCTTGGTTGTTAACATTCATGTAGTTATATTTTTATCACTCATAATAATTACATATTAGATAAAACTTAAAGATAAATTATTTTTAATTAAATAAATTTATTGATCTCTTGTATAATATTTATTAACAAATCATTAATAAAATTATGTTATTTTAATAAAATAAATAATTTAAAAATTAAAATTTTATTTATAAGTTAATATTTATTTGAAATATATTTTAATTATTAAATCAAATTTTATTTGAATATATATATTTTAAATTTAATTATATTTATTAATAATTATTAAATTTTAATTACATATAATTTAAATATAAAAATTAAATAATTAATAATTTTATTGATAATTAATTTTAATTTATTAAATATATAATCTTGAATTAAATTATTCACAATTTTATTAATAATTAAATAATATATATTTAAATAATAATAAATCAAATTATTAAAAAAAAACAAGAAATAAAAACTGTTTTTTATAGTTTTCATAATTTTTGAAAACCCAAAACACCTAAAACTAAAAACAGAAAAAATTAAAAATAAAAACAAAAAATTAAAAATAAAAATAAAAACAAACTCCTCAAACACATCAACTCTAAGATATCAACGAAAAGAGTGCAGAAACGTGTTGGATTTCAGTACAGGATTCTATTTTGTTTTTAGAAGGAGAATCAAGTGACTTTTAACCTACACCTTCTTCTATCATCTAGCATTTAAAGATGCTTATAAATTAACGAGAAACTCCAACGCAAGTTTAATACTTAAATTTTTATTAAAAAAAAGAAAGAATCAGTTGGATAATGATATACTTCAATTTTTTAAAAAAAATTAAAGAACCAGTTGGATAAGGATAACTCGTATAAGGCATTCCCTGACAGTTGTTCCTTTAACCTGTGTTTGGTTAGTGTCCTCAGGGGTGAGGACAGTGGACAAGGACGCAAAAGTTCTGTCCTTCGTCCTGTTTGCTTGCTGTCCTCACCCATTTTTGTTCCGTCTTTAGAGGACAAGGACAGAAATTTTTGTTCCTTCCAAAACTGTGGTACAGTAATTCTTGTCCTTCAGACAAGAAAAGAAAATGTCAAAAATAGCCTTGTTAAATTAATGAATAATAATATTTTAGTCAAATATAATGTAATGT
>JAOTAY010000189.1:23167526-23204299 GCA_025629805.1 Erythroxylum baracoense
TAATTGGTATTTAATTAGAATTATTTGTAATTCTAATTAAAGTTTAATTGAAATTAGAATTTAATTTCAATTAAATTCTAAAATGTTCTAAAGCTTATTATTAATAGGCTTAAGCTCTATGGAGCTAGCACTTCTTGCTTAACCTCTCTGTAAACGTTACAGGGTTGTCTTAACTCATTCTGTGGATATCGTTAGAGGCAGACATTTGTACGGCTACTATGGTTGAAACGGATCAGTTTTGGAAATGGTTCGACGGATACAACAAGATAAAAATCAAGCTTTTGAAATAAGGTACGAATTAAGTTTTCACTTTATTATGATTTGTGTTAACCATTTTATAGAATTAAAAAGATCTTGGTTTTTGAGAAATCTAAGATTGCGAAAAAGTTTTGTAATTATTCTGCTGCATCTACATCAAATCCTACCAGATTCCCAACACTAACCTTGAGATTTTGCTAAAATTCTGCACTTCGTCACTCTAAACTCTTGTTGTCTTCATCTTGTGATAGAAACCCTTTTCTATTCCATCTTGTTCTTAGAGTATACCTTGTCCTTACATATTTGGAGGGATGGTTAGCATGAAGATTGAGGAGGTTTTGAGCTAAACAAGTAAGTAACATGTTGTTCTTTATGGTTTACTTTAATAGTAAGATTTCGGTGATTGTTTAAGGGTGAATTAGTTGTCATAATGGTGTTTAAAGTGTGTTGGAATATGTTAGCTGGAGTGTTTCCAAAGAATAAGCATATGTATTTTAGCCATATCTTGATCTGTCGATATCCAAATAGGTTGAATTTTAATTTAGATTAAATTAAAGACATATGGCTACAGTTTTTATGAAGGAAAAGAATTTAAATTCTGTTTCTAAGGAATTCGAAATTTAGATTGAAGTTGAGTACTGTGTGCTGTTGGAGTGTGAGAACTGTCTGTAGTATTTTGAGTATAACTTGCAGAACACTGAACCAAAATGCATGAACTTGATGTCGTTAGAAACTTAAGACATATAGGAACATCTTTTTAGCAGAATGTATTGCCTAAATACCTCATTTTCTATGTCAAAAGGGCTATGCAAAACTGACCCGAAAATCTGTCTTGAGAAAAAACTGGAAAAATTGAAATTGAAGGAAGTGGATGGTGAACTTTCGGTTCACTCATCCCACGATTGTAGGATAGGCCTTGAAGTGACGAACATTTTTGTTTTGTGTGATTATGGTATTAACTAAGGATAAGTTACATTTCTTTGGTGCATTGGACTTTAGTGAGGCATAAAATAAATTTAGTTCGATGTTAAATCAATTAATTAAGTGTTTAACAAGTTTAGGATGGTAATCGATGTTATAACTTAAGGAATGAATTGTTTGATATTAATGTATCTAAACTTTGAAATTTATAAGAGTTAAAGAAAGGAAGGTGTTCTTAGGACTGCAAATGGTATGAGTGATTTATTTGGAATGAATGGATGAGAATTTGGAAAAAATGTGTGAATGTATAATTCTAGAAAATGATTAGTGAAAGTATGATTGATGAATCCTAATTGCAACCTAGTCATGTCTAAGCTATGGTGGATGAATAGTTAAGCTATGTGATTTAAGGATACATACCCAGAAAATTCCATTGAGCATGCATTAAACATGACACATATATATTTGTCCATGATTGAATACTTATTTGATTGATCTACTTTGTAATGCGAATTGTATGATTTTAGACGCTTAAGTCGAACGTCATCATTCAGACATTGCCAGACTATCCAGGCAATAGTGTGATTTAGACTGTAATGTGAGTCAACCTAAATGATTTCACTAGGATTGATTTTGTTTCTGCTTAATTCCCATTTATTGAACTAATAATGACTTGATTATGATGATTCCAAACAATAATAGTCTGAGGAGTTTGATATTTGGGAATGTGTTGGAAGTGCTCTATTTGCATAAGAGTTCTGACTGATTTTTGAATACTCAACAAAAGTTGAATGTTGGACTAAGTTCTAATGAATCTGAGATTCTATTTGTGCACCATAAGTAAATGTTTATGATGGCATATTGTGTTATTTGATGCATTTCATAAAATGCATGTTCAAATAAAGGCGTTGTGATCAAAGTAGCTAGTTTGAAAGAGCCTTAAGCTTATAATTCTACACGTAGAGCTTTGGTCCATGATTTTTGTATCTGATTGAGGTCAATAGGCTAGTATTTGTATCTGTATCTGTATCTGAAAGACGCTCGGTCTTAACAAATAATAACAAATATAGAGTCACTTATGCATCTGCATTTGTATATATGAATCCAATTATGATATTGTGATAATAAAGTGATATGCCATTATTGATCGTGTGATTGATTGGGTTATACATGTTCTGAAAGAATGCATATGAATTATGTGTCATACATTATACCTTATTGAGATGGAAAACGTTGTGAAATTGGTTGGATGTGTGATATTTATGTACTTGTTTTGAGTGGGATCATCAATGATGGTTCACTCACTGAGTTTACAAAACTCATCAAAAATTGCAACGTGACTTTTCAAGTACGAGACAAGAGACCAAGATTTCTAAGATTCTCTAAAAGAACATTTTGGATTAAAATATGACTCAAAGGTCTGTCAACTGGCATCTGAGGGTTGTAGTTATTTTATGTAGTTTACTTATGTCATATAGAGCTTGTGTGTAAAGGGTCGTAAACTTTTACAATTTTGGTAATGTACATATTTGTTTTAAAGGAAGTACTATTACAATGTATATCTTGTTGATGAATGGATTGAGAAGTTAAGTTTTTAAGCATTGTGTTATTTTACTTAATACTATGTAAGTGTATAAGATTGCTCTAACATGCCATTGTTATAGGATATATATTTGAATGTCCTTTTGATGTTTGAGTATATACTGTATGGTAGTAGGATGTTACAGTTTTGGTATCCGAGTATGGTTTGGCATCCATAGGGACATATACAGACATTTATACATGATATTGAGTGAGATATTTGAATAGTAATCACAACTATTTTCGTTATAGGTCATCTGCTATAGGAGATCAAGTTAGAGAGTTAGCTGACATAGAGTCTGTAGGAGCCAATAGGGAGTCTCCTATACCTAAGTGGGCGCAAATGCCTCTGAGAATTCCAGAGAGGCAAGAAAAAAGATATGATAAGTTGAGAAAGTAGGGTGCTATGGACTTTTACAGAAGTACAGACCTTGCTGAGGCAGAAGGGTAGTTATAGAGAACTTAAAGAGTATTTGATCAGATGGACTATGAGGCAGATGAAAGATTTGATTATGTGGTCTCACTACTGCAAGGTCCAGCATATTAGTGGTGGAAAAATATTACAAGCAGTATCACTAGACCTTGTAGTTTGACTTGGAAAGATTTTCTGAGGATCTTTCGAGAGAATTATATGCCTAAGATTTATCTGGACAGAAAGATGAAAGAATTTCTGGATCTAAAGTAAGGCAGGCTCACAGTGGTAGAGTTTAAGATAAGATTCAATGAGTTAATGAGATATGCAACTGCATTGATTCCAACTGAGGAAAACAAACATAGACGGTTTGAGGACGGGTGGAACATAGAAATCAGAACAAGGCTAGCCATTTCTAATTTGGGTAGTTTTACATAACTACGAGCAGCCTCGATCAGAATTGAGCCGTTATTAAAAGATGATCAGGGAGAGTACAAACAGAAGTCTAGAGGGAAGAGGCAAGTTGAATCTTAAGCTAATTTTTGCAGAAGCTTCAGTAAATTCCAGAACAAATCGTCTCGATTCCAGACTAGATCGAGACAAACAGGGTTTAGACCAAGAGGTTGATTTGTTTAGATTGGTAGAGGTAAAGGATCAATGTCAAGAGGGCAGTCACAATAGATTCCTGATTGTGAACATTGTGGTAAGAAGCATGGTGGAAAGTGTTGGAGGTTATCGAGAGCTTGTTTTCATTGTGGCTCTATAGAGCATCAAATCAGAGATTGTCCTGAGACTTTGGGACCATAGCCTAAAATGAGAGGAGGAATAATGACAGAGACAACTGTACAACAGAGTAGAGCTGTCGGATCTGTACAAAGAGACAGAGGTAGAGGTAGAACTCAGTCAGCAGGGCCTAGTGTCAGGATTGAGGCACGGAGTAACCAGCCGCAGTCTTAGGCCAGGGTTTATGCCATCACCAGATAGGAGGTGCAAAACTCCCCAGATTTGGTAGCAGGTGTGTTAAATGCTTTTAATTTTGAAGCATTTGCATTGGTTGATCTAGGATCTACGCATTCATTGATCACACCACATTTGGCATCTAGATTATATTGTGAGAGAGAGATATTAAAATGTGGATTAGAGGTGAGTACTCCAATGGGTAGCACCACAGTGATTAGTGAGGTATGTAAAAGGTGCATAGTTCAAATTGATGAGGCAGAGTTAGGAGTTGATTTGATTGTATTACAGTTGAAAGAGATAGAGCTCATTTTAGGCATGGATTAGCTCACTGCTCATAGGGCGGTGATGAACTATTATACTAAGGAGGTAGTTCTTAAATCCCTTAATCAGTTGAGAGTGGTGTTTCGAGGAGTTAGTCAAACAGTGCCAACTCGACTAATTTCATTCATGAGTACTTTGAGATTGATCCGAGGTGGATGTGAAGCTTATCTGGCCTACATAGTTAATACCTTGAATGAACTAACCATTCAAGATATTCCAATTGTTAAGGATTTTCTGGATGTGTTCCTTGCAGAATTACCAGGTTTACCCCTAGAAAGGGAGACGAAGTTTACCACTGATCTTGTTCCAGGTACCGCTCCTATATCAATTCCTTTATATATGATGGAACCGATGGAACTGAAGACCCAGATATAAGAGTTATTAGATCAGGGTTTTATTAGACCCAGTGTGTCACCGTGGCGAGCTCCAGTACTGTTTGCAAAGAAGAATGATGGAACTCTGAGGTTGTGTATTGATTATCAACAGTTGAATAGGGTAATAGTTAAGAATAAGTACCTATTGCCGCAGATTGATGATTTGCTTGATCAGCTACAAGGAACTTAGGTGTTCACAAAGTTAGACTTGAGATCGGAATATTATCAATTAAAAATAGCTAAGGCTGATGTACCAAATAGTGTATTTAGAACAAGATATGGGCACTTCGAGTTTTTGGTGATGACATTTGGGTTGACTAATGCCTTAGTAGCTTTTATGGCCTTGATGAATAAGGTATTTCAACCTTATTTAGATCACTTTGTGAATGTGTTTATTGATGATATTTTGGTGTATTCAAAGTGTAGAGAGGAACATGCAGAACATCTGAGATTGGTTCTACAGATAATGAGGGAGAAACAAATGTATGCCAAGTTTAATAAGTGTGAATTTTGGCTTGATCAAGTAGTATTCTTGGGTCATATTATGTCTGGACAAGGCATACAGGTAGACCCGAAGAAAATAAAAGCAGTGATGAAGTGGGAAGCTCTGAGAAATTTGATTGAGATTCAGAGTTTCCTTAGATTAGCTGGTTATTACAAAAGGTTTATCAAGAGGATTTCACTGATCTCAGCCCCTTTAACAAAACTTCTGAGGAAGAATATGCCTTTCTGATTGAATGATGATTTTCAAAGGAGTTTTGAGGAGCTAAAGCATCGGTTAACTACAGCATCGGTGTTAGTTATTCAATTTGGATCTAGAGGATATGTTGTGTACAGTGATGCTTCATGCCAAGGTTTAGGAGGTGAACAGATGCAGTATAGTAAGGTAATAGCATATGCATCGAGACAGTTGAGGTCTCATGAGTTCAATTATCCGGTACATGATTTAGAGCTTGCTGTAGTAGTATTTATTTTGAAGATTTCGAGACATTATTTATATAGAGAAATTTTTCAGGTATTCACTGATCATAAAAGTTTGAAATATCTGCTGAGCTAGAAAGAATTGAATATGAGACAGTGGAGATGGATAGAATTGTTGAAAGATTATGATTGTATAATTGAATACCATCCTGGTAAAGCTAATGTAGCTGATGCATTGAGTAGAAAATCCAATAGCAGTACGGCTCAAGTATAGTTATCGAGGTTACCTAACCTAGTTCAGTTAAGAGAATTGAATGTTGAGTTAAATTTGGGGTAGAATGAAGCATTGATAGCTACATTGAAACAAAGACCTGTGTTATATGACAGAATTAGAAAAGTTCAAGATAAAGATCCCAAGTTAGTGAAGTTACTTGAGAAGTTGAAAGTGAATCCAGATTCTAAATTTGAAATAAGAGGTGAGACATTGTGGTTTAAACAGAGGTTATGTGTACTCGATGTTAAGGATCTAAGGAAAGAGATTTTAGAGGAAGCACATGTAGCAGCTTATGTTATGCATCCTGATACTACCACGATGTATAATACGCTAAAGTAACATTTTTTATGGCCAGGGATGAAAAAGCAAGTGGTTAAATATACAGCTAAGTGTTTGACTTTCTAACCAACAAAAACTAAGCATCAGACTCCGGTTGGTAAGTTATTGTACTTGCCTATTCTAGAGTGGAAATGGGAGAGAATCATGAAGAATTTTCTTATGGGTTTGCCAAGGAATCTGAGGCAACATGATGCCATTTTGGTCATTGTTGATAGATTGACCAAGTCGGCTCATTTCTTGCCAGTGAAAGAGAATAACTCACTAGATCAGTTAGCTCAAAGATATGTGAATGAAGTAGTGAGATTACATGGGGTTCTAGTGTCCATTGTATCAGATAGGGATCCTAGATTTACCTCAAGATTTTAGTAGCTTACAGATAGCTTTGGGTACAAAACTAAATTTCAGTACTACATTTCATCCTCAGACAGATGGTCAGAGTGAGAGGATGATTAGGACTCTTGAGGATATGCTCAGAGCTTGTGTTTTAGAGTTTTAAGGAGTATAGGATCAGTATGTCGCTTTGATTGAATTTGGCTATAATAATCAGTATCACAGTAGTATCGATATGGCTCTATATGAGGCGTTGTACGGCAGAAAGTGTCATTCGCCTTTATATTGGGATAAAGAGGGTCTAAGAATTGTCGAAGGCCCAGAATTGATTCAGGATACTATTAACAAAGTGAAATTGATCCTTAGTAGAATTAAAGCAGCACAAGATAGACAAAAGAGCTATATGGATCAACATAGGAGAGATATAGAGTATCAGGTAGGAGATAGAGTATTTATAAGAGTATCGCCTTGGCGAGGTGTGTTAAGGTTTGGTAAGAAGGGTAAGTTAAGCCCGAGGCATATTAGTCCATATCAGATAATAGAGAGAGTTGGACCATTGGCCTATAAGTTAGCACTACCTGCTGAAATGACTAAGATACACAACGTATTTCATATGAGTATGCTAAGGAGATATCGGTCTGATCTGACACATGTGTTACCAGCTCAAGAAGTTGGAATTGCAAGTAATCTAAGTTATGTTGAGGAACTGGTAAAGATAGTTGGCTATCATAATGAATATTTAAGAAACCAAGTGATTCCAATGATGAAAGTCCTTTGGAAGAATCATTCGAGAGAAGAGGCTATATGGGAAACCAAAGAGAATATGAGGAGACAATACCCCTACTTATTTAACCAATCAGATAAGAATTTTAAGGACGAAATTTCTTAAGAGGAAGAATTGTAATATCTGGTTTTCGGAACATGCTTAGGGTTAGAACCTTAGATCAACCATTGCATATACATGCATAACATTAGCATTCATACACAAATTGTATTTTGTGCACATTACAAAGATAATATATATACTCAATTGACTCATTCCGGAGTATGAAAGATTTTAAATAATTATGATGTGATTATATGATTATATGTTGACTGAATTTCGTTTTGGGATGGATTAAAATTAGTGAATTAGGAATTTATTGTTACAATTGAGTGGTTAATGAGGTGATATCTGCATCTAGTTTAGGAATAATGTTAAAGGACAAGACAAAATGATACATGGGAATTTAGGTTGGTTGGGCCTATAAAATGATGATATGTGGCATTAATAATAGTGTGATAGATGGCTTGAATCAATGAGTGACAAATGGTGGTATAGGTGAATGACACATGGCTTAGTGATTAAGTGACAAACAGCCTAGTTGTGGAATGACAATTGGTAATTGAAGTGTGAGACATATGGCTTGAATCTTAACATGATAAATGTCATGACAACTGGCCACTCCTTCACCATACACCTACACCCATGATTTCCGCACATGAAACACCATCTTTCTTTTGCTTTTGGTCACATGCTTTCTTCTTCTTCTTCTCACCACCGACACCCATACACAACCCTTCCAACCTTGAGATTTTGTTAAAATTCTGCACTTCGTCACTCCAAACTCTTGTTGTCTTCATCTTGTGATAGAAACCCTTTTCTATTTCATCTTGTTCTTAAAATATACCTTATCCTTGCATATTTGGAGGCATAGTTAGCTTAAAGATTGAGGAGACCTTGATCTAAACAAGTAATTAACATGTTGTTCTTTATGTTTTGGTTTAATAGTAAGATTTTGGTGATTGTTTAAGGGTGGATTAGTTGTGATAATGATGTTTAAAGTAATATGTTAGTTGTAGTGTTTCCACTGAGCAAGCATATGTATTTTAGCCATATCTTCATCTGTCGATATCCAAATGAGATGATTTCTAATTTACATTAAACTATAGACGGATGGCTACATTTTTTATGAATGAACTGAATTTGAATTCTGTTTCGAAAGGTTTCTAAATTTGGATTGAAGTTGAGTATTATGTGTTGTCGCGGTATGAGAATAGTTTGTAGTATTTTGAGTATAACTTACAGAATACTGAACCAAACTACATGAACTTGATGTCGTTAGAAACTTAAGACATATAGGAACATTGTTTTGGCAGAATGTATTCCCTACATACCTCATTTTCTATGCCAAAAGGGTCATGCAAAATTGACTCAAAAATATGTCTTTAAAAAAAACTGGAAAAACGAAATTGAAGGAAGTGGATGGTGAACTTTCGGTTCACTTATCCCACGATTGTAGGATAGGCTTTGAAGTGACGAACATTTTTATTTTGTGTGATTATGGTATTAACTAAGGATAAGTTACATTTCTTTGGTGCATTAGGACTTGATTAAGGCATAAAATGAATTTAGTTTGATGTTAAATCAATTGGTTAAGTGTTTGACAAGTTTAGGTTAGTAATTAATGTTATAAATTAAAAAATGAATTGTTTGATATTAATGTATCTAAACTTTGGAATTTATGAGAGTTAAAGGAAGGAAGGTGTTCTTAGGACTGCAATTGTGATCCAATGGGTATGAGTGATGTATTTGGAATGAATGGAAGATAATTTGGAAAAAAATATGTGAATGTATAATGCTAGAAAATGATTACTGAAAGTATGATTGATGAATCCTAATTGCAACCTAGTTATGTCCAAGTTATGGTGGCTGAATGGTTAAGCTATATGATTTAAGGATACATACTTAGGAAGGTCAATTGAGCATACATTGAACATGTCACATATATATTTGTGCATGATTGAATACTTATTTGATTGATCGACTTTGTAATATGAATTGTATGATTTTAAACGCTCAAGTCGAATGCCATCATTCAAACATTGTCGAACTATCTAGGCAATAGCGTGATTTGGAGCATAATATGAGTCAACCTAGATGATTTCACTAAGATTGATTTTGTTTTTGTTTAATTCCCATTTATTGAACTAATAATGACTTAATTATGATGATTCCAGACATTAATAAACTGAGGAGTTAGATATTTAGAAATGTATTGGAAGTGTTCTATTTGCATCTAAGTTTTGACTGATTTCTGAATACTCAAAAAAAGTTGAAAGTTGGACTAAGGTCTGATGAATCTGAGATTCTATCTATGCATCATAAGTAAATGTTTATGATGGCATGTTGTGTTATTTGATGCATTTCATAAAATTCATGTTCAAATAAAGGCATTGTGATCAAAATAGCTAGTTTGAAAAAGCTTTAAGCTCATAATTCTACACGTAGAGCTTTGCTATATGATTTCTGTATCTGACTGAGCCCAATGGGCTAGTCTCTATATCTATATCTAAAAGACGCTAGATCATAACAAATAATAACAAATCTGGAGTCTCTTATGCATCTGCATTTGTATATATGAATCCAAATTTGATATTGTGATGATAAAGTGACATGCCATTATTGATCATGTGATTGATTGGGTTATACTTGTTCTGAAAGAATGTATATGAAATGTGTGTCATACATTATGCCTTATTGAGATGGAAAATATTGTGAAATTGGTTGGATGTGTAATATTTGTGTACTTGTTTTGAGTAGGACCATCAATGATGGTTCACTCACTGAGTTCGCAAAACTCATCAAAAATTGCAACATGACTTTTCAATTACAAAATAGGAGACCTAGATTTCTAAGATTCTTTATAAGAACATTTTGGATTAAGATATGGCTCAAAAGTCTGTCAACTGGCATCTGAGGTTTGTAGTTGTTTTTATGTAGTTTACGTATGTCATATAGAGCTTGTGTATAAAGGGTCGTAAACTTTCACACATTTTGGTAATGTACACATTTGTTTTAAAGGAAGTACTGTTACAATGTATATCTTGTTGATGAATGAAATGAGGAGTTAAGTTTTTAAGCATTGTATTATTTTACATGATGCCATACATACAAGTGTATAAGATTGCTCTAACATGCCATTGTCGTAGGATATGTACTTGAATATCCTTTGGATGTTTAAGTATATACTCTATAGTAGTGGGATGTTACAACTCTGTTCAACTTATAGCACACAATGAAGCTAGCAGTAGAAAGGAAAAGCCAAGAAAGAAGAACAACAAGAAGGACAAAGCCCCAATGAAGGTTAATAAGGGCCAAATCCATAAAGAGCAGTTTTGTTTCTTCAGCAAGAAAGCTAGTTACCTCAAGAAAGATTGCCTTAATAGAAAGGCTTGGTTTGAAAAGAAAGGTAACTAATATGTTTCAGTATTGAGGTGCCCAATAATACCTGGTGATTAGATTCAAGTGCAACTACTCATGTGTCACATGTTATGTAGGGATTCCTTTCAATCCAAACCATAAATGGCACTGGAGAGTTCCCATATATCGGTAATAGAATGAAGGCACAAATGGAAGGAAATGGGATGTACAAATTGATCTTAGAGACTAGATGTACTCTGGATCTTAAAAAGTGTCTTTATGTTCCTGAATGTGCTAGAAATTTACTTTTTGTTAATAAGTTAGATAAGATAGGTTTTAATTTCAATCTTGGAAATGGTACTCTTATTTATATAAACTATAGTACTATTATGGTTTTTATACAATAATGGATGGTTTATATCGTTTTAATCTTAAAGTTAATTATTTTAAATCCCTGTTTATTGAACATAATATTGGTAACAAACATAGTGCATATAATAAACACTCTGCTTACTTGTGGCATCAAAGGTTAGGTCATATATTTAGAGAAAGGGTTATGAGGTCAGTGAAAAGTGAAATCTAACCTCAACTAGATTTTACTAATTGGGATGTGTGTGTGGATTGCATTAAAGGCAAGTAAACCAAACAGATATCTAAGAATTCAACCATAAGAAGTACTAAGTTACTTGAATTAACACACACTAATATATGTGGTCCATTTTATGTTCCATCTTAAGGTGGTGAAAAGTATTGTATCACCTTTATTAATGACTATTCATGTTATTGTTATCTATATTTACTACATAAAATCTCAATCAGTGGACATTTTTCAGGTGTTCATTAATGAGATGGAAGGGCAGTTAGATAGAAAAGTGAAAGTAGTAAGGTCTAATAGAGGTACTGAATATTATGGTAAATATGATGAGAATGGACAGTGTCCAAGTTCATTTGCAAAACTTCTTCAAAATAAAGGTATTTGTGCATAGTATATAATTCATGGTACACGAAAATAAGATGGTGTAGCTAAAAGTCAATATCGTACTCTTATGGATATGGTTAGGAGTATATTAAGTTACACTAATGTACCTTTATCTTTGTGAACGTAACATTAAGGACAATTGTATATCTACTTAATAGGGTTTCTAGTAAAGCAGTTCCTGCAATACCTTATGAATTATAGACAGGTAGAAACCTAGATTGAGGCACCTGGATGTTTAGCGTTATCCAGTAGAAATAAAGATTTATAATCCTCATGAAAAGAGGTTTGATGTAAGAACCATTAGTGATTATTTCATCCATTATCCTTAAAAGTCTAAAGGTACATATTTTATTGTCCCAACTATGATACAAGTATAGTTAAGTATGGTAATGCTAAGTTCATTGAAAATGGACAAATCAATGGGAGTTAGGAATTGCAAAAAATAGATATTCAAGAGAATCAGGTGGAAAATCCTTTACCTAGAGTTTCTTCTCAACTTGTTGTTCCTTTTGTTATATCATAGTCACACAATATACTAGAGTAACAAATTAATATTCTAAACTTACACGAAGAGAATGTCAATAATGAACTAATAAATAATGCGTAAGTCACAAATGATTAAGTGATACCACAAGAAACAATATTATGAAGGTATATAAAGAAGAAAAGACTAGCTATATTATATGACTATATGGTGTATTCACTTGAGCACGAGTGTGACTTGAGCATTGATAAGGATCCAGTCTCATTTAAAGAAGCTGTGAAATGTAACAATTCTGAAAAGTGAACCAATGCTATGAAAGAAGAGCTAAAATATATGGATGATAATAAAGTCTAGCAACAAAATAGGTCTTTAAGCTCAGAAGGGACTCGAAAGGTACTATTAAAAGGTACAAAGCCAAACTTGAAGCCAAAGATTATACTGAAAAGGATGGCATTGACTTTAAAAAGATCTTCTCTCCAGTTTTAAAGGACTCTTTAAGGATTGTTATGGTATGGGTAACTCATTATGATTTAGAGCTTCACCAAATGGATGTAAAGACCACTTTTCTAAATGGTAACTTAGAAAAAGAAGTTTATATGGACCAACTGGAAGGTTTTGTGACTGCAAAAAAAGAAGTTTATATGGACCAACTGGAAGGCTTTGTGACTGCAGAGGAAAATATGGTGTGTAAATTAAAGAAGTCAATATATGGTTTGAAACAAGCTTCTCGATGGTGGTAACTTAAGTCCAATGATACCATTTCCTTGTATGGTTATGTAGAGAATACTATTGATAGATGTATCTATATGAAGGTCAGTGGAAGCAAGTTCATTATTTTGGTACTGTATATTGATGATATTCTTTTGGTCACTGATAATTTGGGCTTGTTACATTATGTATAGAAATTTCTCTTTAATAACTTTGAAATGAAAGATATGGGTCAGACATCCTATGTGATTGGAATAGAAATATTATGTGACAGGGTATAAAGATTATTATGGTTATCTTAGAAAGGATATATAAGTAAAGTATTAGAGAGATTTAAGATGGAAAAATTACTCAACATGGGTAGTTACAATTCAGAAAGGGTATAAAATTGGTGAAAAGCAATGTCCTAAGAATGATTTGGAATAAAAGGAAACAAAATTTATTCCCTATGCATCTGTAGTTAGGCGTCTGATGTATACTCAGACTTGTACTCAACTAGATATCAGTTTTGTTATTGGAATGTTAGGTCAATATCCAAGTAACCCTGAAATGGACTACTGGAAAGCTGCAAAGAAAGTACTTAGGTATTTACAAGGCACCAAGGATTACATGCTCACATACAGGAAATTAAATTACTTAGAAGTGATTGGTTATTCAAATTCAGACTATACTAGTTAGATAAACTCAAGTAAATCTACTTTCGGTTATCTATTCCAACTAACATGAGGGGCAATTTCTTAGAAAAATGGAAAACAGTCTGTCATATTGCTACTTCCACTAGGGAGGCTAAATTTGTGGCATGCTTTCAGGTCACAATTCAAACATTGTGATTGCAAAACTTTGTCTTAGGTCTAGGTATTGTCAACAATATAGCTAAACTGCTAAGAATTTATTGTGATAATTTTATAGCTATCTTCTTCTCTAAAAAATGACAAGTATTCTAAGGGTGCTAAACACATGGATTTGAAATAATTTCTAGTCAAAGAAGTGAAAAAAACATAAATTGTCAATTGAGCATATTGGAACAGATCTAATGGTAATAGATCTGCTAACTAAAGGATTAGCATCTAAAATTTTTATTGGCCATATTGAAAAGATGAGCATTATAGACAAGTCCTTGTTAGCATGAGATCATGTTATGTATATACATATGTTTCGTTATTTATTATTATTATTTTGACCCCTTATGAATTCAATTGAAGTTATGTTTTTTCTTATTTGTTAGTTGTCACATTATATTGTGTACACGGATTGTTTTATTGTAATGAAAAATTATGTTTTAAGAAAAACATTAAATTTGAGAATTATAATGTTTCTCAATTATAGTTATTTTGAATTGAGTTGATTTTTGTGATACATGGAAGGAATCATGTCATTAGATGACTTGTGATCATCATGATCTTGTCATTTCAATTCATTCAAGTTTGATGACTTGATAGATTCCATATATGATGCACACTTATATTATTGGATTATCAAGTCGTAACATAGGCCAAGTGGGAGTTTGTTAGATTAATTTAATAATCATAAAAGTTTAGCCCATATTACTCGAGTTGAGTATAATATAAAGTGGATTCAAGATAATGGTTATTGGGCTTCTAGAGAATGTTAGAGTCATTAGGGTTTTATTATAATTAATAAGAACCCTTGCCTCTCCCTTTTAAGTTAAGTGAACAATTACAAAAAAATGTACATTCTTGCACCATTGGAAATAAACGAAGAAAAGTAGAAAGATAGAGTAGGTAAACTTCTTTTCATAGAGATTTGTTAATGTGCTTGTTTCACTCATATACTGATGCTTAAACAATCATAATAGTCAGTATGTTGCCAACTTTGATTCTTTGTTATTGTCGTTAGCGAATTGATATATGATTTTATACCAAAGTATTTTTAAGTTATTGATGGTGTCAACAGGGCCATTAATGTTTTAGAATCTGATGCCATTAGTTGATGAAGTGGACGAGTGGAGTTTGCACTCTTAAGGTGGCACTCGTTATCATTTATGAAATTAATCAAAAAGTGGACATATTCGACATGCATATGGCTAAAATGCTGCCTAAGTTGACTAAAATTGCATGTATTACCTTTAGCTCGTGTTTCTTTTGTAGGTTGGGGTTTAATCATGATACTAGGTTTGCTTGGATTTATGTTTGAGATGAGTCTATCATGTTTCCATATGATAAGAGTGTTTTTTCATTATTATTTTCTTCCATCATTCAAAACTCTAGGTATTATCCAGTCATGAGTTGAGCTTATTGTAGCAATTTTGACAGGGATAGTTTCTTTCTATGTCTAATGATGCGACTGATATCCATTGGTTAGCCAACAGTTTCCTTATGATGGGTCGTCTTTATTGTTTTTGAAACCTCATAACTTTCCACTACGAACGGTCATCTTCTTCTGTTGTTTTGATGGACTACAATAGGGAGTGTAAAATCTGTGAAATGGTATTGGGTTCCTAAACTTAGCATTTTTTTTCTGTATACACCATTTGATTGCATTTGCTAAAAGCTTAGAAGAGTCCACACCCATTTGAATCTCTCAACATCAATGGAAGGAGGTATGAGATCAAAATTTTGCATTTTCATTTTTATCATAATAGACATGTATATTGTTTCTTTTCATGTCTAACAGTTGGTATCACAACACTTATTTACCTTTGTCTTGATGTAATTGAATTTATGTGATTTTCTAAGTGAATGGATGATGTTCCTGTTGAATATATTAATGTTGTTAGAGTCAATATATTGTGAAATTGATCTTGCATATCTAAAAGAAATTCAATTATGTTTACATTGGCTTTTCAATCATCAAAAGCGGAGTTGTAGAAGTCAAGATATAGTCAATTTTGTAAAATAGGTTAGATGTGGGTCAAGTTGACCCGAAAAGAGGTTAAAGACGATTTAGTTTTTTCATTCTTCTTTGGTAAATTAACAATTTAGTTTTTATGGGGGCCACCATTAGAAACTTTAACTTGTTTGTGCTTTAATTGTTTCGTGCATTTGTATGCAAACTTTGACAACTCAAAACCTTTTACTACGTAGGGCCTAATCTTTGGAAAGTTTTTAATAAATGTTGCAGAAATCTTGACCCACACATTTTGGCTTCGTCATGCTCTTCATTGGTACCTAATATATGTGAGAGGAAATTCAATAACCTTGGTATCGTAGGGCCCATCACTGGAAAGTCTTTGCATAAATTCTCCATAACTTGTTTTAATAATGTAAGCTTTGTATGTAAATCATAAGCATCACATTTCTGGAATTAACACTTATAACATGGGGCATCATGAAAGTTTTAGTTTCATACTTTTAAGGAATAAATTGTATATAATTTGGATTGAAAGTGGTCTATTTTTATATTGTATTGACATTTTAAACCCATAAATATTTCAGTTTTTACAGGTTAGCCCAATTTTATTAAATTGCATGATTTAAATCATTGTTTGATTTTAAATTCATGTATATATATATATATGCAAATATATGATATTGATGCATGATTAATAAATTTTTAAAGATTATGTGGAACCTTTGCTATTCATATTTTGCATAACATGAGGTGTCATGTGATCAATATAATTTTAATTAGTTAAAAAATAGCCACAACATCTTTGATTAAGGAAAATTATATATTAAATGCTATGGATCACATTTAGTAAAATAACACAAATTATAATTAATCATATTCAAATATAATAAATTTTATCCCACAGGAAGATTTATTATATTTACATGGTTAATTAGGATGGAATAGTAAATTATCTTTTGCTTAATTCACCCACAGGTATTAAGAAAAGGAATATAATTTGATAGTTTCATCATAAAAGTTATATATGGATCTTTTAATTAAAGCTTAGCCCACAATCAGTTTTAATTGTTATATGATTCACATTTGAAATACGATTGCATGTTTTAACATTGGTAAAACATGATACATGTTTCTTTGCTTCAACAAATTTAGTGACATAAGCATGTTTATTTAAATTTTGAGCAATTATTTAACCTACGAATTTTTTTGATATTTAATATGATATTCCCTAATTGAATGGTGTTAACTATAAAATATGGAAAGAGAGGATTCTCCTCCAATCATGGTGGATAACTATAAAATATGGAAAGATAGGATTCTCCTCCAATTAGGGTGGATGGACATTGGTTACGCTATCTGAAAAGATGAACCATCTGCACTTACTAAAACTAGCACTCATGCTGAAATTGTTTTTTATGAATGTTGGGAGCGATCTAATCGCCTCAGCATGATGTACATAAAGACCAAAATTCTTACTAGTATTCTTGGTTCTATTGGAGAGTGTGGTCATATTAGGGATCTACTGAAGGATATTGATGAATAGTTTGAGTCTTCAAATATGACCCTAGCCAGCACCTTAATGACCAAGTTGTCATTAATGAAGCTCACAAGTGTTAGAGGTGTATGTGAGCACGTCATGCGAATAAGGGACATTGCGGCTCAGCTAAAGTATCTTGAGATTGAGATGTCCGAGTCTTTTCTTATACATTACATACTTAATTCCCTTCCTCCTCAATATTAACCCTTTAAAATCTCTTACAAAACATATAAGGATTAAATAATCTATCAATGAACTGCTGACCATGTGTGCTCAAGAGGAAGGGAGGTTTATAATGGAATTAGGTGAAAGTGCACATATGGCCATAGAAGGAAGGAATAAAGGGCAAGCCAGAAAAAAAAGGAAAGGGTAAAATACCCGTCCATATTGAGATCAAAAAGGATTTCAATCCCAAGTGTCGCTTCTGAAAAAAGAATGGGCACATAAAGAAAGATTGTGCCAAATTTAAGGCTTGGCTTATAAAGAAAGATATTTCAATCTCATTTGTTTGTTATGAATCTAATATGGTTAACGTTTGTCATAACACTTGGTAGATTGATTTTGGTTCTACAATCCATATTTCCAATGCCTTGCAGGGTTTTCTAAACCACAGGAAGCCAGTGGGTCATGAACATTGCATTTATTCAAGCAACAAGATGCGTTCACATGTAGAAGCCGTTAGGACATGCAAATTAGTTTCAAATTCTGGTTTTGTTTTGAATTTGAAAAGAACATTTTATATTCCAAGTTTCTCTAGAAACTTAATTTTAGTTTCAAGACTTGTACCTTTGGGATATTCCTTTAACTTTTCAAATATATCATTTAGTTTATATCATGGATCTAATCTTGTTGGAAATGGTACAATGATTGATGGCCTTTTACGAATTAATTTGCAAGAAAATAATTTTCATAATACAATTCATGTCCATAATAATGCTAATATTAAAAGATGTGTTATGAATGAACAATCCTCTATGTTGTGGCACCCAAGAATGGGACGTATTTTCCTTAAAAGAGTTAAAAAAATTAGTGAATGATGGAGTACTTAATACTTTAGATTTTACTGACTTTGATGTTTATGTGGACTGTATAAAGGGAAAGTAAACCAACATGAAAAAGAAAGGCGCTAAGAGGAGTTCAGACATATTAGAGATCATAAATGCATAAATACTCCATCTCATTTATAGATGATTACTCGTGATATATGTGCCTCTACTTGCTTCATAACAAAAACGAAGCATTAGATGCCTTTAAGGTATTTAAAATGGAAGTAGAGAGACAATGCAGTAAGCAAATAAAGATCGCGAGATCAGGTAGAGGTGGAGAATTTTATGATAGATACACTGAGGATGGATAAGCACCTAGTTTATTTACGAATTTTCTTCAGGAGCATGGGATAATAGCTCAATACACCATGCCTGGGTCTCCAGACTAAAATGGTGTAGCAGAAAGAAGAAACCGAACATTATTAGACATAGTGTGGAGTATGCTTAGTATCTCTAAACTTCCTAAATTCTTATGGACTGAAGCTCTTAAAACGACATTGTATATATTAAATCGAGTTCCAATCAAGGCCCTTTCAAAAACACCATGTGATTTATGGAAAGGTTGGAAATCGAGTTTGCGACATATACACATATGGGGATGCTCGTCTAAAGTAAGAGTTTATAATCCACAAGTAAAAAAACTGGATTCGAGGACTATAAGTGGATATTTTATTGAATATGGTGAAAGGTCCAAAAGGTACATATTTTATTATCCATCTCATAGTACTAGGTTTGTGAAATCAAGAAATGCAAAGTTTTTTTAGAATGACTTGATCAGTGGGAGTAATCAATCTCGAGACTTAGTTCTTAAGAAGGATCATTGTGAAATACAAACTCCTACTTCAAGTAATAGATTGATTGTCATTCATAGCATCCCTCAAAGTCAAACAGGTGTTGAATAACCAATCATTGAAGTTCTACATGTTGTTGATGACAATTTGGTAGATCCGATTGTTCAGCAATCACCAGAGGTTGTTAAGCAACTAGTTTTACAAGCTCCTCCATAAGAGGGCGATAATACGACATTAAGAAGATCAACTACAGAGAAGAAATCGACAATACCTAGTGATTACATTGTGTATTTATAAGAAGCTGACTATAATATTAGAGCCAAAAATAACCCTGAAACATTTTCACAAGCTATGATTTTCAATGAATCTCAATTGTGGTACATTGTCATGGTAGATGAGATGAATTCTATGGCATCTAACAAAGTGTGGGATCTTGTCGAGTTGCCTAATGGTGCAAAGGCTATTGGATGTAAATGGATCTTTAAGAAAAAAAGGGACTCATTAGGCAACATTGAAAGATATAAAGCTAGACTTGTTGTTAAAGGATTTACTTAACAAGAAGGAGTCGATTATACAGAGACCTTTTCTCGTGTATCTAAAAAGGATTCCTTACGAGTGATTATGACATTGGTTGCCCATTTTGATCTTGAACTATATCAAATGGATGTGAAAACAACATTCCTAAATGGAGACCTAGAGGAAGAGGTTTATATGAAATAACCGAAAGGATTCTCCTCTAGTGATGGTGAGCATTTGGTGTATAAGCTTAAGAAATCCATATATGGATTGAAACAAGCCTCTCGTCAATAGTATTTGAAATTCCACGATATCATCTCTTCATATAGTTTTGTAGAGAATATCATGGATCAATGCATATATCAGAAAGTTAATGGGAGTAAAATTTGTTTCCCTGCTCTATATGTGGATGATATTCTACTTGTCACCAATGACAAGGGTTTGTTATATGAGGTGAAACAATTTCTTTCTAAGAATTTTGATATGAAGGATATGGGTAAGACATCTTATATCATTGACATTAAGATCCATATGGACAAATCTCATGTTGGGTCTATTCCAAGAAACCTATATTAATAAAGTCATAGAGAGATTTTGAATGAAAGATTGTTCACCAAGTATAGCATCTATTGTGAAGGGTAATAGGTTCAATTTGAACCAGTGCCCATAAAATGAGCTTGAAAGGGAACACATGAAAAATATTCCATATGCTTCTGTAGTGGGGAGCCTAATGTATGCTCAGGTTTGTACAAAACCTTACATTGCATTTGTTGTGGAATGTTGGGAAGACATTAGAGTAACCTGGGTATAGACTATTGAAGAGCTGCCAAAAAGGTAATGAGGTACTTTCAAAGGACCAAAAATTACATGCTTATATATAGACAAATTGACAATCTCGAAGTAGTTGGCCATTCGGATTCGGAGTTCGCTGGTTATGTTGATTCGTGAAAGTCAACATCTGGATATGTGTTTATGTTTGCTAGTAGAGCAGTATTCTGGAGGAGTTCAAAGCAGACTTTGACTGCTACTCCTACTATGGAGGCTGAGTTCATTTCTTGTTTTGAGGCTACCTCACATGGTGTATAGTTGAAGAGTTTCATATTTGGGCTTAGAATTGTAGAAACCATTTCTAAGCCATTAAAAATGTACTATGACAATTCAGTTGTAGTTTTCTTGACTAAAAACATCAAGAGTAGTAGTTGAAGTAAGCACATCGATATTAAGTATTTGGCCATTAGAAAACGTGTCAAAGAGAACAAAGTGGTCATTGAACACATTAGCACTGCATTAAGAATTGTTGATCCTTTACAAAAGGCATGCCACCAAAGAGTTTTCAAGATAATATTGTAGAATAAGACTTGGTTCCATTATTTGATTTATTGTATATACTTTCACGAAACTCTTATTCAATTTGTTGTTTTCTCATTTTGGTGTGCACATTTTTATTTTGAGAATCACAACTTTTGCATGTCTTGTTTTAGAACTTTTTAAAGTTCATTTACTTGATGTACGTGAGCCTTGGTAAACCTTTGTGTTTTGTATTCTATAAAGCATTGTTGATTATAGATGTTTGATAATATACTGATAATCAAGGATCTTGTGCAGAATCTGCAAGTTGTTTTATGCGCTGGAAGGTGTTGCTGGCTCCCTTCGTGGCCCTTAAGGTACCACATAAATGAATGACTGAGATTCAATGAGACAGGGTAGGGACAGGGGAAGGGGGACAGAGGATCACATCCCCCGATCGTGGTGATTTGAATTTCGTTAGGATGGTCATTATAGTAAACCAGATACGTACTGTTAGACAAACATATACTGACAGCTTTTCCTAAATTGAATCAAGGTATTACTTTATTATTTTTGCATGTATCTACTTCACCTTTATATATCTCTTTTGTTCCACGATTGATTGTTCGTTTACCTCTGTATGTATCTCATCTGCCGCAAGTTTGTTTGGATCCATATTTGACGTTGTCACTTGTATTGTCAATTTCTATTACTACCATCAGTCCTATTTTTCCGTCTTTTCCTGTGCTTTGGCCTTCATTTTGCTTGGGACCATAATGATCTGCATTCACGCGTTACACTGCCTATCCTTTTACTCTCCTGCACTCTACACCTCCTATCCTTTCGGAGAGGTAATGCTCTCGGTATTTTAAATTTGATAGTAAAATCACATGCACTGTTTTTAGTAAATATCTTCAAGACGAGTCTTTTAATGTTATGGAATGTGCACTTCCACTGCATGCATTTGACTTATTTGTCCCGCGACTACTGAAGGGACACTTCTTCTTTTCAATAGTGCGTAGTAACATTGTAGTGCGTTCACCTTAATTTGCCATTCAGCTTGTCAATTAGATTGTTAACATATTAAAATGTTCCAACATTATTTTCTCCCAAAATTAAAGAATTTAAAAGTTCTCCACATTTAATCTATTAAAAATTCCAAAATTTTAAAACATAAACAAAGATTTTTTGATAATGCAAGTAATTAGATTTATATTACATTTGTAAGTGTATAAATTTGTACAAATAAAATTTGCTTTCATAAAAGCAACATTATATATAGTATTTTATAATTTATAGTGAATATAGAATGAGTTTAATTTTATGTTAGATAATTATATTTTATAGAAAATGTTGAAACACTTCAATATAATCTATTTCGATATTAACTTATAATTATAATAATTTTTAAATAATTATTAGCCCTTAATTTATGCGTAGGAGAATTCTGTGCTTGTATTGGAATATTTCGACTAAAAATAAAAGAGACTGCAATTTATTGTTAACAAGTTTGTAAAAATTTTCATTACAGTTAACTAGTGGCTAAGTGATTCTTTGAAGGCATTTCATTATCTGCATATGAACCTGTTTTCTAAGCGTGAATCATATGTGCATGTCCGTAAATAATTAATATTATCTTTTTTTCAAATTTATGAAAACTTACATTTATGTGTTTATACTATTTCTCCTTGTGCATTTCCTTTATAATTTAATTTTCCAATGTTGAGACCCTTTGAGGTTTTGTCAAATTTTAATTTGGAATAACTAAAACATTCCATATCTTTTAGTTATTTTGTCTTAATTTTGACCAGGTCGATAAGATGAATTAATACTTCAAATTTTGATTTGGTACACGAGGCATCCATGTTTGTAATTCGGCTTGAGGAGTGAATCAACAATCAAGCGTCTGAACCACTGTGCTTTCACACTCGGGTCGGGTGGGCTTGGAGTTAAATAACGCGGTGTTTGTTTATATAAAGAAAATTTCTGCGAGAAATTTGATTAGGGTACCTGATTAGTTAGTATGAAAAAAATTAAATAGGTAAAAAAATTAAAAAAGTGATTGGTATTAAATAAATAGTATTTTTATATTTCCTTTTAAGACAATACTCCATATCTCCAATATGGTAAAAAAATAGAGGTCCTTCGTTTCTCTAATTGCCATTTCATAAGCACACCCTCAATCATATCTCTTGCCATTTATATTCAATGGGACACTGACATCCACCAGCGTGTTTACGTGATTGGGCTCCACAGACGAGAGTCCAGTCCTCCAGCTCTACACTCGTCTTAAACTGATTTGGTTTAGGTGTACCAAAACATGTGGTCGCTTACCAACGTGACAATGACAAATGCCATCCTTTTCTTACTTCTTTCCTGCTAATTGGCATCTTATCTTATGGAGTCTGAACTCTATGTATAAGTGGGCACTTTATGAACGCGTTTAGTATTGAAATTCAATGCTTTAATGATCACGAGGTTGTCCTTGGTATTTTACAACCATCTCAGGACACTTTGAATCCGAGACGTGTTTTTGAGGAATATGTATGAGCACTGTGCCTGTTGCGGCCCAATTTATGGATAAGAATTACTAGTGAACTAAAGAAGAGTAGGTTGAATCAAAACTCATGCAGCATTTAGGAAAAGAAAGATCAATTACAGCAAAATCTTGGTTTATTTGAGTAGGAACCCTCCATGGAGGCGGGTTTATGCCATTTATTGCTGACAATTGAAGAAAAGCAAGATCGTAACACTCCAAACTAGCCGACTGAAATCCTCTGTTGTCAAGCATGCTTTTGTCATATTACCATATTGAACTCAGAAAATGAAAACAAAACAAATATATAGTCTATATTCATATCGTATTACACGCATGCTTATGTGGCTTCATCGGAATTGTTAGAATGGACAAAAGACGAATAATAAAAAACTCTACCTGTTAGATTTTGATGAAGAACTACGACTGGGATTCGTATGATATAATCAATGATGTAACGGGTTACTATCGGCCAACTACCCTCCAACAACCTTTATGATCATGTTTTCGTCTAGAGCCCTTGCTTTTCTTGGTTATCATGTTTTGACCCCCCTGTTCTGCGTTTACAAAGCACATTGGTGCAATTTCATTGCCGGATATTCCAAGGGATAAAGTCATTGTTTTAATCCATGAGAACCCATAGTTCATGCCAGTTAATATATATTTCTAAAGGTATACATAAATGTACTTCTAATTTATTTGTATATCTTAATTTTATGTAAAGATGCGAAAAAATTTTGAGTACCAGTGCAAAGACAGCAGTGAGAAAATATGTAATTACATTTTAGGAATGATTGAAACCATCTTCACATCGATTGTACAACTTAACGTGTCAAAAGATTTGTGTAGCATGCTTTGTTAATGTAAAGTAAATACTAAATAGAATGTCATTGTTAAAGCATTCTTATATTAGTAGTCAAATGAGAACAACTATTCCACCACTAAAAATATCGTTTAGACCTACAATTTTTATATTCATTCAAATATGAAATGAAAATCAGCCTTCTATCTAAATGCACAAAAGAGTTCACTCCTCGTCCAAATCTAAGAAGCATGAGTTTTGAGAGTTTGGAACTTAACGAACATAAAAAAATAAAGAGAGAAAGAGTAGGAATATGGAAGAGGAAAGTTGACGGAGGACAAAGGTGCGAAAATCATAGAATCAGACAAAGCAAGACTGTTTAAATAATCAATACTGCAGGAACCATATCCCCAACCCAATCCGACCCCTCCAACGGACTCGCGCGTCTGTTATAACGCAACTCTCTCTCTTTCTCCGCAACAACGGAAAACAACACTGTCGCTCTGTTGTTTCACCTGCACTCCGGGTGTCGTCATTTGATCTTCTCTGTTCTTTTGGTCGGCGAATTCCGGACTGTTAATGGCCCAAGTTAGCGTCTTCTTTTGCAGTTACCATAACATCTACTACTACAAGTCTCTGTGTTTGTTACTATCGTTGGTGTTATTATCATCGCTGAGAACTTCTCACGGCTTTGGAACATTCGGGTTCGATATCCATCACTGCTACTCCGATCCAGTTAAGGGAATTTTGGCGGTTGATGAGTTGCCAGCAAAGGGTAGTTTTCAGTATTTCTCTGCCATGGCCAACCGCGACCGCTTGCTTCATGGCCGGAGGCTTGCCACTGCCGATGGCTCCGCTCCGCTTACTTTTTCCTATGGGAACGAGACTTATCGAATCGACTCTTTGGGATAGTAAGAAATGACCCTTAAACGTTTTTTGTTATCTTTTCACTTCTTGTGCACGTGTGATTATCATGTTCATGTTTGTACTGTAGCTAACTAGAGGATCAAGAAGAGAACGTGTGGAGAGTAGAGGATTTGGGTTTGGTGTTTCCTTTGTTTGGTTGTCAGAAAATGGTAGAGAACTGGGTTATAACTGATATGCTTGTTTCAAGCTCCCATAAGTACCTTCTACCAGTTCACTTCTTTTTTTTTTTTGTTCCCCCATTAGAGGTACTAGTTTGTGACATTTCTTAGGGGACGGTTGTTCTCAGTCGCATCTTGAAGTAGATTCCGTCTTTAACTTCCTCCATTTATCCCAAATTTCGACTCTTTTAGTCGTCTTTCTACATACTCTCTCTGAACTCAAGAAGCTTTTGCTTTTTCTTCTTTTTCACGCTATACCAAAAATAAGAGCAAAAGTAAAGCTGCAAATTTAGTTCTTTTTTGCTCATGTTGGTGAGATTGCCGGAAATGGATATCATCATGGGGTTCTATTACTTTTTCCTTTGGTTCCAATGTTTATTAAATTTCTGATAAAGTCTTAGAAGTTTTGTCAAGAGTGAAGAAGAAAACTGAGAAGTCATCAGACGTAAAGCTACTCCATGAGTTCCTAAAATAACTGGAAAATACAAAACTTATGGAAATCGTCAAGCAGATGAGTCACCCCCTTCGATTGGATAGTACTATTGACCAGGCTGTTGCTTTTCCGGTTTCTTTTAGAATGATTTTCATTTCCTGCAGATCATACCTTCTACTAATTTCTGTGTCGGTAATTCTGAAAACGGATGTTACGGCTTTTCCTTCGTTTTTAAGTGATTTAATTACATAGAAGCTTAATTTTCTGGGCAGCCAAACATGGGATTTTTCTTTTTTTCTTTTTCTTTTTCTCGTTCCTTGCCGTTTAATACAGCCTTGATGACATTTTTTTCCCCTAAACTTGGGCATTCCTCTGTTTTTTCAATCTTCAGTTTACATTACGCCAACATTTCAATTGGAACTCCAAGTTCATGGTTTCTGGTTGCACTGGACACTGGAAGTGACCTCTTGTGGTTACCATGTGACTGTAGTAGTTGTGCACATGGCTTCGAAACTGCTTTTGGAAAGGTAATAGTCAATATATTTCCCAAAGATTTTTGTTTCGAGAACTACGTGAAATTTCTAGTCTTCTCCTTGTGTTCAACTGCTTCTTGAAATTTAGCGGGTAGGAGTTCCCTCACATGGCAATCATGCTTCTATTGCAATTTATGGACTGTATATTGCAATCTGGAGATGTGATTTTTAAGTTGGTTAAATGGCTTCGTCCATGGAGATTGATATTCATTTAAGTATCTCTGTTGTGGTTAGGGTATGAAGGGACTTGATTTTGTTTAACTTATTCAATTTTCTGTTCATGATTTTATGTCGAACATGCAGCTATGCATCGTTTGGCTAACTTTAAGTTTTGTATCAAACAGCAACTGGAGCTTAATATCTACAGCCCTAACATGTCATCAACAAGCGAGAACATCCTCTGCAACAGCAACTTGTGTTCACTACAATACCGTTGCACATCTGCTCAAAGTAATTGCCCTTACCAAATAGCCTATCTTTCTAATGGTACTTCTTCAAATGGGGTCTTGGTAGAGGATGTCTTGCACTTAGTCACGGATGATACTGGAGCAAAAGCTGTTGACGCAAAAGTTTCATTTGGGTGGGTAATTTTGTATATCAGAGACCTCAGGGGATGTTGGTTGCATGTCTATACTGACCTCCTGTAGTATGCATGGATGTTGGTGTGTACTAGCTTGTCCTTTTCTTCCTTTGATGGTTTTTCCATTGATTCCGAAATACAGCTTTTGATTCCCAATTCTATAGCATTTCAGTTTAGGATTCTTATTTCATTAAGTCATGTGGTGACACAGACATGCTCCCTTCTTTACAGTTGTGGTCAAGTTCAGACAGGTTCATTTTTGGACGGGGCTGCTCCAAACGGTTTATTTGGCCTTGGAATGTCCAATATATCAGTTCCTAGTACTTTAGCAAGGGAAGGTTATATCTCCAATTCGTTCTCCATGTGCTTTGGAGCCGATGGGCTTGGGAGAATCACTTTTGGAGATAAAGGAAGTTCAGATCAAGGAGAAACACCTTTCATTCTGCACCAATCACAGTGAGTGCTCTTTTTTTGTCTTTATTGAACAATAGATCATAGATGTACCCGCATACAATCAATCACACACTCACACACATATAAATGCACTTAAATACTAAATTTAACCTGAAATGTGTGATGGTCGTATTAATTCTAGTGGAACTTTTTTGTCAGTCCAACTTACAATATCAGCGCCACTCAGATAATGGTGGGAGGAAATGCCGCTGACTTGGACTTCTATGCCATTTTTGACTCGGGTACCTCGTTCACATACCTAAATGATCCAGCTTATACACTTATAACTGAAAGCGTAAGTAATTTTATTTGTCTTTACATGGCCGAGAGTATTTATATCGTGTTAGTACTTATGATTCTCATTTTCCTGCAGTTTAATAACTTAGTGAAAGAAACACGTGCATCTGTTTCCGATATCCCTTTTGAGTATTGTTACAACATCAGGTCAGTTTTCATGTAGAAACCCACAATCCTACCTTGTTCTGCTTTTCTTGATCCCTCAAGAACTTATTTTCAACTTGGCAGTCCAAATCAAAATGACTTGTTGATTCCACAAGTCAATCTAGTAATGAAAGGTGGAGATCAATTCAATGCGACCAATCCAATAGTAATAGTTGGTAGCCAGGTATAGTCTTGCTTGCATTTATATCAGATATTACTCTTGCGCCTTGGATCGCAAATTTGTTATTGCAATATGCAGGGTGGTGCTTCTGTATACTGTCTTGGTGTTGTGAAAAGTGGAGATGTCAATATCATTGGACGTGAGTTCTTTACAGTTGAAACATGGTGCTTGTATTCAATTTGGAACTTTTAACATAGGAATTGTACAAATTATTTTTGCCTTATCGTCAGACTTTTAATCTTCTACATATCCATTAACAAATTTTTATCTAAATGCAGAAAATTTCATGACCGGGTACCGAGTTGTTTTCGATCGTGATAGGAATGTACTAGGTTGGAAGCCATCTAACTGTAAGTGTAATACTTGCATTTCAATTTCAACAACTTGCTTCTTATTTTTTCCATTGGCGGTCCTCTGTACAGTGAGACACTTTCTTCTACAGGTTACGATGATGTTGTTAATTCCAACACTATGCCGATTGGCCCAACTGTCTCTTCAGTGCCTCCTGCTACTGCCGTGAATCCACAGGCTACGGCAGGAATCGGTAACAATTCCCATGTATCAGGGACGCGAACACCCGCTGGAAATCATTCACCCCAGCTTAGTCCACTCACTCGGATGTTTATAACGATTTTAATTCCATTCTTTGCCATTGTTTAAATATTTTGCCTTTTTTTTTGTTGTGTTTTTCTACTTTCAGTCTTCTGCTTGCCAAGGTTTTTCTCAGCCCGTAACATATTTGTTTAGCCCACAGGTTCTTCTTCCCTACGGTCACACTTCAATAAGCATCCTTGGCCATGCTTCCACCATTTTTGGTACCAATAGCATGATTTGATTCTCGGGTTGTAAATATCTATTGATGACACTGAGAAACGATATAGTATTGGCAATTTTTTCTTACAAGCTGTTTTAGTTTATCGAGTTTGAAATAGTTCTTTCCTTACTACACTCGGGGATGTATCGTTTGACAACATAAAATATTTAAAATTAACAAAATTGTCAACTTTTTTTGAGTCAAAATAATATTTTTTAACAAAGGGTTATTAATTTTAAATCCTCATCTTCAAATCTCCATATTTCTCTTATTTATGGGGTGATTCTGCCTCTTGCTCTCTTCTGTGTATAAATATTTAACGTTAGACAAACTTATTCTCTGAGGCAAGATCGTTCGTCACCTTCTGAAAAACTTGAAGTGATATGCCTAAATTTCTTGCTCCAATGACATGAGATTCACCAATATCAAACTATTCATGATATTTCTGTTTGAATTTGTATGCGTTGTCCATAAATATTTTCTTATTACTGTTTATCCTTTTATATTTTCCATCTTTGATAATGTGGACAAAGATGATGCAAGAGATGCCCAAGTAAACGCCTAAAGTCAGAGTTTCCATGAGTTCTACAATGAATGACCTCTTCTACGATTCATTCAAAGAATGCTCTCCGTCCTTGGAAGAGTGTAGAAATGTATATTACTTTTACTTCAGTATGAAAGTTGTACATCTTTTACAATTTGAACATAAGTAGATATTTTGCCTTAAAGATTTCCCATGATACATGTTCCCAGGCCACTGTAGATGTTATGTCATGTAGCTAGTACTCCTGGGGTGTTTGTTTCCAGTTCAAGTCGTGGAGGCCTCCATTGGAGTTACCTTGGTTGTAGTTATAATGTTAGTTTCTCCTCAGCATGCCTAGAAGTAGTCTAGAACATTTGTAATTTGAGCAAAAGAAATGATCGAGAGATAGAGAGAAAACAGAGAAAATGAGAGATGAATTTTTTTTGGTATATTATTCAAGTGAGTAGAGATTAAATTTTTAGGGGTCTATGAAAATTACATACCACTGGACTCCTTAATTTTAAAAAAACTAAGTCAATAAAATTAAAGAAACCTTAACAGTTCCATCAATTTGAGAGTTATCGTAAAATGTTAAGATCGTTTTTGTATGTTGCCAAACATTAACTTAAATTTTAGTTGTTTGACAACTAAAATGTACCTTCATCTAATTCATCGTCTATCTAAGACATGTCATGGAAAGCTTAAATCCATTTGGTTAGTTTGTGAAATCCTATCCCTGTCCAAACTCGAGATGAATAGATTTGGTGATTTTTGGTTTGGTTATCTTCAAATGGATTATGAGGTACAAAAGGAACTCAGACCTACCTCCCTTAATTATTAGATACATCATT
Source organism: Erythroxylum baracoense (assembly GCA_025629805.1). Lineage (NCBI taxonomy): Eukaryota > Viridiplantae > Streptophyta > Magnoliopsida > Malpighiales > Erythroxylaceae > Erythroxylum > Erythroxylum baracoense. The sequence goes on from JAOTAY010000189.1 coordinate 23,197,792, forward strand.
AATCTCATTCACTTAAAATAATAAAAATAGGAAACAAGAATGATGATTCAAACTATGAGGAGAGTAAGAAATGAACAAAGAAACTGAACAAAAGGCAGTAATAACTATCTTATGATTACCATTTAGGTACTTGCATAATGCAAATTTGTTTAATATGATTTGCCAGTAGGAATTGCTTATCTATGTGACTTTATATCTAAAGATTATATTGATTGGAAATAATGAATTAATTTAATTGACTTAAGATTAGTTTATATGTAAATACAAGATGATATTGTGTGGTCAAGCAAATATTATAAATCTAAATAGTTATTTTAAGTTACAAATAGAATCAAATAATTAATAAATTGATTCCTCTAATATCCCCCCTCAAGATAGAGCTCTTGTGGAGAGTGTAATCTTGGTCTTTGAAAATTGAAAATGGGGCTTGGTTAAGATACATTGGCTAATTAATTGTCTAAGGATATATGGGTGACATATAATGCTGCACTTTGTACTTGATCCCTAATAAAATGATAATCAATATCCCTAATAAAATGATAATCAATCACATCATACTTCATATGTGAATCTAATACAATATTGGAACAAAGATGAGTTGCTTCAATATTGTCACAATAGATAACTAAAACATTCAAAATACAAACCATAAGCTCAATTAGAAGAGATAAAATATAATATAATTCAACCATTGTGGCAATAATAGAGCAATATTTAGTTTCATTCAAGAGTATATAATTGTGCCTTATTTTTTGGAGGGCTAAGTTATTAGATTGCAACCAAGATACACAATATAAATGCAGGTGAATGTCTAGTCATCCTTGTTACTAGCCTAGTTGCATTTGAAAAGGCATGAAGAGATAAAGATGTACAATGGTGCAAGGTAAGATCATGATCAATTGTATAAAAAAGACAGAGCAATATTCAGTTTTAATCAAAGAGTGTGCAATCGTGCCTTATTTCTTAGAGGACTAGGGAAATCATGTTGCAACTAAGATAAACAATATAAGAACTAGTGACAATTTATTCATCCTTATTACTAGCCTAATCAACATTTGAAAAGGTATAAGGAGATAAGGATGTGTGATGGTGCAAGGCAAGACCACATAGTGAAGCAAGCGCTTGAAAATGTTCCAATGATCAGTAGCATGTCAATGTATAAATTTAGATAAATTATTAACAATATCTGCGATGCCAAGGCGAGTGAGGCTCAAGTATTAAAGAATAACAACAAATGTTCTTTATTTAGAGGGATTTGTCTATGCATATCTAAAAGGAGTTGTAAGTGATGGTTTAGTGACAAGTGGGAAATATTTGTCCATAAAGATCAACAAATCATTGAGTCACAGTAGTATTACATCCAGTAATAATTATGCCATCAATATATATAAGGAGATGATTATAGTACTACTATTGTTGAGGATAAAGAGTAATTTCTCTGCATTAGAGTTGATAAACCTAAATAGTATAAGAAATTATTATATCTTATAGTACTACACCATTGGTGCTTATTTAAGACCATAAATAGCCTTGCATAACTTGTAGATATATGTAAGGTTATCATGATCAAGAAAAAATGGTAGTTATGGCATATAAACATCTTTAGAGAAATGAACTTATAAAAGGGCATTCTTGGCATCAATTTAATGAAAATACCACCTATGAGTAATTCCATGATTAAGAACCAAACTAATAGCGGAAGGTTTAACAAACAAGCTAAATTTATCATGATAATCTATACCAAGGCTTTCATGGAAGCTTTTAATAACTAGTCATTCTTTCTACCTATCAATAGAGCCATTAGGTAAATGTTTGATTTTAAATAACTACTTATAACTAATAAGATTTTGTATTGAATCAGGTAGGATAAGTTCCCATCTTTCATTTTTCACAAGGGTATCATACTCCTTAAACATAAATTGACACTAATTCGAATCTTTAAGGGTTTGGGTCATTGTATTCGACTCAAGTGGATGATTTAAGTTTATGGTAGCAATTAGATTAAGTTTTTGGATGGGTTTATGGATATGGTTTTTAGAATGATTGATATAATGAGTGAGTTAGTAGGAAGGTTTATAGGTAGGGGATCTAGAAATAGTGGAAAGAAAGGCAAGGATGGGTGGTATAGACTATTAATGGTGCCATATGAATGTTTTAGTTGACCAGATGGTGGGGTTTCAATTATGGAATGGGATCTTTAGATGATAGAAGATCAACCTAGGATGTGGGATAATTGATTGGATCTAGTACAAGGGAGAAGCTATTGAAGATGTATTAAGAGGTGCAACTATAGTGGGAAGTAAAAACACAGGTATAAACAAATTAGAAAGTGTTTCAAAGTTTATATAACTAAGATGAATTTGAATATATTTCAGTGGAAAGACATTTTCCATGAATTTTTCATAATAGGATGTGTAAATTCTATAAGTAGGATCAAAACAATATATATATACTTTGGTCAGTGAGTACCCAGCAAAAAGACAAGGGAGGGATCAAAACTAAAATTTATGACTATAATAGGAATGAAGCCATGGGTAGCATAAACAACCAAAGATATAGAACTTCGGTACAATTTGATGAAGAGTGGAAAAGGGACTCGTGGGGAGAGGGAAGAGAAAGTTTTAGTGTGGGTATACGATTAATGAGATAACAATAGTTACAAAGGCATATTTCCAGTATATGATTAAAGGTGTGGCATGAGTGAGTAAAGAAAGACCAACTCCAATAATATGTCAATGTTGATGTTTTGAAAGCCCATTTTTCAAGTGTATTCAAAGGAGAAGTAAGATGAAATATGCTATAAAGAGATTGAAAGTGGTAAAATGCTTAAAATCATCCACTATAATAAGAGTAAAGAGGAACAATGTAATGTTTGGAGTGATTTGCTACCAGTGCGTTAAAGTGGAGAAAATTTTCATAAACATGATATTTCTTCTTTAAGGAGTAATACAATATATTACATGTAAAATTAGTAATGAAAATAACATAATACTTAAAATCGTCAATAAAAGCAACTGGAGGAGGTTCAAACATCATAAATTATGATTTATAAAAGATGAGATAAAATAATTGTAGATGTAGAAGAGGGAAGTTTATGACTTTTAGTGCTTATACATATATTATAATAATTATTTTTTGACGTAGAATAAGGTAAAGAAAATATGGACATAATATATTAACGAGTAGGAGATGATGGATAACCTAATCTAAAGTGCTATTATGATAAAATGGTTTTGTCTTGGAAAAGACAATGATCGAAAAAGACAATTATAAAGAGTTAGTTAGTCACTCATATATGTCGTTGCTAGTATTACATGTCAAAAAGATTTCCCCTTTTCTTAGATCCTTCATATGAAAACCAATAGGTAAGAATTCAATGGAATTGTGAATGTTATTAAAAAATTGGTAAATAGAAATAAGATTCTTTTTAATATTAGGCAAACAAAGGATAATTTATTAACTAAAAGTACGAGTAAGGGGAAGAAGAGTGGTGGAACTGGTATGGATAATGTGAAGACCTAAGCCATCTTTGACAATAATTTCATTAGTACTTACAGAATGAGTATATACAAAAGATCATTTAAGTTTGCAATAACTCGGTGTGATGCACCATTATTAACCGTGGGGGATATCATTAGTCTCAAGAGAGGAATAGTGTACATATAGTGAAATAGTACACTTAGCTTATAAACATGTTAACAGTGGAGCTAAAACGGATTGGGCGGCTACGAGTCAAACATTGCAGCATCTTTGATAGTGTTCTCTTAAACACCACTTCCTTATCACTATCTAAGGTATAGATGTGATGTAGGTTGATTGTTATAATAAGTAGTGAATTGTTGTCCTTGATTGTGAGAGGCAGTAATAGAATAATTTTATGGTTACCGAATATTTGGAATTATGGTTATAAATATTTAAAGAGATTATGTCCAAAACCATTATAATTGGAGAAAATTTTATAGAATTGCACAAAAAAGAAAGAGAAAGAAACAGGTTAAGAATGTGGCTACATTTGACACATCACCAGGCTGAAGTCAAATACATTACTTATCGATCTTATTATGTTCTTTAGTTGATGGGCCATTATATCACTATCATTGACCTCGTTGTTAATTAAAAGATTAAAGTTTTAATTCTAGTTCTACTAATTACAAGAAAATATATGGCTTGTGACAAAGATGTAATCATATTAGGAATCAAATCGGAAGTTGATTTAAAAGCATATAAAAGAGTGTTAGAAGGAATATAATACATACAAAATCAATTAAATGGATAATTTAGTAGCATTAGTGGCTATCATATTAAATAATAAAATCTTTATTTTATAAAATAATATTTTTTATTATGTATAGTATTAATGGTCCCCAATACCTATGGTCACCAATACCAACCAATCATTAACCATTAAACATTATATTATTCTATTAAATAAATAAAGTTTGTAATGTCGATATGGATAACAATTATTAGGTCAGTTATGTTTCATTATTAGTCTTTATTATAGCAGTAATGGTCATAACTGATTGTAATCATTCAAATAAACTTACTTAATTTTCTTGTTCTTCAAGGAGTAACCAATGGTGGAGAACACTAGAGGTTTAAAGTTGGAGGAGCATTTGCATAGTCTTTATGATACTTTTAGATAAGTGAAAATGATAAAAGAAAGAAAGAAGAAGAAGGAAATGAAAGAAAAGTTTATAGAAGAGAGATTTTTTTTTGGTTAATTCTATTATGACTCAAAGTAACTCCTCTTAAAATTGTAACTAAATATCTAAATGATCATGACTATGCATAAAAGAAACATATAATCATATCTGTAGGATTGGATTTTTTTGGCTAAATCTATAACTATACATTATAGGTTCGTGTAATCTATAACTAGCGATAATAAACTAATTTAGCCTAAGCTTAACTATAATTAATAAGTTAAGATAAGTTTAACTAGGTTTGAGCTTGATATTCAAGTGCAATCAAGTTAGAATTTGATAATTTTTTTATCTAAATAATGATGACAAATTATCAAACCTAGGTTGAGTTAGTTTAAAGTTAATGAATCAAGATAGATTTGACCAAAATTAAGTTCATATACTGGTATTAATGCTTAAATTTTATTAGGTTTTAGTATAGATATTTAGGCTTAAGTAGGCTCAAATTTGATAATATTTTAAAACTTGACCATTCATGATAAAATAATCAAACATGAGTGAGTTAAACTACTATAAAGTCAAAAAATTAAACTAACCTTAAACAAACTCAAGCTAACATATTTGAGCTTGAACGAGCTTTAATTTGAGAATTTTTTACCAACCCTATTTCAAACTCATCCCATGAAATGAATTACCTACTATTTTCACATAAGTATATTATAACAATGTCATAAGTATATTATAACAATGTCTTTCCCTTCAGAAACCTTTGTCTACAAGGTTTAAGTTAAGATATCTATATTGAACTATAAATATAAATTCCTATGAGATCTTATAATTAGAAGCTTCTGACCATTTTAACTATACTTACATTGATGATTTATTATGCCTTTTGACAAGCCTCTGCCTAGTATAGTTATTGACAATTTTTATCCATAAATAATTTTGTTATAGAGGAGATGATATTATGGTTGTTGTTAGAATATTCTTCTTGAATTAAGATATGTAAAATACATATCTTAGAGGCAAAAAATTATGATTAACTTTTATAGCTATTAAAATTTTTTTGCATAATTGTGATTGACGAAAATCATTGCACCAATATAGTATCCTTATCTAAATGTTTCCTATTAGTATAATTTTGCATCCTCTTTTATGCCCTTTATAAATAAAAATAAGTGAACTAAATGAATGCTTTTATGAATCTGAAAGCTTAATCAACTTCTACAATTCTTGAATCTCTAGTTGAATGTGGCATATGTCAAGGAGGTGTATAACTATATAAGAGTTTGAAAGGTGATATACTTATAATTGAATAGTAGGTAGTACTGGATGAACATTTAGTACAGTATTCATTCGTCATGTATCACAAATACATCTTTAACATTTTATTGAGCAGTTTGGCTAGATCATCAAACTATAGATCATAAGTTGATGGATAAATGGAGACCAACATCTTTTATCTTATAAAATTTATGCCAAAATAATACTTAGTGAGAACTCTATCAATAGTTATTGATTTATGTAGCCCCCCATTACCCTAGAGTACATACCGGAACGCCCGTGGGTCATTCCGACACATAACCTAAGATAATGAAGTGCTACGTGAAATAACTATCGAACTCCACATGGCATCACATACATTTAAAAGAATAAGAACCAGTAAATGAAATTCACAAAATTTTAAAACCAAAATCCACTTTTCATTACTCCAAAACATCTGTATATACATCTGTGTACAGTCTGTACATATCAAACCTAATACATGTACTATGCCAAAATAAAACAAACTCCTAACTAGGTCATCCTCCAAATCTGGAATCTCAGCTGACCCACCTGTGTGCCATAGCTCCCTCGTCGAT
>JAOTAY010000189.1:23212005-23224170 GCA_025629805.1 Erythroxylum baracoense
ACATGACAACCGCCACATACCCAGGCTAAGAATACTCACGGTACCACTTATCCCGACTATGCGAGGTTAACTGAATATCCTTAAAAAAATTGGATAGCACAACAGCTTATTTTGAAAATCCCAAAACTTAATTACAACACCTGTAAATCAATTTTAAATGCACTTCTATATTCACATTAAAACTCAACTGCAACTTCTAGAATTTTAGGTCCACTCAAGAGCAATCTCAACAATAATGCAAAAGTTTCATACATAAGGTCATTTACAAACCATAAGACAGTTAAGAGTTAATTTACACAATCATAAAGCATATATACATAATCATGAGCCACTATATAACAAAAATACAAAACAGAGACTATTCACGTGCAGTAATGCCCTAAAAATGTCAAAAGACTACACGATTCACTCAAAGCTCAAAAGACTGCATGATTCACTCAGAGCTTCAAGCTCACCAAATTAACCTGTATGGTTAGAAAGTGGAGGGGGTGAGTACACTGTGTACTCAGTCAGCAGAAAAAACATATATCACAAACAGAACCCGGTACACACCAAGGCAATCAAGATAACCTGAGGTAGGTTTTTCATGCATCTATTATGCATATAACAACCTATGAAGTGAACATGCATAACATAGAAACACAAAGGCCTAGCCTATGACTCAACATATACTGGTTAGGAACCACATAGGCCTAGTCTATTAATCACTCATCTAGTAAACATAGGTTCCAGTTCCAGTACATAAGAGCAGAAAAACATCACATGTATAGATCAAATCTCGCCGGGAAGCCAAATCTCAGAATAGTAGTAATGTGTGTCACCGCTAGTCTGCCAAACTAGCATGCACACCCACCGATTCCTGATGTTGGCTCGACTTTCATCTCTGGTGAGTCCAGATTATAGTCAACAAGAGTGTCATGACCCTAGGTGATGACCTCATCGGTGACCAGAACTCTAGGTGTGTAATCACCCACAAGTCCTATAGAAAGGTGTCTATACGAGAACTCAACTTTTATGTACCAATGTTAAAGGATATAGGGGTTGCTTAATCAGTTGTGCCTAGCACACGATTGGCTAATCGTTATCTCACCAATGACAAAAATCATATACAAATATTAAGTACTAAAATCAAGTAAGACACTATGACTTTATTTATTGGTCCAACCGATAAAATGAAACCTTGTCATGGATCCAAGTCAAAAGAGAACATATACACGCGGCATATATGACTCGATTATAGATATGTAAGTCCCAAAACATTATTTCATGCAATAAATTCATCAGTTACACTCCAAGTGCAAAGTTCTTCATTTGAGATTCAATTCTATTATGCATTACCAGGTTCAAAATTCACATACAAGTCATCATGCATGTCTTAGGTTGTCCTAATCCTATTTGAGAGATATAGTTTCCCCAACTTTCCTAAAAAAAATGCACACTCCCTTGACAACAATCCTCGGTACGAGTTCCTTAATCCACAGCTCCCGAGCCTTTATACATACAATATACAGTGTATTTACTACTCAAACATGTATCTCATATTTATACACCACCACATAAGTTTATAAAACATAATATCACCATTTTTAAGCTATAGGATTCGGCCATTAAGCTTCTCACATGATTACTTCCTTTATTATTTGCATAAGCTTTCTTTTGTACTTTCTAAGGAATTTAATGCCTTTGATCCAACACTTACACATTTCAAATAATAATTAAGCACATTTTTATCCAAGCACATTAGGCCTCTACTCATCAATCTAACGAAAAATTCAAGTTTATTCTAAGTAAACATGAAAACCTCTTTCCAATGCATACCATTACAATCCTTAAATCCTAAGCCAATTTCATTTAAGCATTTTATTAAACAACTAATGTTCATGACTTTCAAATCATATTTTCAAGACTTTTTCATAGTAATTCATGCTCCTATCTTGTTATACTATTAGCACTTCCAAACAACAACACATTTCATCACTTCATTAAATCCAATTCCCTTCATTTAAGCCATATTTATCATAATTATACAACTAATTTCATTAGTCCATTTCTTCCCCAATCATTTTGGCCAACCCGTATGCAATATACATCTTCTTCATTTTTTTCATCATCAAATCACATTATACATACACAATTAGCACCATAGAATTTATTTAAACCATCAATTTCAACAGATATTCAAAAATTCACAAACTTTCACCAAAGAGAGGGCATCTTGGTTTTAGCTTAAGGAGACTTCTCCATGACTCATTTTATTCATCTAAACCATGTTTCTTGCATATTCAAGTATGGAGAACAACATATCTTAACACCAAACTCAAAATCATTATGTAGAGAAAGATGAGACAAAATTTACCTATACTTTCTTTTAGTGACATCTTAAAATCTTTTGAGAATTTCTCAAATATAATGATAGATTTGAGTTCCTTGACCCCAAATTAACTTAGAACACCTTGGTTTGGGCTATAAAGTAAAAAAAAATGGTGAAAATTGGTGATGGCCAAATTCTTTTTCTCCTCCTCTCTTCTCCTCTCTTCTCCTTTCTTTCAGTTAAAACAAAATGTTTTAATGCTAAATGGTGGGATGCACGGCCACAAACAATGAAGAAGGTCTAGATTATTGACCCTTCTTTGACAAAATATGGTAAAATCACCTTTTTGCCTTTAGCTTATGTGAAGTTACCATTATACCCTTCAAACTTTCCTAAATTTGCAGTTAAGCCCAAAAATTGAGAATGGCCAAAACTTTTATTTTCATTTTGCTCCCTGGACTTTTGAAAATTATAATTAATCCCCTTAACTTTATAAAATTACATATTGATCCTCCAAGAACTGAAAAATTATATTTAACTTTTAACAATTTGCAAATAAACCCTCGTGTACATCAACTTTTCCAATTAAGCTTTCTAAGTGTCCAGTAAGTCTATAAATCATGTCTAATCACCTCTGAGGCATTAGAGCACATTTAACTAGGCCGCTATGGCTATATCCATCCAATGGACTCGGTTTTACATACTTGGAAGCTTATATGTCAGAAATCTCCATGATTTCACATACCGATGAACTTTAAGTTCATATAAGGGCATATAACATTATATATCACTGGCATATATATTGAAAGGATTCAAATACAGCTTTGAACTCTTATACAACCATTTACATATCAATATATAGTAGTATCTCCAAGTACAGGCGAATACAAAAAGGACTTAAAGAGTAAGGCGTTACAAGTTCTCCCTCCCTTAAAAGAGTTTCATTCAAAACTCCTAAGTCGAGGATACAAATAAATGGGGGTACTGACGTCTCATAACATTCTCAGGCTCCCATGTCATCTTTTTAACACTGTCGCTCTTCCAAAGAACTTTGACCGTGGCAACTTCTTTGCTGCGCAACCTCTTTATCTGCCGATCCAAAATCTGGACTGGTTTCACCTCAAAACTCAGATCTTCTCTCAACTCTACTAGAGATGTCTCTAAAACATGAGATGGGTCTGGTATATACTTTTTAAGTATCGAGACATGGGACACATTATAGATCTTATCCAAGTCTGGTGGCAATTCCAACCGATACGCAATAATCCTAACATGCTCTAGGATACGAAAAGGTCTGATATATCGAGGGTTCAGCTTCCCTCAACTCTGAAATCGGATACTGCCTTTTCATGGTGATATCTGAAGGAAAAACTATATCACCAATTGCAAACTCTAATGGTCGTCATCTCTTATCCGCATAACTCTTTTGACGATCCTGGGTGACTTTCATCTTCTCCTGGATGACTTTTACTTTCTGAGTGGTAACTTCTATCAATTCGGCTCCTTTGACTTTAGCTGTACCAACCTCATCCCAACATAGAGGTGTCCTGCACTTCCTCCTATAAAGTGTTTCATATGGTGGCATATCGATACTTGTCTGATAACTATTGTTATAAGCAAATTCTATCAAAGGCAAGTGACGGTCCCAACTTCCTTGTAACTCCATCACATATGCTCTTAGCATGTCTTCCAGTGTCTGAATGGTCCTCTTTGACTGACCATCAGTCTGGGGGTGGAAGGCAGTACTAAACTTCAGTTTAGTCATTAAAGGTTCCTGAATTTTTGACAAAAATCGGGAGGTGAATTTCAGATCCTTATCTAATATTATAGAAACTGGCACCCCCTGCAACTTCAAAATCTCATCGACATACAGCTTTGCCAACCTCTCCAACGAGTAGGTTGTATGGATAGGTAGAAAATGAGTAGAATTCATCAATCTATCCACTATAACCCAAATAGCATCGTGAGCCTTCGATGTAAGAGGTAGTCTAACTACAAAATCCATTATCACATGCTCCCACTTCCATTTTGGAATAGGCAAAGACTGTAACATATTCGCTGGCTTCTGATGCTCTACCATTATTTGTTGAGAGGTAAGGCATTTAGCCACAAATTTCGCTATCTCTCTTTATCCTTAGCCACCAATAGCTCTCTTTAAGAGTTTAATACATCTTGGTGCTACCAGGATGTATAGCATAAGTCAAATTATGAACTTTTTCCAAGATAACTCACCTCAGACCCTGGTCATCTGGCCCATAGACTGTGTCTTTGAAGACTAACAACTCGTCTTGTCTCAATCAGAACCCCTCATTCTCTTCGAATGATAATTTCTCTCGAATGACCTTTAACTCAGGATCATCGGCCTCTTTAACTCAGGATCATCGGCCTATGATCTCCTGATCTCATCAAATAGTATTGGCTAAACTTCAAACCGTGCTAGTAATGTTTCGTTATCCTCAACCACTGAGAGTCTAACCCCAAGGCTCCGTATACTCATCAAATAAGTCATATAAAGATTTTGCCTAACAGTTACTACCAAATAAGACTTATGACTCAGTGCATCGGCTACCACATTTGCTTTTCCCGGGTGATAGTTAATCACCAAGTCATAATCCTTAATCAATTCCAACTATCTCCTTTGTCTGAGGTTTAGCTCCTTCTGTGTTATTAGGTACTTCAAACTCTTGTAGTCGGTGTATATACAACAAGTCTCGCCTTAAAGATAGTGTCTCCAAATCTTGAGTGCAAACACCATCACCGTGAGCTCCAAATCATGAGTAGGATAATTTAGTCCGTGCTTCTCTAGCTATTTAGAAGCATATGTGATCACTCGCCCAGCCTGCATAACCACACAACTAAGTCCTTAGCGACTGGCATCACTGTATACCTCATGCCCAATCCCCTAGGTAAGGAGAGCAAGCATTGGTGTAGAAGTCAATCGTTTCTTCATCTCCTGAAAACTTGCCTTGCATTTGTCATCCCACTAAAATTTTACCCCCTTCCAGGTAAGCCTCTATAAAGGGGCTGCCAGTACTAAGAAACCCTTAACAAATCTCTGATAATAACTAGCTAACCTCATAAAGCTGCTAGCTTCTGTCACATTCTTAGGCTATCCCCACTCAAGTATAGCTTTCACTTTTTTTGAGTTCGTAAAAATACCTTCTCCTAATACCGCATGCCCAAGGAATCTTATCTCCTTCAGTTAAAATTCACACTTTGAAAGCTTCACGTACAACTCTCTTTCTTGAAGTATTTGCATCACAATTCGGAGATGTCTAGCATGATCCTTCCCTTCCTTAGATTAAACTAAAAGATCATCAATGAAGACTATAACAAACTGATCTTAATGAGGATGGAACACCCTATTCATAAGGTCTATAAAGACTGTAGGTGCATTTGTTAATCCGAACGACATCACCAAACATTCATAGTGTCTGTACCTTGTCTAGAAAGCAATCTTTTGCACATCACTTTCAGCAATCTTTAACTGATGGCACCCAAACCTCAGATCTATCTTTGAGAATACTGTAGCTCCTCTCAACTGATCAAACAAATCATCGATCCTAGGGAGTGGATATTTATTTTTGATGGTAACCCTGTTTAACTACCGATAATCAATACATAAGCAAAGGGTCCAATCTTTCTTCTTAACAAACAATACTGGTGCTCCCTATCGTGAATGACTTGGTTTGATGAAGCCCTTATTTAATAACTCTTACAACTGAACCTTTAGCTATCTTAATTCTATTAGTGCCATGCGATATAACGGTATAGATATCGGTGTTGTCTCTGGGATCAATTTAATAGTAAAATCAAACTCTCGATTAGGTGGCAATCTAGGTAACTCCTCCGGAAAGACATCGGGGAACTTCACACAATAGGGACATCTCCAACTTCGACCCTCTATGTTGTAGTGTCAATCACATATGCGAGGTATTCCTGGTATCCCCGACAAATCAACCTCTTAACCTTTACCACCGATATCAACAACTTGGAAACATCTGTTGGTTACCAGTAAATTTAATCGGGACTCCACCCTGAGTGTTAAACTCTACCTCTTTCTTAAAATAATCAACCTTGGCATGATGCCTCTCTAACCAGTCAATCCCCAATATCACCTCAAAATCTTGGAGATCGAGGGGAATAAGATCTACCTCTTAACACAACATCACCAACCTTTATCTCACAGTCCGTATATATTTCATCACAAGCCACTTGCTCTCCAAGATGAGTGATTATAATGAGAGGGGGATCTAACGACTCTAAGGGACAACTAATGTAGCACCCCACTCCCTTAGGACATGTTCCGAAGCACGCTAATGATATTCGAAATACACTCTACAAGGGTGATGTACTAAGATAGTCAGTCAATTATAACCATTAAAAAATTTTCACGCAACACACACATTTTTAGAAAAACTTATAGTTATTTCGGCCCCTTTTTTTAAAAACATCACCAATTATAATTGTCATTACAAACTCACATTTGATCAAACATTAAACAAAGTGTAGAAAATTCAATTATCTTTTGGGCCCATTACAAAAAGAACAAAATGTATTTGATTATAACTGTTATTACAAACATAATTCATGTTACAATAAATGAAGATTACATAATATAATGTTTAATACTAAATTTACAGAAAATATATGCAGACGCCAACTGATCCCGACCTCTATCTCTTACTTAAATGCAGTGGTTAGACTCTAGTTGGGTCTAACTAGGTGTCTCCTTTGAGCCTGAAAAAAAAATATTGCAAATTTTGGGGTGAGTTTTGCGAACTCGGTGAGTGGACCATCCTCAATGGCTCACTAAATTCACATAACACATCAATTCATATAATCATGTAATTCACACCATTTCACTAATCAACATGTTGAATCACATACACTTCATATTCACTTAATTCATATTTCATATTCAGAAATCATGCAAACTATTCAATACATATATATATATATATATATAAGCAATTCTTATGAGACTCACTTATAATTTTTATTGTTGTAACCGAGTTCCTATAACTATCACGTATCTATTATGGATACCGAGTTCATTAATAATTGTCCCTTATCCGTTGGGAATACAGGGCTCATTTTACATAGTGAGCTAGAGGCTCTTACCACATTATGAGGTTTAAGCTCTTTTTCACTTTCTGAGCTTTAAGCTCTTTTTTGATGGCTACTATGGTCACAACAACCTGTATGTTATCATGCATTCATGTAATGAAATGTATCACATCTATTTAGTCAATCAATTATGCTCAATTTTACTTTTTAAAATTCACGTTCACATTCTCATTCACATTTATCATCGAACCTTGGTCCGGCATTCAACATTTAAGTTGAGAATCACTTATTCAGTGAAATTCACATTTAAGGAGTACTTCTAATGATTTTTACATGCATCAAATGCCTCAGATATGTATTGTTCGGAATCAACACATTCATATAAAATAATTCAATACAGAATTTTTAAACAAAACAAACAATGAAAGTGAGACCATCTAGGTCGACTCACAGTACGCTCCAGATTAGCATTAGCTTCCATGATCTGGAAACAACTGGAAGCTGACGTTCTATCCTGTATATCAACATTATGCAATACACATACTGTACACGTATTATTAATTGCACAATCGCATAAACATTCACTTATACACATATGTATATACGTAATGTACAATACATGCTTATATCGACAATCCCGGATATATTTCCTTTATTCATATCTCATTATCATTTAATAATTTAATAACATCTTTCAATCATTCCTTAATACCTAATGCACTTTACTCATTTTACTCACCTCATTCATCATCCACTGGGTTCACTTAAGATCTCACTCAAGCCTAATTACCTCATATGTAAACATCTTAACATTGACTAGTTTAAAAATCACTCAAAAACCCCACTATTAGCATTAACAGTCTTTGTATGATCATGATTTTCAGGAAATGTCACGATCGTGCAGCATGATCGTGATAGAAGGTTTTCCTTCCAATTGGTCACAGTCATGCAGAAGTACAATCGTGCCCTGCAATGTTTTCTTCAAAGGTCACGATCGTGTAGAAGCACGATCGTACCCTGTAATATTTTTCTTCTTCTCTTTTTGTTCGAATTCATCACACATTAACATCGATTTTCCAGAATTTGCTACCTCTAATACAACATCATTCCACATAATTCAAATACTAATTTAATTGCATTAAACTCTCAACTTCTACTCATTTAATTTATCATTTAAAACTTAATCTCATCATTCATGAAATCCAATTCTTTTTTCCATAATTCCTTATTCATAATGCATCAACAATTCATTCACTAAGTTATTTCCTCATTTAACACTATAAACATTTCACATTTAGATGCATTGGCATCAAACATCCTTTTCCTTAAAGTATAACATCAAGATCAATCAAAACTTATCACACATTTAACCAACTTTTCCTACATCAAATTATGTTCCTTTTAAGCCCCAATTAAGTCCAAAAGCATAGTAGATATATACCTCACCCTTAATTCGTTCAACCATTGCATAATCAAAACCTTACCATGAAAAATCACTCACCACAATCTTGGTGTCCCTTGCCATGACCGTGACAGAAACTAATCTCCCATTTTCCTGCAGTTTTCCAGTTTTTCTCAATCAGGACAGATTTTAAGGTCAATTTTGTATGACCATTATGACCTAGCAAATGAGGTATTTAGGAAACATCTTCTTCTAAACACATGTTCCTATATGTCTTAAGTTTCTAATGACATCAAATTTATGCAGTTTGGTTCAGTATTCTACAAGTTATATCCAACATACTACAGACTATTCTCATACCACGACAGCACACAGTTCTCAACTTCAGGCCTAATTTCAAGACCCTTAAGGACAAAATTCAAATTCAATTCCTTCATGAAAATTGTATCCATATGTCTCTAGTTTAACCTACATTAAAAAATCATCCTATTTGGGTATCTAAAAACCAAGATGTGTCCAAACTACAGATGCATGTTCAGTGAAAACACTTCATCTAATATATTCTAGCACACATTTTACTTCATTTTCAACATTACTTTTGTCTCAAAACTATCATCCTACTTCTTCTCATTTCACAAAAATAACACATGGATATGTCCATTGTTTACCCACGTTATACATGTATTTTCAACTCCTCTATTATGATCATTTACCACTAAACTATCATCATATATGCTTCATTTAAGCAAGCCATAAAGAACAAAGTTTAACTTACGTGTTTAGCTCTAAAGATTTTTCAAATCATCAATTAACCCTAGCCTCCAAGCATGATACGATTATCATCATTCAAGGAGTGATTTGGGTCATTTTGTAGCAAGATAAAGAGGGAAACAAGGATCTTGAAGTGGATGCTTTTATTGTCAGCAAAAATCAAGGTTGTGAATGTGGAAAGCAAGAATCGTAAATGGAGAAGAAGAAGAAATAGAGAAGATGAATATGAGAGAAACTTACGAAGAGAGGAGCAAATAGCAACTGAAAGACCAAAAATGAGAGTTGGTCTTTCACTTAATAAAAATTGTGGGTTAAAACAACATGTCACTTTCTCATGGTCCTCTTTTGGTCTTTTAAATTAACTAGTCCATTTGTCTCTCAATTATAGTCCAATTTTCTCTCAATTTTCAATGTCATTTTTCATTAAATCTTAAGGTCTCTTATCAATAATTTCTACTGCTAATTGACACTTAATTCTACCATCATTTATCAATTGTCCTACTACTTGGCATTTTTCCTAATCCAAAAATATCCAGAAATTCAGAATTTTCCTAAATTTTTACAAAAAATTCTTAATCAATACTTTAATTCACCAAATCAATTTTTAAGGCAAAATATTCACTATTGATGTCATAATCACAATAAAACAATCATTTATACTCAAAAAATGTCAAATGAGTGTATGAACAAATCATTGTAATGTGTGCAATAATCAAATTCACATATATGTATGTTATATTATGCATCAGTATGAAGTGCATTTCCTAATTTTCTTACTAATGTCTCTCATGTGCCATATTCTAAGGTTCTAACCCTTAGTATAAAAACAAAATGTTACAACTAATGTTCTCAATGAAAGTCACACTGACAAAAGACGTTTGCGTGCCAGTGTCGATCAAAACTCTAGCGTCTCTACTAAGAACACACATAACACCTTATAACACTACACGTTAGTCGCTCATATTATTTATGAGTTTACCAGTACTATACAAAACATGAATCACAATATAATAATACAACAACATAAAAATGTTCATCCTAAAAATACCTATAATTGTTTCCGGATTGGCTCGAACGTCCTCCTTTATCATTGTATAAACTTGTGCGTGAGCTAGCGAATCAAAATGCTGCTGACCTACTAGAGGTGTATTACTGCCTACATCAGTCCTCTGAGTGGATCCAGAAGACAGAGCACCTACCCTAGTAGTCTCCCTTCGATGTCTCACTGGTTGCACTGAGTTATCTCCCTCTCGGGTTGCAGTCTAAGTTAGCTGTGGACAATCTCTCCTCAAGTGCCTTGTCTCTCCACACTGAAAACACTTTTTTGCCTCCTTACACTTACCTAAATGTATCTTTTTGCAGTTTCTGCATTGTTCATACTGAGATGGTCGAGCTCGAGAAGCGAAGCTAGTAGTAGGGGCATTGCTTTGACCTCTTGGTCGTGGTGATCGTAAACTAATAGTTGATGATGCAACACTTCTAATACTACCCGGAACTGAACTACCATGGCTCCTCTTGGGCTGCTGGCTGGAGGGACCTCCTCCCTTCCTTTTCTGGTTCTTTTCCTCCCACTGTCTCCTGCGTTTGCTCTTTCACTAACCTCTCGACTCTCTTGACCGACTGTACTATCTCCTTGAACGTGGTAATGGGGGTAATTGCCATCCTTTCTTGGATCGCCAAATGCAATCCAGTCTTAAATTGAACACACATATTTTCTTCATTTGCCACGTATTTTGGGACATAGGTGGCAAGCTCTCTCAACTCTGTCTCAAACTTGTACACCGACCTATTCTACTGTGTCAGTGCAAAGAAGGCAGCCTTCTTCTAATCTCTATCAAATCTGGCATAATATTGTTCGTTGAATTCGTTGACAAAATCCACCCAAGTAATCTGATTATGGTAGCATCCTCGAACATTTTCCCACTAGAGTCTAGCATCACCCTCCAATAATCAAACAACTATCTTCAGCTTCATCTTGTCAGATAGCCCCATATAGTGGAATGTCTCTGTGGTCCATCTCATCCAAATTTTAGTCTCGGTAACATCACCTCATCCATCAACGTTACCACACCCGAGGTTCCTTAACTCCTTAACATACCCTAAGATTTCAAGCATTGGACGTTGCTCTGACGCAGGACTAAGTACCACTACTGGTTGCTAAGGTGGCAATACCTGTGGTGGTATCTGTGGCACTCCAGTCCCAAGTTGTTGCTGCGCAGTGTACTGTGCCCACCATATCATCACCTGCTACAAAACCTCCCTCGACACCGGTGGCAAACCCTACTATGCTACTACTAGTGGTACTTCAGTGTGAGGTTGCCTATGAGCCGAAGAGCCAGCAAGTACTGGTTTTACAACTGCTTCAGTGTTGTGTTTCTCTGGCTCAAGTTGCAAAGGTCTAGCCTTGCAATGTGTAACACCCCACTCCCGCCGAACCCGAACCCGATATCGATTGTGATACCCGAATCCGGGCCCCGCGAGGGTGGCGTGTCACATCACTTAACAATTTAAAACTCGGTATATATATTTTTTTGAAAACTCTTTACACTTCACTTATATGTGATCACTTTTTCTTTTTAAAACAATTTGTTCATTTAAACTGGAAGTAAAA
>JAOTAY010000189.1:23227057-23248952 GCA_025629805.1 Erythroxylum baracoense
CCATGAAGAGTAATAGATTACTTACTTGTTTAACTTCAAGCTCTTCAAAATCACATGAACCTTAGTTTCTCAAGCACCATTCATTCATCACTATCTATGAGAAAGAGTTTAGGTTTTTCTTGTGACAAAATGAAGAGATAACAAGGATCTTGCAGTGGTAATGTAGGATTTTGACAAAAATCAATATGAAGGGGTTAAGTTGTGACAAGGAGAGGATCGTGGATTTGAGAGAAGAGAAGAAGAATAAAGAAAATGAAGAAAAGGAGGAAACGAACATAAGCAATGAAAATGATGAGTGAAAGACCATCTCTTGGTCTTTCACTTAGATATTTTCATGGAATGGATGTGTGGCAAGTGGATTGACACATGTCACTTGCCACATGACTTATTCCTATGGCTTTACCTGCTCCCATCTTTAACAACTAATCCATTTGATTCTAATTTCTACTCTAATTAGCTTTCAAATTTTCATTGAAGCTTGTCAATAAACCACAAAGTCATTTATAAATATTTTCACTATCATTTGACTTTTAATTCTACTTCTATTCATCAATTGTCCTGTCACTTGGCAATTTTTCCTAGTCCAAAATTTACCCAAAAATTTAGGAAATTTCTAAATTTCGTTAAAATCTCTAAATAAATTCCCACACACCAATTCAATTTTCAATACATAAAACCATAATTCACAATATAATCACATTTACAAATCAATTATACCTGAAATGTCAATGAATGCATGTACAGTCATTTTAATGTGCAATAATCAATATTCATGTATGTGTGTATGCTAATATTATACACTGGCATGAAATGCAATTTCCTTAATCTCTCTTTGATCTCACATGTACCAAATTTTAGGATTCTAACCTTTTGTATAGGAACGGAATGTTACAAAAACAGCACGTTGGCACGATCATTATGCACCTTTGTTGGGCAAAACAACCCTTTGGTACGTTCGCTAGGTACCTTTGGCGGGAAACGTATTCCGTTGGACCTTAAGTGGGCAAAACAGCCCGTTTGGACAGTCACTAGGCACCTTCAGTGGGAAAAATAACCCATTAGGCACCTTCAATGAACAACACAACCTTTTGAGACAATCGTTAGGCACCATCAGTGGCCAAAAGTGCCCGTTTGGACGCATTCGATGGGAAACACAGTTCATTAGCAAACCTTCAGTAGGCAAAACAAACCGTTGGCACACCTTTGGTGGATAAAATAGCCCATTGGCACGGCTGTTAGGCACCTTTTATGTGTAAAATAACCCATCGGTATAGTCATAAGGCACCTTCAATGGGGAAAACAGATTGATTGGTACCTTCGTTGGCACACCATCAATTTGTAGGACAACCCATTGGCACGCACGCTAGGTGCCTCTGGTAGGAAAAATAGCCCATTAGGCACCTTTAGTTGGAAACATAGTACGTTGTCAAGGTTGCTAGGCACCTTCAAGGGGAAACACAGCTTGTTGGTTTCTTTTGGTGGTAAAAGTAGCACGTTGGCAAGGTTTCTAGCCACCTTTGATCAGAAAAATAGCCTGTTGGTACATTCGCTAGGCACCTCAGGTAGGAAAAACAATCCATTTGTACACCTTTGGTAGGAAAAATAGCATGTTGCCACGGTCGCTTGGCACCTTCGGTGGGCAAAAAAGCCAATTTGGACAGATTTCATAGGAAGCATAGTACGTTAACACACCTTCAGTAGGTAAAACAGACCGATGGAATGATCATTAGGCACCTTAGGTGGGACAACAGCCCGTTGGCACCTTCGGTGGGAAAAAATCCCTTTGGCACTCCTTTGGTGGGCAAAACAGCTCGTTGGCACAGTCCCTAGCCACATTTGATGTGTAAAAAAACATGTTAGTAAGGATGCCGGATGCTAGGCACCTACGGCAGGAAAAACTACCCCTTGGGCACCTTGGGTGGGAAACACATCCTATTGGTGCACCTTTGGTGGGCACATTAGCACGTTGACACGGATGTAAGCCACCATCTTCGGGCAAAACATCCCATTGGCACGGTTGCTAGGCACCTTTGGTGGGAAAATAGTCCATTGGGCACTTTTGGTGGGAAAAACAACCTGTTGGGACACCTTTAATAGATAAAACAACCCGTTGTCACACCTTCGGTGGGTAGAAGACCTCATTGGCACAGTCGCAACGCACCTTTGAGGGTAAAACAGCCTGGTGCGCACCTTTAGTAGGAAATATAGCCTGTTGGCACACTTTCGGTGGCCAAAACAACATATTGGCATGGTTGCTAGGCACTTTCGGTGAAAAAAACTGCCCGTTGGGCTCCTTCAGTTGGAAACATAGCCTTTTGGCACGTCTTTGCTAGGCACCATTTCATTGGGCAAAATAGGCTATTAGCAAGGTCACTAGGCACCTTCAGTGGCAAAAACAGTCCGTTGGCACACATTCGATGGGAAAAACAACACTTTGGCATGATTGCTAGGCACCTTTGATGGGTAAAATAGCCCTTTGGCATGGTCATTAAGCACCTTCAGTGGGAGAAACAACTACTTGGCACACATTCGGTGGGTAAAACAACTCTTTGACAAGGTCGTTAGGCATCTTGTGGGGGAAAAACACTCTTTTGGGAACTTTTCGTTGGAAAAGCAGCCGATTGGCATACCTTTGATAGATGAAACATCCCATTGGTATACATTTGGTGGCCAAAACAATCCATTGGCATGGTCATAGGCACCATCAGTTCGAAAAATAACCTATTGGCACACCTTCGTTGGGTAAAATAGCTTGTTGGCATACCTTCGCTAGGCACCTTCGTTTGGAAAAACAGCCCATTGGGCACCTTCGATGCAAATCACAGGTCGTTGGCACACCTTTGGTGGGCAAAATAACATATCGACATGGTCGTTAGGCACCTTTGATGGGTAAAATAGCCTGTTGGGACATTCGCTATACACTTTCGGTGGGAAAAACGTCCCTTTGACACACCTTCAGTAGGAAAAAGAGCATGTTATCACACATTCAGTAGGAAAAATAACATGTTGGCAAAGTCGCTGTGCACCTTTTGTAGGCAAAATAGCCAGTTGCCAAGTTTACTATGCACTTTAAGTGGGAAAGACAACCCTTCGGCACAATCAACAGGCATCTTTGGAGGGCAAAATAGTCCGTTGTAGATGTTTGGTGGAAAAAAATAGCCCGTTGGCACGACCGCTAAGCACCTTGTTTGGGAAAAACAAACTATTGGGCATGTTCAGTGGAAATACAACCCTTTGGCACCCCTTTAGTGGGAAAAACTGCCCATTGGGCACCTTTGGAGGGAAACGCAATTGGTTGTCACACCTTTGGTGGGTAAAACTACCCGTTGGTATGGTCACTAGGCACCTTTGGTGGGAATTGCCCGTTGGGCACCCTCGGTTGGAAATGCAGGTTGTTGGGACACCTTTGATGGGCAAAATAGCACGTTGGCACTATCACTTGGAACCTTTGATGGGGAAAATAGCCCACTGGTGCACCTTTAGTAGGTTACACAGCCCATTGCCTCGGTCTTTAGGCACCATTTGGGGGCAAAACAGTCCGTTGGTCCCTGTCAGTGGGAAAAATAGCCTGTTGTCATACTTTCTGTAGGCAAAACAGCTTGTTGGAACACCTTCGGAGGGCAAAACAGCTCGTCGGCATGGTTGCTAGATACCTTAGGTGGGAAACATAGCTTGTCGGGCACCTTTAGTGCGAAACACGACCAGTTGGCTAATCTTCAATGGGCAAAATAGCACGTTGGCACAGTCACTAGGCACTTTTATTGGGAAAGACAGCTCGTTGGCACGTTCGCTAGGCACCTTCATTAGGAAAGACAGCCTGTTAGTACGGTTGCTAGGCACTTCAGTGGGAAACACAGTCCATTGGCTCATCTCCAATGGGCAAAACAACACATTCATTAGGCATCTTCGGTGGGAAACGCGACTTGTTAGAACCTCTTTGGTGGGCCAAATGGCACGTTGGCATAGTTTCTAGGCATCTTTAGTGGACAAAACAATCTATTGGACACCTTCGGTGGGATAAACATGCCATTGACACACCTTTGGTAGGCATAACAACCCATTGGTAGAACTTTGCTGGATAAAACAGCCCGTTGACATAGTGACAAAGCACCTTTGGTGGAAAAAAAACAATCTGTTAGGGACCTTCAATTGGCAAAATAGTCCATTGGCAGAACTTCAGTGGGAAAAACAACCTGTTGGCATATTCACTAAGCACCTTCGGTGGGAAACACAGCTTGTTTGCACACCTTCTGTGGGAAAAAGAGCCCGTTGGCATGGTCACCAGGCACCTTCGGTGTGGAAAATAACTCGTTGTCACAGTTGTTGGGCACCTTCGATGGGAATCACTACCCGTTGGCTCACCTTCGGTGGGCAAAACAGTAGGTCGAAGTGATTGTTAGCCACCTTTATGGGGCAAAATAGCCTATTGATGCAGTCACTAGGCACCTTCGATGGGCAAAACAACCCGTTCGTTAGGTAATTTTGGTGGGCAAAGTAGCCCGTTGGAAGGAACGCTAGGCACATTCGGTGTGTAAAACAACCTGTTGGGCATCGTCGAAGAGAAAAACATCCCGATGGTACAGATTTAATGGGAACAACGGCATGTTGACATGGTCGCTAGGCACCTTCAATGGGTAAAACAGTCCGTTGGCACGGTCGTTAGGCACTTTCGTTGGGAAAAACAGCCTGTTGGCACACCTTCGGTGCGTAACACAACCCGTTAGCATGGTGGCTAGGCACCTTCAGTAGGCAAATTGGTCCATTGGGCACCTTCGGTGGGAAAAATAGCCCATTGGCAAGGTTGCTAGGCACCTTCAGTGGACAAAACAATCCGTTGGCAGAGTCGTTAGGCACCTTTCTTGGCAAAAGAAGCCTATTGGCACAGTCATTGGGCACCTTTGGTGGGAAAAACAATACATTGGCATGGTTGCTATGCACCTTCAATCGGAAAATAGCTTGTTGACACAGTCGTTAGCCACCTTTAATGGGTAAAACAACACATTGGTACAATCGCTAAGCACCTTCGGTGGGAAAAACAGCACGTTAGCATAGCTGCTAGGCATCTTCGGTGGGCAAAATAGCCCATTGGCATGGTTGCTAAGCACCTTTTGTAGGGAAAACAACCTGTTGGGCGCCTTTAGTGGAAACACAGCCCTTTGGCAAACCTTCGGTATGAAACAAAGCCCGTTGGGACAGTCGCTATGTATCCTTTGTAGGAAAAATAGCCCGTTGGGCATCTTCGGTGGGAAACACAACTCGTTATATATCTTTGGTGGGCAAAACTGCCCGTTGGCATAGTCGCGAGGCACCTTCGGTGGGAAAATGAACTATTGGGCACCCTTGGTGGGAAACACAACCCATTGGAACACCTTCAGTAGGCAAAACAACATGCTGACATGGTCTATAGGTACCTTCGGTGGGAAAAATAGCTTCTTATCACACCATTAGTAGGAAAAACAACAGCTTGCTGGCACATCTTTAGTGGGAAAACAACCTGTTGGCTCATCTTCGGTAGGAAAAATAGTACATAGGCACGTTCACTTGGCACACTTTCAGTAGGCAAGACAGCCCTTCGGCATGATCGCTAGGCCCCATTGGTAGGTAAAATAGCCCATTGGCACCGTTTTTATGCACCTTGAATAGGCCAAACAACTCATTCACATCCTTTCTGTGGGTAACACAGCGCGTTGGCGCAGTTGTTAGCTACCTTTGGTGGGAAAAATAGCCCATTGGCAAGGTTGTTAGGAACCTTCAATGGATAAAATAGTCTATTGGCACGATCGCTAGGCACCTTTCTTGCCAAAAAAGCCTATTGGCACGGTCATTAGGCACCTTTGGTGGGAAAAACAAACCATTGGCAAGGTGGGGAAAATAGCCTGCTGGCACATTCGTTAGGCACCTTCAATGGGAAACACAATCTGTTGGCACACCTTCAATGGGAAAATAGCACATTGGCACAGTCTTTAAGCACATTCAGCGAAAAAAATAGCTTGTTGGGCACCTTCAGTGGGAAACACAACCCTTTGGCATACCTTCGGTAGGAAAAACAGCCCATTGGAAAAACTTTGGTGAGCAAAACAGCCCGTTGAAATGGTCGTAACACACGTTTAGTAGGAAAAACAGCCCATTGGGCACCTTCGGTGTGAAGCATAGCCCGTTGGCACACCTTTGGTGGGTAAAACAACATGTTGGCTAAGCACCTTCGGTGAGGAAAAGAACATATTGGCACGATCGCTAGGGACCTTTGGTAGGAAAAATAGCCTATTGGGCATCTTCAGTGGGAAACATGGCCTGTTGACAGACCTTTAATGGGTAAAATAGAAGGTTGGAACAGTCGCTAACCACCTTCGTTGGGAAAAACAACCCTTTGGCACGTTCGCTAGGCACCTTTGGTGGGAAACATATCCTATTAGCAAACCTTCAGTGGACAAAACAATCCGTTGGCACATCTTTGGTGGAAAAAACAACATAATGGCATGTTGGAACATCTTTGGTGGGAAAAACAGCATGTTGTCACAATCACTACGTACCTTCGTTGAGCAAAACAACCTTTTGGCATGTTAGCTAGGCACCTTCGGCAGGAAACATATTTTGTTGGCAAACCTTAGGTGGGCAAAACAGCCGTTCAGACAGTCACTAGGCACCTTCGATGGGAAAAATAACCCGTTAGGCACCTTCATCGAGCAACATAACCCTTCAGCATAGTCGTTAGGCACCATAAGAGGCCAAAAATGTCCGTTTGGACGCGTTCGGTGGGAAACATAGTTCATTAGAAAACCTTCGGTGGGCAAAACAGACTGTTGGTATAATCATTAGGCACCCTAGGTGGGAAAATAGCCCGTTGGGCACCTTCGGCAGGAAAAACATCCTATTGGCAAACCTTTGGTGGATAAAACAACCCATTGGCACGCTCGCTAGGCACCTTTAGCTTGCAAAATAGCTCGTTGGTACGGTCGCTAGGCTATTTCAATGAGAGAAATAGCCTGTTGGGTACCTTCAGTGGGAAACATAGCCCGTTCGCACACCATCAATTTGTAGAACAACTCATTGACATAGTCTCTAGGTGCCTCTGGTGGAAAAAATAGCCTGTTGGGCACCTCAGTTGAAACATAGCATGTTGGCAAGGTTGCTAAGCACATTGCCAACATGCTATGTTTCTTTTGGTGGTAAAAGTAGCTCGTTAGCATGGCCTCTAGCCACCTTTGATCAAAAAAATAGCCTGTTGGTACATTCGCTAGGCACATTAGGTAGGAAAAAAACCATTTGTACACCTTTAGTGGGAAAAATAGAATGTTGCCACGGTCACTTGGCACTTTTGACGGGCAAAAAAACTTGCTTGGACAGATTTCATAGGAAGCACAATTTGTTAACACACCTTTAGTCGGCAAAATAGATCGTTGGAATGATCAATAGGCACCTTAGGTGGGACAACAACCTGTTGGCACCTTTGGTGAGAAAAAATCTCGTTGGCACTCCATTGGCGGGCTAAATAGCCCATTGGCACGATCGTTAGGCACCTTTATTGGGCAAAACAACCCATTGGAATGGGAATTAGGCACCCTCGATTGGGAAAATAGCCCCTTGGCATAGTCATTAGGCACCTTCAGTGGGAAAACAGCCCTTTGGCACACCTTCAGTAGGAAAAATAGCACATTAGCACAGCTGCTTAGCTCCTTCTATTGGTAAAACAGCCCATTGGTGTGGTCGTAAGCAGTTTCGGTGGACAAAACAACCTATTGGCATAATCGTTAGGCACCATTGGTGTAAAAAATAGCCCGTTGGCACACATTTGGTGGGCAAAACACCCCGTTTGCACAGTTGCTAGGCACCTTGGGTGGAAAAACAACCCTTCGGGTTCCTTTAATGGGAAAATAGCCCGTTGGCACACCATTGGTGGGTAAAATCACATGTTCGCACGCTCGCTAAACACCTTCGTTGGGTAAAATAGCCTGTTGGCACATTTTTTAGACACCTTCGGTGGGAAAAAAACCCATTAGCACACCTTCGATGGGAAACACAGCCCATTGGAACAATCACT
The DNA here is from genome assembly GCA_025629805.1 of Erythroxylum baracoense. Lineage (NCBI taxonomy): Eukaryota > Viridiplantae > Streptophyta > Magnoliopsida > Malpighiales > Erythroxylaceae > Erythroxylum > Erythroxylum baracoense. The sequence goes on from JAOTAY010000189.1 coordinate 23,235,096, forward strand.
AGGCACCTTCAGTGGGTAAAAAGCCCGTTTGGACACATTTGGTAGGAAACACAATCCTTTAGCACACCTTCGGTGGGCAAAACAAACTGTTGGCGTAATCATTAGGAACCTTAGGGCGAAAAACAGCTTGTTGGGTACCTTCAGTGGGAAAAACATCTCGTTGGCACACCTTTGGGGACAAAACAACCCATTGGTATAGTCACTAGGCACCTTTAATGGGAGAAACAACTTGTTGGGTACCTTAGGTGGGAAACATAGCCTGCTGGAATACCAATGATTTGTGTAACAATCCATTGGCATGGTCGCTAGGTGCCTCTAGCGAGAAAAACGACCCGTTGGGCACCTTTGGTAGGAAACATAGCACGTTGGCAAGGTTGCTAAGCATCTTTAGTTGAAATACAGCCCGTTGGGTACCTTTGGTGGGAAAAGTAGCACGTTGGCAAGGTCGCTAGTCACCTTCAATCAGAAAAATAGTTTATTGGTATGTTCGCTAGGCACTTTAGGTGGGAAAAACAACCCATTTGCACACCTTTGGTGGGAAAAATAGCACGTTGACATGGCCACTTGGCACCTTCAGTAGGCAGAAAAGCCCATTTGGATGGACTTGATAGGAAGCACATTCCGTTAGCACACCTTTGGTGGGTAAAACAAACCGTTGACATGATCACTAGGCATGTTAGGTGGGAAAATAGCCCATTGGGCACCTTCAACGGGAAAAAATCCTGTTGGCACTCCTTTTGTTTACAAAACAGTTCTAGGCGCTTTTGGTGGGCAAAACAGCCCATTGGAACGGGTGCTAGGCACCTTCATTGGGAAAAATAGCCTATTGGCATAGTCGTTAGGCACCTTTGGTGAGAAAAACAGCCCATTGGCACACTTTTGGTAGGAAAAACAACACATTGGCACAGCTGCTTAAAACCTTTTGCAGGTAAAACAGCTTATTAGTGCAGATGCAAGCACCTTCGGTGGGTAAAACAACCCGTTGGCACGATTGCTAGGTACCATTGGTGCAAAAAATAGCCCATTGGCACACCTTCGGTTGGTGAAACACCCCATTGACACGATCACTAGGCATCTTTGATGGAAAAAATAGCCTGTTGGGCTACTTCAATAGGAAACACAGCTCATTGGCACACATTTGGTGGGCAAAACAGCATGTTGACACTGTCGCTATCTTTAATGGGTAAACTAGCCTATTGGTACATTCACTAGGCACCTTTGGTGGGAAAAATAACCCATTGGCACACTTTCGGTAGGAAACACAGCCTGTTAGAACAATCGCTAGACACCTTTAGTGGGCAAAAAAGCCCGTTGGATACATTTGCTAGGAAGCACAGTTTGTTAGCACACTTTCGGTGGGTAAAACAGACCGTTGGCATGATCACTAGGCAACCAAGGTGGGAAAACAGCCCGTTGGGCATCTTCGGCATGAAAAACATCTCGTTGGCACATCTTTAGAGGAAGAAACAGCCCATTGACACGATCGCTCAGCACCTTTGGTAGGCAAAACAACGGTTGGTATGGTCGTTCGGTGCCTTCAGTGGGAGAAACAGCTTGCTGGGTACCTTCAATGGGAAATATAGCTAGCACACCATCGATTTGTAGAACAACCCATTAGCACGGTCGCTAGGTGTCTCTGGTGGGAAAAATAGCCCGTTAGGCACCTTCTGTGGGAAACATAGCATGTTGGCAAGGTTGTTAGGCACCTTCGGGGGGAAACACAACCCGTTAGTTACCTTTGGTGGGAAAAGTAGCACGTTGGTAGGGTCGCTAGCCACCATCGATCGAAAAAATAGCCCATTGGTATGTTCGCTAGTCACCTTCGGTGTGAAAAACAACCCCATTTGCACACCTTTTGTGGGAAAAATAGCACGTTGGCACGGACACTTGGTTCCTTCAGAGGGCAAAAAAGCCCATTTTGATGGATTTGATAGGAAGCACAGTCCATTAGCATACCTTCGGTGGGCAAAACAGACCATTGGCACAATCACTGGGCACCTTAGGTGGGAAAATAGCTTGTTGGGCACTTTGGGTGGAAAAAATCCAGTTGGCACTCCTCTAGTGGACAAAACAGCTAGTTGACATGGTCGTTAGGGACCTTTGGTGGGAAAAACAGCCCTTTGTCATACATTCAGTAGGAAAAACAACATATTGGACAGTTTTTTAGCACCTTCTATGGGTAGAACAGCCCATTGGCGCGGTCGCAAGCACCTTCGTTGGGCAAAATAACCCATTGGCACGAACGCTAGGCACCATTGGCGCAAAAAATAGCCCGTTGACACACCTTCGGTGGGTAAAACATCTCACTGACACGATCGCTAGGCATCTTTGGTGGGAAAAACAGCCCTTAGGCTCCTTGAATAGGAAACACAACCTGTTAGCACAACTTTGGTGGGTAAAATAGCACGTTGGCATGGTCACTAAGCACCTTCGATAGGTAAAATAGCTCATTGGCATGTTCGCTAGGCATCTTTGATGGGAAAAATAGTCCATTGGCACACCTTCTGTGGGAAACACAGCCCGTTGGCATGGTTGCTAGGCACCTTTGCTGGGCAAAATAGCCCGGTGGCACATTTGCTAGGTTCCTTCATTGGGAAAAACAACCCGTTGGCACACTTTCGGTGGGTAACACAGCCCGTTGGCACAGTCACTAGGTACCTTCAATGGACAAAACAATTCGTTGGGCACCTTTTCTGGAAAAAACAGCCCATTGGCACACCTTCAGTAAGCAAAATAGTCCGTTAGCGCACCTTTGGAGGGAAAAAACAACCCATTGGCATGACTGTTAGGAACCCTCAGTGGGAAAAGCAATCTGTTGGGCACCTTCGATGGAAACACAACACTTTAGCACACCTTCAGTGGGAAACACAACCTGTTGGTACAGTCGCTAAGCATCTTTTGTGGGAAAAATAGACCGTTGGGCACCTTCGATGGGAAACAAAACTCATTGGCACACCTTTGGTGGGCAAAATAGCTCGTTTGCATAGTCACTAGGCCTTCAGTGGGAAAACAACCTGCTGGGCACCCTCGATGGGAAACATAGCCCGTTGGCACACCTTCGGTGGGTAAAACAGCACGTTGGCACGGTCATTAGGTGCATTCAGTAGGAAAAATAGCCTATTGGCAAACCTTCAATGGGTTACACGGCCCGTTGGCATGTCGCTAAGCACCATTAGAGGGTAAAGTATTCTGTTGGTTCTTTCGGTAGGAAAATAGCCTATTGTCACACCTTTAGTAGGCAAAACAACTCGTTGGCATGGTTGCTAGCCACCTTTGGTGGGAAACATAACCCATTGGCACCTTCGGTGGGCAAAACAACCCATTGACAAGGTCGCTAGACATCTTTGGTAGGAAACACAACCCATTGGCACACCTTTTGTAGGCAAAACAACCTGTTGGTGTAGTCGCTAGGCACTTTTGGTGGGAAAACAACCCGTTAGGCACCTTTGGTGGGAAATGTAGCCCATTGGCTCATCTTCAGTGGGTAAAACAGTTCATTGGGCACTTTCGGTGGAAAAAATAGCCAAATGGCACAGTCCGTTGGGCACCTTCACTAGACACCTTCGTTAGGATAAAGAGCCTGTCGGTACAGTTGCTAGGCACTTTCGATGGGAAAAATGGGCACTTTTGGTGGGAAAAACAACCTGTTGGCATACCTTTAATAGGCGAAATAGCCCGTTGTCACACTTTGATGGGCAAAACAGCCCACTTAAGCGATCGCTAGGAGCCATTGGTGTAAAAAATAGCTCGTTGGTAGTCCTTCAGTGGACAAACCAGCCCGTTGTTAGTAGCACAAGGCACCTTTGATGGGAAAAACAGTCCGTTGACACAGTCGCTAGTTACCATTTTGTTAGGTAAAATAAGCTATTGGCAAGGTTGCTAGGAACCTTTGGTGGGAAAAACAACTCGTCGACACACCTTCGGTGGGAAAAACAACACATTGGCATGATTGTTAGGCACATTCGATGGGCAAAATAGCCCTTTGATTTAGTCACTAGGCACACATTCAGTGGGTAAAAGCCCATTAGCACGGTCGTTAGGCACCTTCGGTGGGAAAAACACCCTCTTGATGACTTTTGTTTGGAAAAATAGCCAATTGGCATACCTTCGATAGGTAAAACTACTTGTTCGCAGACCTCTGGTGGGCAAAATGGCTTGTTGGCATCGTCACTAGGCACCATATATTCAAAAAATAGCCTGTTGGCACACCTTCGATGAGGGAAATAGCACATCGGCACTGACACTAGTCACCTTTGGTGGGAAAAACAACCCATTGGGCACATTCAATGGGAAACACAGGTTGTTGGCACACCTTCGGTGGGTAAAACAATACGTTGGCATGGTCCCTAGGCACCTTTAATGGGTAAAATAGTCCGTTGGCACATTCAATAGACACCTTCGGTGGGAAAAACAGCCCTAGGCACCTTTGGTGGGCTAAATAGTCCGTTGACATGTTCCTATGCACCTTCAGTGGGAAAAACAACCCATTGACTCACCTTCGGTGGGCAACACAGTCTCTAGGCACTTTTGGTGGGAAAAATAGCCTATTAGCACAGTCTCTAAGCACTTTCGGTGGGCCAAATAGCCAGTTGGCACCCCTTCGGTGAGTAACACAACTTGCTGGCACCGTCCCTAGGTACCTTTGTGGGAAAAATACTTTGTTGTGCACCATTGGTGGAAAAATAGACCTTTGCACACATTCGGTAGGCAAAACAACCCATTGGCATAACCGCTAGGAACCTTTGGTGGGAAAAACAACCTATTGAGAACCTTCGGTGGAAACAGACCCTTTGGCACACCTTTGGTGGGCAAAACTGCGTGTTGGCATGGTCACTAGGCACCTAAGGTGGAAACTGCCTATTGGGCACCTATAGTGGGAAACACAGCGTGTTGGCACACCTTCGGTAGGTAAAATAGCACATTGGTACTGTCACTTGGCACCTTCGGTGGGAAAAACAACCCATTGGCAAACCTTCAGTGGGTTACACAGCCTGTTGGCACGGTTGCTAGGCATCTTTAGGGGGAAAAACAGTCCGTTGATGCTATCCTATAAGAAAATAACCTGTTGCCACACTTTATGCAGGCAAGATAACTCGTTGGCATAGATGCTAGGCACCTTTGGTGGGAAACATAGCTTGTTGGCTAATCTTTGGTGGGCAAAATAGCACATTAGCACAGTTGCTAGGCACCTTGGTTGGGAAACACAACCTGTTGGCATACCTTTGGTGGGCAAAACAACCCGTTGTTAGGGTTGCCAAGGACCTTTGGTGGGAAAAACAGCCCGTTGGGCACCTTCAATAGGAAACACAATCCATTGGCTAACCCCTAGTGGACAAAACAACACATTGGCACGATCGCTAAGCACCTTCATTTGGCAAAACAGCCCCTTGGCACATTCATTGGGCACTTTCGGTAGGAAACACGGCTCGTTGGCACCCATTCGGTGGGTAAAACAACTCATTTGCTGGGTAACTTTGGTGGGCAAAAAAGCTCGTTAGAAGGATCATTAGGCACCTTTGGTGGGAAAAATAACCTATTAGGCACCTTCATTGGGAAAAACATCCCATTAGCACACATTCTATGGGAAGAACGACCTGTTAGCATGGTCGCTAGGCACCTTTGATGGGCAAAATAACCCATTGCCATGGTCGCTAGGCACCTTCAGTGGGCCAAACAGCTCGTTGGCACCCTTCGATGGCTAACACAGCTCGTTAGTACACCTTTGGTGGGCAATACAACCTATTGGCACATTGGCTAGGCACCTTCGATGGGCAAATCAATTCGTTGGGCACCTTTGGTGGGAAAAATAGCCTATTGGCAAGGTCGCTAGGCACCTTTGGTGAGCAAAATAGCATGTTGGCATAGTTGTTAGGCACCTTCTTTGGAATAAATAGCCCATTGGCACGGTCTTTATGCACCTTCTGTAGGAAAAACAACCCTTTGGCACGGTCGTTAGCCATGTTCGGTGGGCAAAATAGCATGTTGGCATGGTCACTAGATACCTTCGGTGGGAAAAACAGCCCATTGGCAAACCTTCAGTAGGTTACACAGCCCATTGGCAAGGTTGCTAGGCACCGTTGGGGGGAAAAATAGTTCGTTGGTCCCCTTTGGTCAAAAAATAGCTTGTTTTCACACATTTGGTAGGCAAAATAACTCACTAGCACACCTTTGATGGGAAAAATAGGCCATTGGGATGTCCACCAGGCTCTTTCAGGGGGAAAAATGGCCTTTTGGGCATCTTTGGTGGGCAAAACAGCTTGTTGGCACGGTTGCTGGACACCTTCAGTGGTAAAAATGACCCGTTGGGCACCTTTAGTGGAAACACAGCCTTTTGGCTCATCTTTGGTGTGCAAAATAACACGTTGACACGGTCAATAGCCACCTTCAGTATAAAAGACTACTCGTTGGGTACATTCAGTGGGAAACATAGCCTGTTGGCACGCCTTTGCTGGGCAAAACAGCAAGTTGGCATGGTCACTATGCACCTTCTGTAGGAAAAACTACCTATTAGGCCCCTTTGGTGGCAAACAAAGCTTGTTGGCACACCTTTGGTGGTTAAAACAACACATTGGCATGGTCGATAGCCACGTTTGTTTGGAAAAATAGCCTATTGGCGAGGTTGCTAGGCACCTTCAGTGGGAAAAATAGTCCGTTGGGTACTTTTGGTCACAAAAACAACCTGTTGGCACACCTTTAATAGGCAAAATAGCTAGTTGTGACAGCTTCGATGTGCAAAACAACCCGTTGGCATGGTCGCTAAGCATCTTCGGTGGGTAACACAGATCGTTGGCACAGTCACTAGGTACCTTTAGTAAGGAAAATAGTCAGTTGAACACTTTTGGTGGAAAAACAGCCTGTTGGCACACCTTCGATAGGCAAAATAGCCCGTTGGCACATCTTAAGTCTATAAAATAGCCAATTTGCACGACTACTAGACACCTTCTAGGGGAAAAACAACCTATTCGGCACCTTCGATGTAAACAAAACACTTTGGCAAACCTTTGGTGGGTAAAACTACCCATTGGGCACCTTTGGTGGGAAAAACAGCTCATTGGCACAATTTTGGTGGGCAAAACTGCTCGTTGGCATGGTCGCTAGGCACCTTTGGTGGAAAAACTGCTTGTTGAGCACATTCGGCAAGAAACACAGCTCGTTGGCACACCTACAGTGGGAAAAACAGCCTGTTAGGCACATCCGGTGGAGAAAATAGCCCATTGATAAAACTTCAGTAGGAAAAATAGCTCGTTGGCACATTCGCTAAGCACCTTTGGTGGGGAACACAACTCGTTTGCACACTTTTGGTGCGTAAAACAGCAAATTGACACTGTTGTCAGGCATCTTCACTGGGAAAAATAACCCATTATCACAGTCACGAGGCATCTTTGATGGGAGACATAGCGTGTTTGCTCACCTTTGGTGGGTAAAATAGCAGGTTGGAACGGTTGCTAGCCACCTTTATTGGGCAAAACAAGCCATTGGCACGGTCGCTAGATATCTTTGATGGGCAAAATAACCTATTGGCATGGTCGTTAGGCACCCTTGGTAGGGAAAAAAACTCGTATGCTAGGTAACTTTGGTGGGCAAAGTAGGTCATTGGAAAGATCGTTAGGAAACTTTAGTAGGTAAAGCAACTTATTGGGCACCTTCGGCGGGAAAAACATCTCGATGGTACACATTCCATGGGAAGAACGACACAATCATTAGGCACCTTCGATAGGCAAAACAGTCTATTGGCACGATCGTTAGGCACCTTCATTGGGAAAAACTACTTGTTGGGACACCTTCGGAGGGCAACACAACTCGTTGGCACGTTGGCTAGGCACCTTCGATGGGAAAATCAATTCGTTGGGCACCTTCAGTGGGCAAAACAGCCAGTTAGCAATGTCGCTAGGCACCTTTGGTGGGCAAAATAGTCCATTAGCACATTCGATAGGAACCTTTGTGTATGCATTTGGTGGGCAAAACAGTACGTTGGCATGATTGTTAGGCACCTTCAATGGGCAAAATAGATTGTTGGTATGTTTGCTAGGCACTTTCGGTGGGTAAAACAACCCATTGACATATCTTCGATGGGAAAAGTAGCACAATGATAGGGTCGCTAGGCACCTTCGATTGGCAAAATAACCTGTTGGGCACCTTTAGTAGGAAACCCAATCCATTGGCACACCTTTGGTGGACAAAATAGCCTGTTGGCAATGTCGCCAGGCACGTTCGATTGACAAAATAGCCCGTTGGGATGGTCATTGGGCACCTTCGTAGGGTAAAACAGACCGTTGGCATGTTTGCTAAGCTCCTTCGGTGGGAAAAATAGTCGGTTGGCACACCTTTGATGGGCAAAACAGTCCACTAGGCACCTTCGGTGGAAAAAAAGCCCATTGGTACACTTTCAACGGGCAAAACAGCCCGTTGGTGCACCTTTGGTGGGAACCTTCAGTGGGAAACACAGCTCGTTGGCTCATCTTCGGTGGGTAAAATAGAACGTTGGCACAGTCGCTAGGCACTTTCAGTGGGCAAAACAGTCTGTTGGGCATCTTCGGTGTGATAAACATCACATTAATGCACCTTTTGTAGAAAAACAGCTTATTGACACACTTTTAATGGGCAAAACAACCCGTTGGCACAGTCATAACGCACCTTCGAGGGGCAAAACAACCCATTGGGTGGCATCGGTGGGAAACCCAGCCTGTTGGCACACCTTCTATGGGTAAAAACAACACGTTGGCACGATTTCTAGGAACCTTCGATGGGCAAAACAACAGGTTGGAATAGCCGCTAGCCACCTTCGTTGGGCAAAAGAACGCATTGCTACGGTCGGTAAACATCTTCAGTGAGGAAAATAACATGTTGGCATGGCAGTTAGGCACCTTCGGTGCGTAAAATAACCCTTTTGCTGGGCAACGGTGGTGGGCAAAATAGACCGTTGGAAGGATTGTTAGGCATCTTTGGTAGGTAAAACATCCCGTTGGGTACCTTCGATGGGAAAAACATCCCGTTGATACACATTTGATGGGAAGAATGGCCTGTTGGTTCGGTCACTAGGCACCTTCGGTGGGAAAAACTCCCTATTGGCACACCTTTGGTAGGCAACACAACTTGTTGGCACGTTGGATAGGCAACTTCAGTGTGCAAATCAATTCGTTGTGCACCTTTTGTGGGAAAAACAACCCATTAGCAAGGTCGCTCAGCACCTTTGGTGGGCAAAACAGTTCGTTGGCAGGATTACTATACACCTTCTTTAGCAAAATTAAGGCACCTTCAGTGGGAAAAACAGCCCATTGGCACGGTTGATATGCACCTTCTGTGGGAAAAATAGCCCATTGACACGGTTGCTAGTCACCTTTGGTGGGCAAAACAACACTTTGACAAGGTTGCCAAGCACCTATGATGGGAAAACAACATGTTGGCACAGCTGCTAGGCACCTTCGATGGGCAAAATATCCCATTGATGTGGTCGCTGAGCACTTTCAGTCGACAAAATAACCCATTAGTACGCCTTTACTCTGCAAAACATAGCCCCTTGGCAAAGTAACCTATTAGGTAGCTTCGATGGAAACATTGTCCTTTGGTATACCTTCAATGTGAAATAAAGCCCATTGGCACGGTTGCTAAGAATCTTTTATGGGAAAAAAAGCTCGTTGGGCATCTTCTTTGGGAAAAATAGCTTATTGGCACACCTTTGGTGGGCAAAACTGTCCATTGGCATGATCACTAGGCACCTTCAGTGGGAAAACTGCATATTGGGCACCTTTGACGGGAAACACAGCCCATTGGCACACCTTCAATGGGGAAAACAACACATTGGCATGGTTGCTAGACACCTTTGATGGGAAAAATAGCCCACTGGCATAACTTCAGTGGGTTACACAGACCGTTGGAACAGTCGTTGGGCATCATTAGAGGGCAAAACAGTTAGTTAATCCCCTTTGGTGGGAAAAATAGCTTGTTGTTACGCCTTTGGCAGGCAAAACAGCTTGCTGGCACACTTTCGATGGGCAAAACATCTTGTTAGCATGGTCGATAGGCACCTTTGGTAGGAAAAATAGCCTGTTAAGCACCTTTAATAGGAAACACAACCTGTTGGCATACCTTTGGTGGGAAAAATTGCCATTGACATGGTCGCCAGGCACCTTTGGTGGCAAAAACGGCCCGTTGGGCACCTTCAGTGCGAAACACAACTCGTTGGCTCATCTTTGATGGGCAAAGTAGAACATTGTCATGATCGCTAGGCACCTTTGTTTGGCAAAACAATCTGTTGGGCACCTTCGGTGGGATAAACATCCCATTGGTGCACCTTTGGTAAGAAAAGCACCCATTGGCACACCTTTAGTGGGCAAAACAACCCGTTGGCACAGTCACAACACACCTTTAAGGGGCAAAATAGCTCGATGGACACCTTCAGTGGGAAACCAAGCCTGTTGGCACACCTTTCGCAAGTAAAACAACACGTTGACAAGGTTGCCAGGCACCTTCGGTAGGAAAAACTACTTATAGGGCACCTTTTATAGGAAACACAACCTGTTGGCACGCCTTTGTTGGGCAAAACAACACATTGGCACAATCGCTAGCCACATTCGTTGAGCAAATCAACCCATTGGTATGGTTGCTAGGCACCTTTAGCGGGAAAACAGTCCCTTGGGCACCTTCGATGTGAAACACAGCCTATTGGCACACCTTTGGAGAACAAAATAGCACGTTGACACAGTCGCTAGCCACCTTCAATGGGCAAAACAACATGTTGGCACGGTCCTTATGCATCTTTAGTAGGAAAAACTACCCGTCGGGCACCTTTGGTGGGAAACGATGCCCATTGGCACACCTTTGGTCGACAAAACAGCATGTTGGCATGATCACTAGCCACCTTCGGTGGGCAAAACAACAAGTTGACATGGTCGCTATGCACCTTTGGTAGGAAACATTTCTCGTTGAGCTCTTTTGGTGGGAAACAGAGCCCGTTGGCATACCTTTGGTGAGTAAAACAACACGTTGGCACAATCGCTAGCCACCTTCGTTTGACAAAACAACCCATTGGCATTATTGTTAGGCACCTTTGGTGGAAAAACAACCTATTGGTACACCTTCAATAGGCAAAATAACCCGTTGCCACACCTTCGATGGGCAAAACAGCCCGTTTGCATGGTCGCTAGGAGCTATCGGTGCAAAAAATAGCCTTTGGCACATCTTTAGCGGATAAACCAACTCGTTGATAGTATCGTTAGGTACTTTCAGTGGGCAAAATAGCCCGTTGGCACGACTGCTAGGCACCATTTTGTTGGAAAAAACAAGCTGTTGACAACGTCGCTAGGCACCTTTGGTGGGAAAAACGACCCATTGGCACACCTTCAATGGGAGAAATAGCATATTGGTATGCTTGTTAGGCACCTTTGATGGGCAGAATAGCCCTTTCACGCGGTCAGTAGGCACCTTCAGTTGGAGAAATAGCTAGTTGGCATATATTCGGTGGGCAAAACTGCCCATTGGCACAGTCGTTGGGTACCTTAGGTGATAAAAAAACTCTCTTGAGTACTTTTGGTTGGATAAACAACCTTTTGGCACACCTTCAATTGGTAAAACAGCTTGTTAGTAATCATTTGGTGGGTAAAACAGCCCGTTAGCACAGTTGCTAGGCACCATCGGTTAAAAAAATAGCCTATTGGCACACTTTTGATGATCAAAACAACCGTTGACACGGTTGCTAGGCACCTTTGGTGGGAAAAACAACCCATTGGGCACCTTCGATGGGAAACACAGGCTGCACCATCAGTGGGCAAAACAGCACATCGGCACAGTTGCTAGGCATCTTCGATGGACGAAATAGTCCATCAGCACATTCACTAGACACCTTTGTTGGGAAAAACAACCCTTTGGCATACCTTAAGTGGGAAAAAGAACATGTTGGCACATCTTTGTTAGGAAAAACAACATGTTGGCAAAGTCACTAGGCAACTTTAGTGGGAAAAATAGCCCGTTGGCATGTTCGCTAGGCACCTTCACTGGGAAAAAAAACCCGTTGGCATAACTTCAATAGGCAACACAGCCCATTGATAAGGTTGCTAGGCACCTCTAGTGGGTAAAATAGCTAGTTGGCACAGTCGCTAGGTATCTTTATTATGCCAAACAGCCTGTTGGCACCCCTTTGTTAGGTGGCACAGTTCATTGACATAGTCGCTAGGTACCCTCAGTGGGCAAAACAATCCATTGGGCACCTTTGGTGGAAAAAACAGCTCGTTGGTGCACCTTCGGTAGGAAAACAACCCATTGGTGAACCTTTAGTGGACAACACATCCCGTTAGCATGACTGTTAGGCACCTTCGGTGGGAAAAAAACCTATTGGGCACCTTCGGTGGAAACACAGCCCTTTGGCACACCTTTAGTGTGCAAAACTGCCCGTTCAACACCTTCGAAGGGAAACATAGCTTCTTGGCACATCTTTGGTGGACAAAACTGCCTGTTGGTATGGTCGCTAGGCACCTTTGGTAGGAAAACTGCCTGTTAGGCACCTTCAGTGGGAAACATAGCCTATTGGCACAACTTTAGTGAGTAAAATAGATTATTGGCATTGTCATTTGACACCTTTAGTGGGAAAAACAACCCATAGGTACACCTTCAGTAGGTTACACTGCCTGTTGGCACGGTTGTTAGGCACCTTTGGGGTAAAACAGTCCGTTGGTCCCCTTTGGTTGGAAAAATAGTCTGTTGTCACACTTTCTATATATAAAACAACTCATTGGCACGATTGTTAGGCACCTTCAGTGGGAAACACAGCCCGGTTGGAAACACAACCTATTAGCTAATCTTCGATGGGCAAAACAGCACGTTGGCACAGTCACTATGTTCTTCTTTAGGAAACACAGCCCGTTGGCACATTCGCTAGGCACCTTCGGTGGGAAACACAACCTGTTGGCATACCTTCAGTGGGCAAAACAATCTGTTGGCACGGTCGCCAGGCACCATTGGTGGGTAAATGGCTCGTTGGGCATCATTAGTGGAAAACATAGTCCGTTCGCTCATCTCCAGTGGGCAAAACACCACGTTGGCATAGTCACTACACACTTTTATTGGCAAAACCGCCCATGGTCATGTTCACTAGGCACTTTCAGTGGGAAAAACAGCTCGTTGTCACCCCTTTGATGCTTAAAATAGCATGTTGGCACCATTTCTAGGCACCTTTGGTGAGCAAAACAGTTCGTTGGGCACCTTCAGTGGGATAAACATCTCATTGGCCCACCTTCAACAGGCAAAACAACCCATTGGCAAAACTTCGATGGGTAAAACATCTCATTGATATTGTGGCAAGGCACCTTCGGTGGGAAAAACAACTTGTTGGACAACTTCGACAGGAAAAATAGCCCGTTGGTAGATCTTTGGTAGGAAAAATAGTCCGTTGGCATATTCTCTAGGCACCTTCAGTGGGAAACACGGCCTGTTCGTACACCTTTTGTATATAAAATAGCCCATTGACACTACTGCCAGACACCTTCGATGGGAAAAACAGCTTGTTGTCACGATCACCAGGCACCTTCGATGGGAAACACAGCCTATTGACTCACCTTCAGTGGGCAAAATAGCACATCGGTATGGTCGATAGGCACCTTCGATGGGTAAAATAGTCCATTGGCACATTCACTAGACATCTTCGGTAGGAAAAACAACCTTTTGGCAAACCTTCAGTGGGAAAAAGAGCATGTTGGCACACCTTCAGTCAGAAAACAACCCGTTCGTACACCTTCAATGGGCAACATAGCCCATTGGCATGATCGCTATTCACCTTGGTGGGCAAAATAGCCCGTTGACACGATCGCTAGGCACCTTCGGTGGGCCAAACAACCCTTTAGCACCCCTTCGATAGGTGACATAGCT
>JAOTAY010000189.1:23273820-23301275 GCA_025629805.1 Erythroxylum baracoense
CCAAAATTGCAAATATTTTTCAGGACCGAGAGATTTAGACTCCTAGCTCCAGAGAGAGATTTTCTGAGACTGTGTGGGCCAGATTGACGAGTGAGGCCATGGCACACAGGTGGGTCAGCTGGGACTTCAGCATTTTGGAATGACTTAGTTAGGAGTTATTACATTTCCTTTGGCATAGTAACTGTATTAGGATTTCTATATGTACAGACTATACATTGATGTATAAATTGATATTTTGGAGTAATGAAAAGAGAAATTTGGTTTTGAAAATCTTGCAATTTACAGTTATTGGTTTTATTTATCTAAATGTATGTGATGCCATTTGGAGTTCTATAGTAATTGTACGTAGCACTCCCTTATCTTAGGATATGTATCGGAATGACCTACGAGCGTCCCGGTGCGTACCCTAAAATAATGAGGTGTTACATCCAACATATAAATGCGTATGGTTCTGTTCCCTCCACAAAGAGATAAGCTCCCTATGGATTTCAAGACGTTAGTAAACAACAGAACAGCCTTATAGAGTGCTTCGTAAGTCGGCAAACAATTTACAGCAATTACAAGTGTTTTATGCCAAGCTGAACCTGATCCAAAATCATGTAAAGAGTACAATCCAAGTGCTACAGAGTTCACACCTCACCAATGCCTAGTATGTCACGCCATAGTAATGCAAATGCTTCATCAAACTATTTTTTTTAGCTTTCGCTTCACTAATGTATTTAATAATACGTAATAATTAATGATTTAAAATTAGACTAAAAATTAATTACAAATTTTTTTAAATTTAAAGGGTTTAATCGATATTAGGTTGTATAAATCGATTATAGATTAAATAAAATTGAAGAATTTAAAATATAATTAAAGGAAACTGCTCTTTATTTAAAGTTTAATTGAAAAGAGAAACTCTTAAATATAAATTAATTGATTTATTTTAGTTTTAAAAAATTGACCAATTAATTATAAATTTTAATAACAAAATTTATTAAAATAAATTGAATTAAAAAATTAAAACCAAACTAAAAAGTACATTAATTTAAAATTTTTATGATTAAATTGATTGATTGAATTCTTTAACGAAAATAACATTCTTAATAATTATGACATACTTCGTTGTCTTCAAATAGCATCGTTAAGACATGAAACAACAAAAAGCTGGTATTGGGGCCCAAGTGGCCAAGGTTCACAGCCCAACCCAATTAGTGATAGACTCATAGTATCAAGATTATGTGATCGTGACATCTTTAGGGTTTAGTTGAGTTGAGTGAGAGTGACCTTACTGCTGCTGCTGAGGTTTTCATTCAATATCTTACCAACCAAGCACAAGTTCTGCCAAACAAAGCCTTCTCCTGTCCGTCTCCTTGTCTTCTATAGTACTAAACTGGTCGATGCCAATAAAAATTTGGTACCAAACCAAAAATGTTTTGTACCGGTTAGCCAGCGACCAAATACTAGTCAAAAATTGATCATAAATGTAAATATTTTTTAAATTTTAAGATTAAATTAAAAATTTTAAAAATTTCTATATAAAATAATAATTAATTATACATAAAAATAAATATGATAAAACTATCTATAATTTATTTAATAAATAATAACAATACAAAGAAAAATGTATTAAATAAATTTTTTATGTCGTTAGAATAATACAAAGTGATTATAGAGTACATAACTAAAAATATAATTTTAATATAATTATATTTAATATTTTTAAATTTATATATTTTATATTGATAATATATTTTTTAATATATATATATTTGTAAAAAATATTATGATAACTTTTAAAATATGTAAAGATAATATTTGAAATTGAATTTATTTTAATTTATAAGAAATAAGTGAAAATAATATTAACAAAAATAAAAATATATTTGTTATATTAAATTTATATTATTATGTTTTCTTAAGATATGATTGAAGTAAAGTAAAATAAAAATAGGATAACATAAGGATTATTTTATAATTTTATAAACTTTAGAGATTATTTTATAATTTTAAAAAGTATAAGTGATTGGCCGATAATAACATTGATTTTAGTAACAATTTCTATAATACTTTTTTTAACAGAGGAACTCGCAGTTGAGATGCGTATTGGGTAAATCTCTGGATTGACTCAATAGCTTGCAAATCACGCCAATCAGGTACTTTACAGTTGACAAATTCTGTACGACAGGCTCGACTAAGAGAGTGTAGGTAGAGGGATTTGAACATAGGACCTTTTGACCCCATACCCCTCACTCCACCAACTCGACGACTCCAAAGGGCAATTTCTAAAACACATGTTCTCACAATTTCTTCTTCTTTTTTTAAATCTCAAATTTGCAATTAATTGTATTAATTATACATACTTCTTAAATTTTATATCTAATAAACTTATATAAATAAAGTTTTTCAATTTTTTTATGCATGTCTATAATTTACAAATTTTATAAATTTCTTTTTAAATATTAAATACATGGCTAAATTGGATCTTTTTCTAAAATGATATATAAATAACCTTCAATTGTTATATTTTTGTAAACTTAAGGAAGTGTTTGTTTCCATTAATTATCAATAAAAATTATGAATAATTTTATTTTATTTTTTATGATTAAATTATATAAAATTTAATAATTATTAATAAATATAATTAAATTTAAAATATATAAATATTCAAATAAAATTTGATTTATAATTAAAATATATTTCAAATAAATAATAATTTTTAAATTATTTATTTTATTAAATAAATTTAGTTAATTAAAAATAATTTATCTTTAAGTTTTATCTAATATGTAATTATTATTGGGGATAAAAATATAACTAATTAACATTAACAACGAAACAAATTTTTGTTTTCATCTGAAAGAAAAACAGAAACAAAAAATTAAAAACAAAAATTAAAAATTATAATAAAAAATAAAAGTATAATCAAACGAACCTTGATATCCTATTATAATTCTATACTAAACCGTAATAGAATTTTGGATTGAATCAGAATTCAAATTCGAATTCGAATTCAGCAGCTATATAAAAAAGAATTTGTAAATGATTTAAATTAGTTATGTTGGATAACGTATCAAAAAAATTTAAAATGAAAATGATCTGATTTGACGATATTACATATTAGTATCCTATCGAAATTCTAATAATGCAAAACTTTAAATTGGATCGGAGACATGATTTCTATAAAATAAATCAATCCCTCAGTAGTCAGTAGCAGTACCCTAGCTATCTTAAACGATACTTCTAATTCCAGGTAATAATTAAAATTCAATGCCTAAAATTACTTGATCCAATCCCAGATAGAACTAATGTCAAGCATAAAATCGCTAGTTGCGTCAAAAGATCACGCAAGTGAACAAAAACCTGACCTGAGAGTTCTCAGAGAATCAGAGAAGAGAGACGAAGAATAAGATTAAGCAGCAATGCCACTAACGTCGTTGGCCTAATCTCTCCGATCGCCACTGTTTATAAGTTTCTACTCCTCCCATATTTCTGTATTTGCAAACCCTCACTATCCGATTAAGTCTCCAATTGTGATTTGATCTTCTCTAAGTTTTGTCCCCCGATCATCGTTTCTTGAAAAACTAGGTCATTGTTGGTTCTCTAATGACGAGTACTGCTTCGATCATGACGACGACGGCGAGCAATCGCTCTCCTCGTCACTCCGTCGTCGATAACAGTAGTAGTAGTAACACAAAGGGCGTTAGCCCCCAATCACGGCGCACCGGCAGGGCGGTGTCGTCCCCATGGACCCGCGGTGGTTTCAGCTTCCTCATCGGCTTCTTCGACGGTGGAGGAGGATTTTTCGGAGAATGGGAATGTGTCCGGTAGCAATGCCGGTAAGCGGCCGGCGTGGAACAAGCCGTTGAATGGGACTTCGGAGGTTGGGACGGTTATGGGGGCCGAGATGTGGCCCCCTCTGTCTAAGTCAGCTAGAGGTGCAACGAAGTTCTCTTCTGATTCATTGAAAGGCTTATCCGATGGATCGTTGCCGGACTCTGTCTCACAGGTTTGCTGAATATTAAACTTTACGTTGTCTGTTCGGTTTCTGAGGAAGTCTATGAGAATTAGTTGTTAATTATGTCTTGAATGTAAGTACGTTCAATTTTGCTTTTAGTTCGGATGCTGAAGAGTATGCGGAATTAGTTTTTTTTCCCCCCTACCTTACACTTGGGAGTTATTCATTATGTCTAAATTGATTGGGTACTTATTAAACTATTATAATAATCTACATATTTTTCTTGAAGCACTTTATCTCTGATAAATTCATGAAAATTTATAGATGACAAATTGCTTTCAAAAGAAATTGCTTGGTTTTTCATCAATAATCCAAAGAAAATTTAGTGATTGATCATTATAAGAAGAAATTTCTGAGATTTGAAGTTTAAACCATTTGCTGGCCAATGCCCTGTTCTTTTGATATGAATTTGCTTAAAATCCGGTGCTCAATATTCTACTCTTTTTGACAACTACAGGGAGCTGAAACCATGCCTTCTTCTTCATCACCGAGACAATCTAGTAATAATGCAAACCCCAATTCCACACCAAACCATATGGTATTAGCTCGATCAAGATCAATGAAACGCAGTAGCACTAACTCTTCTTATAATGATGGTACTTCTCAGCCACCAGGAATGCAGGGTCCAGTAGGGGAAGGGCATTTAGATAACTCTTCTCCTAGAGACCATTCACAAAGGAATACTCAACTCCGTGGTGCCAATGATCACCAACAACAGATGCGCAACTCTTTCCGGAACCGCAATGGTGGACTACATTCTCGTGGAGACAGTTCTCATCATCACAACCTTGGGGGCAGGCGGGATCAAGATCGTATGAACCAAGGTTGGAATAACCAACGACATTTCAATGGTAGAGATGGCCACATGCAGTCACAAAGACCTTTCACAAGGTTTACGAGGCATCCACCACTGTCTTCAGCTCTTCCTCCAAATTCTGCCTCATATGTGGCATCTTCACCTTTGCAAGGTTTTGGCAACCCAATGGGCTTTCCTGGTAAGCATCTCCATTTGTTTCTGCTTTTTCTTTCATGAAGATCTGGTCTAACATCTCGTCTGTTTTCAGAGTTTCCCTTGCAGGTTTATTATGTTGCGCCACGAATACCACCTCCTGCAATGTTCTTCCCTGACCCTCAGCTGCATTATAATATAATGAAGCAGATAAATTACTATTTCAGGTGCTTATCCCTTCTTTTCTCTTGTTACATGGGTTTTCATCTTTTTTTCCAGTCTGCACATCAGCCTGTTCCTCCTTTTTTTATGGAAATTAACTGCATTTTCATGTCATATTTGTTTCCTGCAGTGATGAAAATTTAATTAAAGATACCTTCTTGCGGCAGAACATGGATGACCAGGGCTGGGTACATGTTACATTAATAGCAGGCTTCAAAAAAGTGAGTTGCTTCAATAAAACAAATTGTTAAGCTCGTATTGCTGGTGAAAAAAACAAATTGCTGTAATCATCCATTAGAAGTATTCCTTTCTGTTGTTTTGCATATGCACTTGCAGTTGATACATTTTGGTGTAAATCATGGCAAGTTCCTTGTTCCTTGGAATGGATGATTGTTAATTGTAGGTAAATGAATAGTACAATTTCATAGTGCAGATTAGAATGTTAAACACTGAACTCAGGTGTCTCAACTATCAGGAAACGATATCAATGTTTTATGGAAATTTATCGAATTCTGTTGAGGAATACCAGCAGTTGCTTGATTTTGCTGCCTTTGCTATTGTAGTTCACACCTGTTATGTGATGAGTGGCTTAAGAATTTTTTAGATATAAATTAGTTTCATTGAGCCCCTGCAAGTTTGCAGTTTGAATGCTTATTCATAATTTTGTTTCAAACACTTGTAAATGCTTTTGTTATCTGATGATTTTGACATGGCACTTTGGATTGTAGTTTGTTCAATCCTATATCCGTTCTTATTAGGTCAAAAATTTTCTGGGCTTACAATGTTGAGAGACCTTAGTAAATGCTATTGAGGCAAGGCCATATGTCCCTGGTTTATGTTTCAGGTGGCACAATTGACTCCAAATATTCAGGTTATATTGGACTCGATGAGAAATTCAAACATAGTGGAAGTACAGGTACCTCTTTTATTGCATTTTACTAGGCTTTTTCTTCTTGAAGTGTCTACTCAGGCAAAACACAATTTTAAGCATATCTGAAAATCACTCACTTATGTGATTTTACTTATTTTATCACTTCTACCCTCAATATTTTGCTGTAAAGATTTTTTGCTTTGTCATTGTGTCGTCTCGAAATAATTTATGCTGTCTGAAACATAATATCCACATTTAACAAACAGATGCAGCTGACTGGAGGTACTCCCGATGTTAATGACATCCTGGCTGCTAGCAAGTGGCACTATAGGCAAAATTGTTCTGAACTGCTTTTGCCACAATTTATAACATAATTAGATCTAAATGCCATTTTATAATGTGCTGTTACATGTTGTGGTTCATCCTTGTCAATTTTCTTTCCATAATCTTGTAGGGTGACAAAATTAGGAGACAAAATGACTGGAAGAGATGGATAATGCCACCTTCGGTTCAGTTTGCAAATGTATCAACCCCTCAATCCAGTGCCGACATTCTAGGAGGTCATATTGAAAGTATTTCATTGGAAGAGAAGGCTTCTAATCACATTATTAGGAGTGGAGCTGGTATTCCAACAGATGAAATTTGTAGTAGTTCGTCATCTGGGGATTTGAACAGCCAGTCAGAACTTTCGAGCAGCAGGGGACTGGGACACGTTAGTGCTCAAGGAGGTGTGGACCATTCTGCTTCATCACCAATTTCAGCCAAGTAGAATGTATGTTGACGCACATTTTACGGGAGAAAGTGGGGATTGAATTCTTTTGGTTGGGGATGATGGTTGTCTTGCGTTGTGTTGAGGTAGTGATTGCAAGTAGAAAGAAAGCTTAGGAGGGGGGTGGGACTAAAAGAGAAAACAAGGAAAATCACACCATAAAAATTATTTAAAAAAAGATATTAAAAAAATTGAGGACTCAAGCGAGTAGGCGAATTTGTTGGGAAATTTGTGGCTTTGTGGGGTCTGGCAATTTTACCCCCAAGACTGATTCTGGTGGTATGTTTCGGTATTTAAACTGGGGAATTTTGGCTTTACTTCCCTCTTTTGCCCCTTGGCTGGTTTTTGAAATTCTTTGGGGTCAAGACTATTCCCAGTCATCTGGAGTTTATGATGGGTGTGGGCCGGGAGGGGGGATTGTTTTGTGGTGCGGTGCAGACAGAATGGTGACTTTTTGGCAGGTTGAGCTTCTTCTTCTTCTATTCGCATACTCGACCTTTAGATTCTTCTGCTCCGTTACCAAATACTTCATTGACAGATGCATTTGTATGTATACCTTTTTCTTCGAACCTTTTGGATTTGGAGATCCCCTCTTGCATACAATGGTCTTTGGAGAAACCTGATGAAACCGTCTAGTTCTGATGTGGATGGTGGTGCTCGTAGTGTAGGTATTAGATGTTAAATTTAAAGACTCGGAGCTTTTGGTGTTCCTAATTCTTTTGACTTAATCAGGATACTTGTTATTTTGTTTTGTGATTGAATTATTGAAAAGTTGGATTTTAGTTTTGGACGGTCTGATTTTGCGTTGTGTTTGATTTTTGTTTTTTTTTTTATGTTTGGTAAATGTCTGTTTGTTTGGGCCGCCTTGTTTTTGAACAACCCCATGATCAACAGTATAACAATAATAACTAAGAGATTAATTTATTCTACTCCCAAACCCATACCCCTGGCCTATTAAAGGAAAATTTTACTTCGTTTGGAGTACCTGATTTAACATACTAATTTGTATCAGAAAACGATTTATTTTCTAGTTGTTGAGGAAAAATAAAAACGAGATATGAAAAGAGGCCGTAGAACAGAAATAGCCTAGGAATCTTCCTGAATCTTGACGCAAGTATAACATTTTAAAATTTTCTTTAATCTTATTTTGGCCACTTGGATCAAGGGAAAGGGAGTGCCTGTGCCAGCCTAATCTCGACTTCATTTACAATTCCCTTTAGTTAAAGGCAAAAGGTAACAACTGGTAGTGAATAAGATTGATACAGAACAATTCAACGAAAACACTTGATCCTTGGAATCGAAACTTGCAATTTTCGATTCCTAAAGTCCCCGAAAACAATAGTTGGAATATCGTCGTAACATAGAGAATGAAAATTACACATTTTCCTCAAAGCGAAAGAGTCGACCAGATAGGTGGAATTCAATTCACCTGAGGTGGTGGAAATAAACAATGTAGCAAATGCTGGTTCCTATTGGAGTATACATCTGTTTAGTGCTATGTCCTAGTTAGTCCTCGTTTATCCTAACAGAACAATCACTGTTTCCGAATAGACTATTACCAGCAGCACCCCCACCACTGATTGTCTCGGGAGTTGTGCAACATAGTTATCCGATGGTCACTCTTGCCTTCTGCCCATACAGAGAGAAGAACAGAGAAAATCTAAGATATACTTGATTCACTATTTAATGTTGTTACTGTTGCTTATTAAGATGAGTCCCTATCATTCATATCAAATCCCACTTCTCTACATTCGCAATTCAGTGAGCTAATTATGTCCTCTGCTTGTCCCGTTCCATAGAAAGTTCCATCTTTGACCCTTTCAAAGCCTCCATTTCGCATATATAACCTTTACCAATTTTGTTCATGGGCAGCGTATAAAAGTTATAAATATAGATCCTCTACATGCAAAGACGTAATTACCAAGAAGAAAGGTATAGGAACCTTCTAAGAAAGGAAGATAAATCGAGAGAAAGAATGGGCATAAGTGACTGTCGGTGTTAGTCTTGCTGCCGGGTTGTTTACGCCTTACTACGAAGTGTTATTGGTGACGTTGCGGTTGCAGATGACAAAAAACGCGATTTAAATTGGGCGAGGTTTCAAAGAAATGATGCAGAGAATGACAGCTACTAGTCTCTGCGTGCTCTGATTACCTCTCCTAAGTCCTATCCTCGAGCTTTCCAATGCTTTTCTCTTCAATAATCTTTTATTAGATTTATAATATAAATTTTATGAACTTAGGTGTTTAGTCGATGGATTTAAGAGGGAGCCGATACGTGAGAAATAAAAAGTGAGTAATTGATTGCTGATTATCATTACGAGGATAATTATTTGATATTTTACTTTTGAGGAATCCTCTATACCCTCTATTTAATAGAGGAATGAAACTCATTTCTTAGTAGTGAATCTTTTTTTAAAATATTTTTAATATTAATTAATTAAATACAATTAATTAATTATAATGTAATTACTTAAAATATAAGTATATTTAATTAAAATATAATTATTTTATTAATTAAAATATTGTAATTAATTAATCAATTAAAATATAATTAATTAATTGCAACATAATCAATTAAAATATTATAATTAATTAATTAAAATATAATTCATTCATCAATTAAAAAATTGTAATTAATTAATTAAAATATAATTAATTAAAATATTATTATTAATTAATTAATTATATTATAATTAATTAAAAATAAATTTATTTCTTAATATTTTTTACAAACCAATCACTATTAATGGTAATGGTAACAATTCCTTCCTCTTAACTAACCATAATAATTATAATGATAATATTCATTCTCATTCCTCACTATATTCATTCTCATTCTTATTATCATTCTTTCATGCGAACCAATCGCTCCCTTAATAAAAGTAGTCGAGTATCATCAATCTTGATGTCTCCAAATAAGTAGGTAGTTTTCATTTTATTGAAGAATTTTTTTAAGATGAAGAGAAAAATCTCAAATGGTTATAGATTTACGCCTACACATTGTCAATGATTTTCTAGTTAGACCCAGAGAAACATCAGAGAAATTCCAACCTCATCAAATTCAGATCATTTCTCTTCAATTCTTACTCACTTACTCGAAGAAACCAAAGTTCATGATACCCAACTACTTTTTTCAACCTCATATAGTCTATACCACAGATCTAGATAATTTATAAGGAGTATTCGCTTTTTAATTTTCATATATAGACCTCAATATAAAGAATTGATCCAAGATCTAGATTAAACTAATGTGGTCTAAAATTCACTTATGCATAATAATACGTAACTCTGAAGTTTCCCTTTAACTCATCTCATTATGGCTAGAACAATACTATTCATATAGTCTTAATATTATATCGAAGAAAAGCAATTATAGCAACAATTATGATTTCTCTCCTAGATACGACATACACATCTTACCAAAATGCCTTGATCGACACCTTTTTGACCATCTTTAATAATGAAAGTGTCATTATGACTATTGCTGTAGACTTCAACATCAAGCTTGATGATTCGACTTTACCCATTAGACTGGAAGTTCAAATTCAAATTGTTGGAGTTAAGCAAGATCCTTCAGCTATCATGGTCTCACTTCATCATCAGATCATTTACATATTGCAAAACCATGCCCTAGATTTGAACTTTTAAAACTCTACACGAGCTACTCTTTATATGGTATTAGACGAGTCTTAAAATGAGACCACAATCATCCAGATTCCACACAATAACCATCACAACAATTGATTGAGTTAATGTCTATGTAATAGATCACAAATTACGAGAAAGAATTTTATACTCGTTGATGCTCTATTCATACTACCACTCCTCCAATCTTAAGAAGTTTGAAGGATGGAACAACAAAATTTGTTTTCAGCAAGTCTAGAGAAGAGAATCCAGAATCATCCAGAGCCTCCTCTTGGCCAACAATGATGATTACTCGATATTTTCTCATATAGAAGGCATTAGTGGTCCTTTAATCTACTTTGTCCACCCTGATGGACATAAGATGTATGTCAGCTATATCAATGACCAGTTCATCTAAGATGTAGATCAATGTGCAATTCAGATTGCAAATGTTAGATAGATGAAGACTCCAATAGTGATGATGAAATTTATGTTTTTCAATAGAGAGAAGATCCCAGCAGAAAGTCAATATCTCAATATCAACCGCAAAAGAAGATCCAACCCAAGCCTGATCAAGATGATGACTCGAGACTTTGGATTAGTCTTAGGAATCCTAAGCATAGATTAGAGAATCTTTCTGAACTATTAAGAGCAGTTGGAAAGGAGCATCTATTCCAACCAAGATGGTCTCTGCCAATAATTTTTCCAATCCCTAAAGAGGTTTCTAAACCATTACTTTGTATAATGATGAGATCATATAAGGAAGATTTTTCACCTTTGGAAGCCCACACTAACATAAATCACTAGGGTATTTGTGAGGCCATACTTAATATCAATAGGTATCAATCCACATGGCAATCATATATCAGTTTCTCCATTAGAAGAAGTAATAAATTAGCAGACACAACATGTTATAGCACAAAACAATGTCCTTAAGAGAATTAATTCAAAGCTTGATGGTCCATCTCAACAGACAGAAGGAATAAATTCAAAGCTTGATGGTCTATCTCTTCAAGCGTGACAATTACATCAATGACTACTCAATCAAGCTACCCAACTTGATTATGATTTAAAAAGATATATTGAACAAGATTATTGTGGATCAGACTTCTCCAAGAAGGAAAGGGAACTTCAAAAGGTTTGAGAAGAGCTCAAAAGAATTGAGCCAGGTATGGCTAAAGAACAATCCAGAGTTGTATATGAACCATACCCCTTTACATTTCTAGTCATAAGACCTACTTATAATACTCCATCCTATTATGACACCATTGACTATAGAAAAGTCTTCAAAATGTCCTATCCATTGTTCAGCCCTTGCAAAACTATCAAAACCCTCCAAGCCAAACCCGTTAACAAAATACATTTGGTTAACTTCTAAACTTTTACAAATCAATACACCACCAACCTCTCCACCAAAAGAAAAACCTTTCCTGGACACAACAAAAGAATCCATTCCTAACCAAAAATTCATAGATACTCTTCAACTAGTTCTAAATAGCTTTAAAAGTCACACAGTACCACATAGCTTTCATAATCACACTAATAACCAATATTTTGATTCTTTTACGAAAGACTCTGGACAAATTGTAGATCTTATTTGATTATCTCAAATGATGATGGCTATTCCACACTATTCTCAACCACCTATGGAAGTTAAACTTGAGGTTGATGATACTAAGTCAACGACCGAACCAATCAAACCATAAGTAACTCCTATCTATAAACCTACTTTAGGTTTATGGTTCAATTTTGATGACTTCCTACCAATAAAATGGAGAGATCAATTGTACAAATTCAGTGTCTGGATAGATCTTCAAATTATAAGGTCATATGTTTCTCTTAAAGACATCTTGGCAGAATTTGTCTCTAGAATGACGGAAATTTTAAGAGAATGGTTCCAAAGCCTTGGTGAATACAGATGCATGTAAGTTTTACAATTATTAGAAACTAATTCCTTGTTGATTTATAAAGAATTCATTGGAGATTTTTAGCTCATTGGCTAACAAAGCAGACATGAGTACTTTAAAATGAAGTTTAGCTCTATAAATAAGAAATATTTACAGAAGCATTTCCAAAGAATGACTGAAAAATATTATATGCTCAATGGCTTCAACAATGTTAATCTTTGATACATATTCATAGCCTCCCTTCCTGGAGAGTTGTAGCCAGAATTACAAAGAACAATCAAGTTTCTTCACAGAGACATGTCTGAAATCTCACTTAGAGAAATCTACCAACTAGCTTTGGTGATTTTGTATAAATTATGTGAACAACATAAGTTCTTTAAAGCTATTTTAAAGGGTGGGCCTTAACTAAACAAGTGTGCAAGAAGCCTTTCTTAAAGATCAAATGCGAAGATATGTAGAAATGTGCATGCGACATAAAAAAGAAGAAACACTTTAGAAGAGAACCATTAAGAGTTCACTCTTTCAACTTAACGAAGAAAAAGAGAATAAGATTCTTCAAGTGGCATGCTTTTGAAACTAGAAACCAAACCAGTGTTACTTTTATGGACAACTAGGTCATTATAGAAAAAGGTTCCCTAAAAAGTCCAAAAAGATATGAAAATCTTACAATCTATTAAAGCTATGATGCCTGTAAGAGATGACGAGGACATTGAGTCTCTTTCTTAATAACAATCTAATAAAGATGAAGGGACACTGTTTGCATTATTTGACTATGAATATAATGATAATGAAGTCTTGTCTCTTACAGAAGAAGATGATGAAGCAATGTACATGATGAAACGATCTTGTTTAAGCTAGAGCCTAGGAAGCTAGTAGTAACACCACCATAAGTCAAACTCCAGTTGCTCTTAAAAAGGTATCATAGACCAATTGTAGCTATTAGTTACATGGTTACAAGCTCTTATAAAAGTGTAATGAAACCATATATTCTTCCTTCAGAAGAATGGTAACCTTATGAGGAATACTTTACTGCAGCTGATGACAAATCCTTCAAGATAGACTTTATTACAAAAATAAGGATTAGTATAAGGTTCTTCCTAAATTGTATCATTTGGACAAAACTATTAGGAAGCAATCTTCCTGATCCTGACATACTTATTAGGATAAATGGTTATTGCCAAGAAGAAAAGCTATAGATCTTGCCAACAGGGATTTGTTTCAAACAAGATTTTGGTGAGTACACTAAAGACTACAACATCTTCGAGCTATAAGATGCTCCTACTAGATATGAAGATAGCAAAGATCAACTTTTACAATATTGTCTAAAAAGTCATGACCAATTCAATTATCCACATCCATTATGGTAGAATTTAGAATTTTATATCCAATTGTCATTCAAAAAGAATGAGGACATTTATTCAACAAAGGCTACTCATCAAGGAATGAATCCAGAATCTAGACTACTTAAAGATGGCAAAAAAGGAGTGTGTTATACTATTGAAATAAAGATTGATCGAGCTAACAAAATCAGAATCGGTATGTCAAGCTTTTTATATGAAAAAGGAGCAGAAAAGAATAGAAGAAAAAGGAGGTTAGTTATTAATTACAAGCCTCTGAATAATTTCCTTCAATATGTCGTTTCCTCTACCCAATATAAATACATGAGTCTTATTTTTTAAAGAGAAAAAAATAAGACAACATTACGCATTCCTAGAAGACAACATATAAAACCTAGATTTTGAAATTTGGGTATTGACCTAAAAAATCGACATAAGACAACATTACGCATTCCTAATGCCTAGTATTAGTGGAAATTCATGTAATTTGGGTCAAAATTTGCCCCATCATTGTTTCAAAGAACCATAATAAGGATCTATGTGATATTTGATTGAGTGTTTTAATTTACGTTAACGATATTATGCTTTATTCTCAAACTCAGCAAGAGCATTAAGCCCTACTAAAATAATTTTTGGATATAACAATAAGTATGGGATTATGCTTTAAGACTGCAAAAGCCAAATTTGATAACCCATATAGAATTTATACATATGAAATTTCATGATGGTTTCTACCAATCCAGCCACATATAATTGGTGAACTATTGAATTGCCCTGACACAAACCTTA
The DNA here is from genome assembly GCA_025629805.1 of Erythroxylum baracoense. Lineage (NCBI taxonomy): Eukaryota > Viridiplantae > Streptophyta > Magnoliopsida > Malpighiales > Erythroxylaceae > Erythroxylum > Erythroxylum baracoense. The sequence goes on from JAOTAY010000189.1 coordinate 23,288,291, forward strand.
TTATTAAACAAATCCAATATTTTCTGGGAATTATTAATTATATTAAGGATTTCATCCCTCATATGTCATAATGTGTTAGCCAACTGTCAAAACTATTGAATAAAAGGCTACCACCATGGGGTCCTAACCAAACAAAGACAGTCAAGCAATTAAAGAAGATCAATAGGCATCTACCTCCAATAAAGATTCCTAACAAAGGAAATCAAATCTTGTAAACTGATGTTAGTGAAGATTTTTGGAGAGCAATTTTAATAGAGGAGATAGAAGGACAACGATTTTATTGTGGACATGCTAGCAAACAATTTAAACCCTCAAAAAAGCATTATCATACAATTTGAAAAGAGATTTTTGCAGTCAAAAGAGGTATAAAAAAGTTTAATTTCCACCTTAGCCCTTATCTCTTTATAGTAGAAATGGACAATAAATCCTTCCCAAAGACACTAGATCCAAATAAAAAACTTCTGCCAAAGAGCCAATTACTTCATTGGAAAGATTGGTTCTCCCACTATAAGTTCACAGTTAAACACAATAAAGGCCATCAAAATATCTTAACTGATTTCCTCTCTCAACCTCAAAAGCATATCAGCCTTGTCACTCCTTTCTTAACCCCTTTCTAGCATACATTGTGGTACTTATGAGCGCTCTCGACTGGTATGCATATCCCTATTTAACATCAAGGCACCATATCTTACTGTGTTTGCATGAATGGCCCGCTCTCAAAGAATGAATTGTGGTACTAATGGGCACTCTCTACCTGCTATGCATATGCTATCTCTCTTTCTCCTTTACGGATCTATCAACATTTATGTGATGGAGAAAATGAAGGTTCCCTCGTATGGACTTTCCTTGAGTGGTATTAACCACTAATGAGATGGAGGACTCAACTCACACAAATTATTGAGGATCTTAGATTGTGGGAGACTCCATTTGAGAAGAAAACCACTCAACGCTTCTTTTTTCTTCATCAACCTTATAGCACATCACATGATGGATCTACCTACTCTGAGAATCAGGTGTATTTCTAACATACCTCAATAGAATGGCCAAAATATAAGGAAAATATTTTTAAAGGCCTTAGACACTTTCTTAAGAACCTAAACCATTTTCCTAAATATGCAACACTAGTTGTGTCTACATCTATTGGACCTTACCTAGGAGAATTCATTTCTAGAGAACCAAATATGCCAGAATTTGACATCCTAAACAACCTTATAGACTTGGGCTTAGACATTATTGGACCATCTCAAACTCAAGCCTCCTCTTTTTAAGATGCCCAAGATCCTGATGATGATATTCCTATCATTAATGAAAAGGAGCTAAACAAAATTTTGAAAGATTTATGCACAGAGGAAGTGAGCACTAATAAAATATAGAGAATAACTAGTAAAGATAGTGACAGCATAAGTGGAGTAGCTTCCCCATCAGATCTGCAATTATGACAAGAACCTATTTGACGATGACACTGATTAGGATTCCTCCTATTATTATTATGGGTCCCTCTATTTCAATTTATTATTTTAGGTTTCTTTTATGATGCAACTTCATTTTTATTCTTTTACTGTGTGATGTGATGTTGTTCTTATCTATAATAGTTGATGTAATTTTATTCTTATCTAGAATAGCTGATGTGATGTTGTTCTTATTCGTTTAGGGTGTAATATGACCTTGTTCTTATCCAAATAAGTTTGTCTTTTTGTAATCTCCTTTGCCTATATAAGCAAAGGACCTCTTCTATTGTAAACAAGTTTTTAATTTAGGCAAGTTTCCATTAGAAGTTTCAATTTAAGCTTTATTGTATGCAAGAAATATTAATATTTAATAAAAGTTGTGTGTTTTTATATGAATTCTCTCTAAAATTTCTCTCTCTCTTGAAAGCTTGATTCTTTAATAAGTTTACTTCCATCACACAAAGATATTAGTATGCTTTGCATTTGCCTTTGTATAAGGATACTGTGCATCAGAAAGTATCAGACCTATGATTATGTTTGAATTTTAAGTTATATGGGGAGGATTGGTTAGCTTAGATCCCTAAGAGGCAAGCCTCGAGAGTTGATTTCGTTGAGAAAAAGGGCTTGTGTATCAGATAGGATACCTAGAGTCTTAACTACAGTCATCTTTTTCTATCTTAGAGCTCTAATAGAGATCCGTTCTATCATATTGCTAGTGAATTTATGCAGTCTATCTCTTCATTTTATTGGTGGAACGTAATCAAAAGTGAACCATGGACCTGAAGTAGGATTGTAGATGGGAGTTAGTTGTGATTTGACTTGTTTAGTTATTAACTCAGCACCGTCAACCTCAGGTTCATCTTCTATGTATAGTTGAGAAGAGTGTGGAATAGTCATCATCATTTGAGATATGTGACTGAGATCTGTAATCTATTCAGAGCTTTCTAAGCTTTTTGTAAAAAAATTCATAATCTTAACTATCAGTGTGACTGTCAAAGTTACGTGGTATTGTGTAAATTTTATAGTTATCTGAATTGGTTGAAGAGTGACTATGAATTTTTTATTAGGCATGGGTTCTTTTGTTGTGTCCGAGGAAGGTCTTCTTTTAGTGGAGAGGTTAGTGGTGTATTGAATTATAAAGGTTTAGAAGTTGAAGAAATGTCTTTTGTTGGCGAGTTTGACTTGGAAGGTTTTGATAGTTTTGTTATGGATAGGACATTTTGAAGACTTTTATATAGTCATCGGCGTTAGGATAAGATATAGTGTTATAAGTAGGTCTTATGATTAGAAATGTTGAGGGGTGTGGTTCATATCTAGCTCTGTATTGTTCTTTAGCCATATATCACTCAATTCTTTTGAACTCTTCTCGAGCCTTTTAAAGTTCCCTTCCCTTCTTCAAGAAGTTTGGTCCATGATAATGTTGGTCAATATATCTTCTCAAATCAGAATCAAGTTGGATAGTTTGATTGAGTAGTCGTTGATGTAATTGTTGCACTTAAAGAGATATAACATCAATCTTTGATCTTAGTCCTTGTGTTTGTTGGGATAGACCATTAAACTTTGAATTAATTCTGCGAAGGACATTGTTTATGGCCTTATAGATACCCCAGTTGTTTTATTAGTATGATCTTCCAAAGGTGAAAAATCTTCCTCATATGATCTTATCATTATACAAGATAATAGTTTGGGTATCTCTTTAGGGATTAGAGAATTATTGGCAAAGAGCATCTTAGTTGGATTAAGTGTTCATTTCCAACCACTCTTAATAGTTTAAAGGGATCTTTTGGTCTAGGCTTAAGGTTCCTAAGACCAATCCAAGGTCTCAAGTCATCATCTTCATTATGCTTAGGTTAGATCTTCTTTTACGGTTGGCACCAAGATCTTGATTTTTTTTCTAGGCTCTTCTCTCCATCGAAGGACATAAACTTCGTCATCACTAGCAAAGTCTTCATCCATCCAATATTCATAGTTTGAATTGCACATAATTGGATATAAATCCTAGATGAAATGGCCATTGACATGGCTGAAACACACCTCATATCCATTGGAGTGGACAGAGTGGATAGGAGTACCATTAATGCCTTCTTCATGAGAAAATGCTAGATTAATCATCATTATTGGCCTATAGGAGGCTCTGGATGATTTTGGATTCTCTTCTCTAGGCTTGTTGAAAACAAAATTTAGTGTCTTTAGATAAGTGAGTAATTTCTACAAGGTTTTTATTTTATTTGAGAGAGTTTTCTTAACATGACAAGAAATTTGTCTTAAAAAGAGCTAAAAAGAAATAATCCGAATTTGATGAGATTGAAACTTCACTCATATTTATCAAAGTCTCTCCCTACTCATTCTTATCAACAATAACTTTAGATATTTATCTATCAAAAATAAGATATTTCAAAGACTTATTTCTACATAATGTATAAGAATTTTATCACTATACAAAAATTTACCTATAAAGAAAATAAAACAGTAATTGAATGAAGATAAATTAGAATTCCTATTAGAAGCATTATTATAAGCATTGATTGTCAAGTAACCAGAGAGAAAGATGAATAAACATTGATATTTTAGATAATATATATATATAAGACTTCTAGTATTGCGCATCAAATCTTTTGTTCCAATTACTCTGTTCTAACTCAGTTTTATTAAATTATATTCATATATTCATGTAGAGTTTATATAAATATATAGATGAAATTTAACGGAACATAATAGAAATATCATAAGAGATATGATCCTTTAATATTGGAAATATCAAATTAATAAAAATATCGTGGGTTTTGAATAAAACAATAAAAAATGTGGAAAACTGCAGGGTCGCGTAAGAAAATTCCTTTCCTTCCCATAAACTACTACAAGATTACGGGGAAATCTGTTGAGAAGAGAAATGCGGAGGAATGTGCGAAAGGAAATGATTGCGAACAGACACAGATACTTTCTGAAAGTAAAGAAAGGTAAAGGTTGTTCCAACATATTATCCGATGAACAAAACAGGGCTCCCGAGTCTTCGAGTTCACGGGCGGAGAGATGGAGAAGGAATCTCTCAGAACTCAACTTAACGAGCATTATTTTGTGGCCGCATACTATTCTAGTTCGTCTTTTTCTTCTAAAGTACAGTAAAAGCAAATCACAGTCAAATCAAAAATATGAGTTTTATGAATTTTAAATCATCCCAACTTGTTCCTTTTCCCTGTCCACTTCAGAGATCTAAGTAAATGAGGGTACGGCAATATCTGGACAACAGATGAGGTGAGGTAAGGTAAGGTTTACTCGGTGCCATTTCATGTCGATTCTGTGCATTAATCTTGCATGCATTACTGTAAACTCCAGAAGCTGAAAAACATGCCAAAACGAAAAGGGAACTTCCGAAACTCTTTTCTTTGTCCATTTCTAATCTTACGATAAAATCTTAACTTTAGCAATTATAGAAATTATTATTAGGTTATAAATGAGCAACCCTATTGCAGAGGTTCACTTTAATTATATACTCAATGAGTCAGTCGATTGATGACAAAATAGTCAGCTAATGCATATCATGACAACTTATGTGTGGCCTACCATGCAACTATCACACCGACAGTTCCATCATCTGCTTCCATGGATGCATTGTCAGCCTTGAATATAATTCCGTATGCATAAAAGACGGCATCAAGTTCATGAATATGAGAAGTAGTTATTGACGTTAGGGAATGCAAGGAGAGATTAATTATTTCTTGTTCATTTGTTATTTTCCTTTTCCAGATCTATATCATTTCGTCCTCTATTTTGATGACCAAACCGATAGACATAGTTTTGACTGCAGCTAATACACGTACAACATAGAACAGGAAGTACACTTATGCAAAGAGAGTCACTTTCTACACGGCAAAAAAGCTGTACCAAAGAAAGATCAAGCCATTACCGAATCTTTACATTTTTCAATGTGTTCAAATCCGCGATAATGTTCAGGTGATGCAGTTTATGTCTACCAAAAAGATGACTGCTGCTTAAGCAAGATGAAGGACCAAAGTTCAAGTGATGCAGGTTATGTCTAGCAAAACCGATAAATTTGTTAAATTAAATTATAGTTGATAATTGATAAGATATCAGATTGAGAGGTGCAGTTCCCTCATAAATAAGATAAAAGGATTTGCATTAAAATCAAACTATCTGATTCTTATAAACAAAAACTTAGGTGCAGTAGTTCTTCCAAGGGCATAAACCATACCCTTCTTTACGATCATATACAAAGTAGAGCACCATGTTACCTGCAATTTTTGATAACATGTGTGCGCTCCTTTAACTGTTAAAACCACTTGGCAGCTCCATAAATCTACGTAAATGTTAACGAAGAAGAACAAACAAAGAACAACATATAAGAGAGATACTACAGAGAACAATGCAAGAGGGACACTACAGAGATTTCGCATAAGGACATAACAGAAACTCCAGTGCTAGTTAGACTGTGCTAGCTGGACAGTACAAATTTGTTATAACAGAATAAATCTCATCCCTCTATTTTATTTTGTACTTCCCCACAAGTATATGGTCAATATCAAACCAACAAATGTATAAATGTGTATCTAAACAAATAATAAAATAAGACACGATTCCTATTCATGTACTTCTTACATGATATCAGAGATTCCACTGACCAACGTCAAAAATGGAAGAAAACTCTGGATCATCAGCCACCACTCTAAAGGTACATCATTATCTTCTCTTGATTTTTCAACTCTAATAAAGACCCTAAACTTCAATCTACCCATCAAACTTGAAAAAAAAAACTTTGTAAATTGGAGAGCCCAAATCCTTGCAGCCATTAGAGCCCTTGAGCTTGAAAACTTCATCAACACAACACCTCCTCCTCAGTTCATCATTATAGACACAAACTAGATTATTGAAAATGTAGAATAAAAACCATGGCGAAGAAGAACAAATCAACTATTGCTATGCTGGTTATTTTCAACAATCAGAGAAGAAGTAATAGAGTAGGTAAATCACTCAAATTCATCATACCAAGTCTGGCAAATTTTGGAGAATCTCTATGCTCAAACATCCATGGTTAGAGTTCTTCAATTGAAGCATCAACTTTTAACTATTAAAAAGGGCTCACATACTATATCAGAATATATGCAGAAAGTTAAAACTATAGGAGACTCACTTCAAATAGCAGGACATGCAATCACTAAGTATGAATTAATATTAAGTGCTCTTAATGGTCTTAGTCATAAATATGATCCTGTTATGGTTTATCTAACACACTCTATGAAAGCTTCAACTCTACAAGAAGTGCAATACTCTCTTATGATGCATGAAACAAGAATAGAGCAACTGAACATAATTAATCAAGAAGAAATCTTATTACCAACTGCAAACTCTGCAACCTTTAATCAAAACAATTATCGAGGAAGAAGTGGATTTAGAGGAAGAGAAAATTGTGGGCGAGGAGGTAGATGGAATGGAAACAGAATCTTTTGTCAACTATGTCACAAACTAGGCCATGAAGCACTTAAATGTCACAAAATGTTTGATGTCTCTTGGCAAGGCAACACTACCCACCATAGAGACTAAACACATTTAGTCAACAGACACAAAACAATACACAAAACTATCATCAATCCCATTTGACTCATAATCAGCATAGATATCCCTCATCTGAAGCAGTAAATAATAATACATGGTTTATAGATAGTGGGGCTACAAATCATGTCATAGTAGACTTCAACAATCTGTCAATAAGTTCAGAGTATGGTGGAAAGGATCAACTCACTGTTGGTAATGGTAACTCTCTTCCTATTGCTAACATTGGCTCATCTTGCATACATTTCCTAAACAATGTACACATACCTCTTGCACTAAAACAAATTTTGCATGTTCCAAACATAACCAAAAATCTACTCAGCATTTCTAAACTTACCATAGACAACAAAATTTCTGTTGAGTTTATTAAAGGAAGTTGTCTGTTTAAGGACAAAGCAATAGGGAAGATTCTTCTCAAGGGAATGCTTCAGGATGGCCTCTACAGCCTCAAAGCCACTAAACCACCCAACAAAATCAGGCCAATCATGCAAACATATTCTGAGTCTAGTTCTTCCCAATAAAAAGTTTCTTTTTTAAAAGGCAGTCATTGTGAGGCAAACATAGCACATAAAAATGTAAATGTAAATGTTTAGCATGCCAAATTAAGACATCCTTCCAACAGTATCTTAAAACAAAATTTGAGTTCAATAAAGTTCAATTTCAAGTTCAAGAATATATCTCATTGTGATGCTTATAAGCAAGGAAAATTGAACCAATTACCTTTTCAAACTTATGATATAACTGCTCAAAATCCTTTAGAAATTATATACTCAGATATTTGGGGACCCTCTCAACATCTCTCAACTAAAGGGCATAAGTACTACCTTTTTTTGTTGATGCTTATATAAGATTCACTCGACTTTATCCTCTAAAACTAAAATCTAACACTCTATGAGTCATTGTCAAATTCAAAACCAATGTAAAACTTCAATTGAACAGGAAAATCAAAGCTCTACACACTGACATGGGAGATGAATACAAACCTCTCTTATCTTATCTCACAAAACATGGAATACAACCACGTTTTAGTTGTCCTTACACTCACCAACAGAATGGTGTTTCCGAAAGGAAACATAGATACATCACTGAAATGGGAGTAACCTTTTTATCCTATGCTCACATGCCACTCACCTATTGGTTAGAAGCCTTCTCTATAACCACCTATCTTATCAATAACCTCCCATCTCCAAGACTAAACAATCTCTCACCATTTGAAAATTTGTACAACAAACCACCGCACTATCTTCATCTCAAGACCTTTGGTTGTACTTGTTTTCCCTCTCTTAGATATTACTCTCATCGTAAATTTGGGTTTCACACCAAAAAATGTGTCTTTCTTAGGTACAGCTCAATGCATCAATGTTACAAATGTTTGACTAATTAAGGGGAAATCTTAATATCTCGTCATGCTGTATTTAACGAGGAAGAATTTCTATTTTCTCAACTCTTTCCCATATACTCAAACTATCCTATAGCTTCATCAAGTGTCCCTACTTTCACTCTAACCTTAACTTCAAATTATACACCTTCACCTTAATGAAAGGCTGTCACGAATCACTCCCCCACTGTAGAATGTTCTCATTCAACTGAATTCTCCAACAGATAAGTAAGCTCTCAAAATCCTTGCTCACTATCACATTCTACAGCTTCACTAAACAATCAAACTACTTAACCTAATCCCATTCTGTCAACCACACCAAATACTTAACCAAATCCTTCATTCCCATTCATACAAAGTATTCATCCAATGCAAACTCGATCCAAAAGTGGAATTTTCAATCCGAAACTCTATTCCTCCTCTCTTGCCTTAAATCCTCACACTGAACCAACAACAATTTCTAAAGCTGTAAACAATCCTATATGGTTTCAAGCTATCTAAGATGAATTCAATGATCTACCATCCATATTTTTGGCACAAAATGGGTGTTTCGGACTAAATATAATGCTGATGGGATTGTCTCTAAACACAAGGCCAGATTTGTTGCTAAAGGGTTTAATCAAACTCCTGGCATTGATTTTTCAGAAACTTTCAACCCTGTTGTGAAAGCCTCAACAATTAGAGTAATTCTTTCACTTGCTGTCTCCCATCACTGGGAGATTCAACAAGTTGATATCAACAATGCCTTTCTACATGGGGACTTACATGAAACTGTTTATATAAATCAGCCATAAGGATTTGAAAGCAGAACACAACTGCATCATGAATGCAAACTGGCTAAAGCTCTCTATGGATTGAAACATGCTCCTAAGGCTTAGTTTTACAAATTGAAACATGCACTGTCTTAATGGGGGTTTCATAATTCAAGGTCAGATACTTTTCTATTTTATTCAAGCAAAAATGGAATCATTACAATGCTACTAGTCTATGTGGATGATATCCTAATCATAGGAAATTTGACTCAAGCAATTCATGCAGTTATCAGTCAATTACAGTCTCAGTTTGCAATTAAAATGCTTGGAAGCATAAATCATTTCCTTGGTTTTGAAGCATATAGAAACAGAAATGGATTATATCTTTCACATAAACAATATATTGAAGATTTACTTACTAGAACCAACATGTCGTCATGCAAGCTCTACTCCACACCGATCACTCTAGTAACCAAATTGTCTCTGCAGGATGGCACACCATTTGAACACCCAAAGCTCTACCGAAGTACCATAGGAGCACTTCAGTATTTGTGTAATACAAGACCAGACATCAGCTTCGCAATTAACAGATTAAGCCAATTTTTACAAAATCCTCTAAATACACACTGGATTGCATGTAAAAAGGTTTTGCGTTACCTGAAAGGAACCTCATATCTGGGACTACTCTTTCAACCATCACCTACTCCTCTTGATCTCTATGCCTATAGTGACTTCGATTGGGCTAGCTCTCTCGATGATTGTAAATCAACAACTGGAGGATGCGTATTCTTGAGAGGAAACCTAATTTTTTGGATCTCTAAGAAACAAACGACAATAGCTTGATCCAGCACCCAGGCTGAATACCGAGCCCTATCTCAGGTATCTACTGAACTCATCTACCTCACATCTTTGCTATCTGAGTTAGGGTTCTCTCTAGTATACAAAGCCATTTTGTGAAGCGACAACAACGGAGCTCGATCCCTAGATCAAAACCCACTCTTTCACTCCAGAACAAAGCATATCGAAATGGACGTACACTTTATAAGAGACAAAGTGGAAAAGGGAGAATTGGCGGCCAGATACGTTAATACTAATAATCAACTCGCTGACATCCTCACAAAACCCCTAATTTCGGTGAGATTTTTGTTTCTGACCACCAAACTGAACCTAGTTCGAAGCCCTCGGTTCAGTTTGAGTGGGGGTGTTAACAAAGAAGAACAAACAAAGAACAAAACAAAGAACAACGCAAGAGGGACACTACAGAGAGCAACACAAGGGGGACACTACAGAGATTACTCATAAGGACATATCAGACACTTCAATGCTAGCTGGACAGTACAAATTTGTTATAACAGAATAAATGTCAACTCTCTATTTTATTCTATACTTCCTAACAAATGTATGGTCAATATCAAACCAACAAATATATAAATGTGTATATGAGCAAATAATAAAATAAGACACGATTCCTATTCATATACTTCTTACAATAAATACATGCTTTTGTGGGTTATTTTTTTAGTCTTTATAAGCTCTTCAACAAACCGAATTGACAAGGGACCACAAATAATCCTTTTCTTTTATCTACATTTTGAAAAATAACGTGAGTATTCATGTTACATTCAATAAAGAATTAATATGTTAGTGCAGTGTCATATTATTGCATGCTTGATGGAGTCGGGGAGATTAATAATTTGAATATTTACAAGTTTGTTCTGAAATTTTAGTGGAACATGATTGGATAGATGATTAAGCCCTGCTCCTGTTATTGTTATGATCATCGATACTTTATAATGCTTAGCGATGTAAATTAATTGGAGAACACACGATAAACACCTATTATGTAAATAACTCTTTATTAATTACTTCGCCAGTTTGAATTATTAACTATTTTTAACCATAATTTATTGCTCTAAACAAAAGAAACTCCATGAGATGAGCATCACTCCCTCGGTCGGTGCACGTGCCCCGCAACACGATTGTGGAAATTAGCATCGACTCAAGCTCCGCCTTAAGTGAGTCTCCTCTCATCTCTTATCTAATGGTTACTCTCTGTGTCTCTACTCTCTAATCTCTATCGCCCAACAAGGGTCCTTACAAGATTCCTGAGTCATAGAAGTAGAACTCCTTGCTGATACTATTTGTTCAAATGTTGCATTCAACAGGCGATGAAGACACAAGCTACAGTAACTACAACTTCAACGAAGCCAATACCCTAAAAGCACTCAACAATCTCTCTTCGTCATCTTCTACGTCTTCATCTCCTTCATCCTTTTCACCTTCCAATCTCTACAACCATACTCAGAGACCTAAAACCATGGAAGAGGTGTGGAAGGACATCAATCTTTCTTCTCTTCATGACCATCCTTATGTGGAACACGTTCTTTCTGCAATTCCAAGGCCCTATAATAATCCTCATCACAATCCCAACTTCTTGCTTCAGGACTTTCTTGCTAGACCTCTCGAAAAAGATCCACCTATCTCTAGTAATCAAGCTAACGCAGGCATCTATGACTCTTCAGCGCCACATCCTGCTACAGTGTTGATCTTGAATTCGGGTCTTGGGTTTGAGTTTCTCGACAGTTCCAGTCCTCTTAGGCATGGTCTGCATTTGCAGAGCCACCATCCAATTTCGAATATTAACTCATTTAACACCCCTTTTGAGGCATTAGATTCGCCTTCTGGCTTGCCTTGTTTTGCTAAGAAAAGGGTTCAAGAATCCAATAGCAGCTCCGGTGATCGCCGGCATAAACGTGTGATCAAGAATCGAGAGTCTGCTTCCCGATCTAGAGCAAGAAAACAGGAAAGCACATCTCCGAATGTTCCTGTTCCACACCCTTATATAAGTATTTTGCATCCTGACGAGTGACCCTTCCTTTTCATTCTTGTTGCCATATTTACCTTACAGGCTTATACGAATGAGCTGGAGATCGAAGTGGCACATTTGCTGGAAGAGAATGCGAGACTCAGGAGACAACTAGAGGAGGTAATTACTAGCAAGAAGAAAATGCAACTAAAACCCAAGTCTTCCTTTGTTTCTGTTTCATTGTTAGATCTCCAAACTTCCAATAAATTCTTACATCAGTTGGAGTCTAAGATTATAGTATTTGAAAACTACCAGATGTGGCCTTTTACGGGTTAAAAATTGATAATGTCTTGTATGCATTTTTTACCAGTTACAGAGAGCTGCAGCCGTTCAACTCCACAAAAAACACACTCTTTATCGAACGTCAACGGCTCCATTTTGAGAAATATCAGAGCTTTCGTGCCGACTTGCAAGCTGTCTTTTTTTTGAAACCCTTGGAAGCAAGTCTCTTTGGAAGTGCGAAAAAGAGAATGGAAGAGGTAAAAGAACGGGAAAAGTTAAAGTATGTAGTTGTAAATCTTTTCTTGTAGGAGATATGCACCTCTCGCAGAGCAGTGGCTTTTAGAGGAAACAACATGTTTTTGTCGGGAAAAAAAAGGTTGTCCTGAGATTACTTTTTTTTTCTTTTTTCCAATCAGGCACGAACATAAGACATTGGTGGCCGTGGGCCTTTGGTAGCTGCGTATTCCTTAATTTTCCTTATGGTTCAAAACATGGTTTCTGGTTCAGGAATGTCAAAAATTTGGGCATCCCCACAAAGATGAATAGATGATTTCTCTGTTAGGCTGCAAGAAGATGTAGAGTAGAAAAATAAACACGTCTTACTAACCTGCGTTTGTTTGCTGTCCTCATGAGTGGGGACAGAAGACAGGGACAGAAAAATTCTGTCCCTGACCTGTTTACTTGCTGTCTCTACTAATTTCTGTCCCGACTCCGGAGACAGAGACATAAAATTTTTGTTCCTTCCAAAACCAGA
>JAOTAY010000189.1:23313682-23328330 GCA_025629805.1 Erythroxylum baracoense
GCTGGGTGGGGCGGGCGGGGTGGCGTGGCACGGCCGGTGGTGGCAGCAGGCGGGCTGGCTCTGGCTGGCGGTTGCGGTCCTTGGGTTGGGGAAGCCGGGGCTCAAGCGGGGGCTTGTCCCTCGCTGCCTCCGCCCCTGACTGTAGTTGAACATTTGCTATTCAACTCAATTTTATTAATTTCTCGTACTTAAGGTGTTTAACGCAAAATTTAAAGCAAGCCAACGTCTTTCACCAAGTTTAAAAAAAAGGACATCAATAAGAAAAGAAAGATGTACAAAGATTTAGTCATAAGCATAATGAGGTCTATTGCATAAGAAACAACCACAACTTTTCTTGAAAAATTTCTCACCTTGTTCAGGTTGCCTAGTTTGTTTAGACGTTTCTTTAAGACCATTCTCCCTTTTCTTGCCCTAGTCTTTCTTCTTCTTTCCTTCACCTTCTTTTAGTTAGTTTCTTTTGACTTTTAAAAAGAGGAGGATGATTTGGTTTCCCTTGGCACCCTAAAATCTTCCAAAACATTTGCAACTGCAATAGCACCCATAATATCCTTGACATTTTGTTATTGCAACTTTATTTTCACCGAAGGTTGTAATCTTGACATGAATTTGATTAATACATCATCATATGACATATTCTCAATATCAAACATTAAGGAACTAAATTTCTTAACATAATTGCTTACTGACCCATCTTACTTTAACTGCTTTAAGGTAACTTTCGTAAGCCAATAATTGTTGTTAGGAAGGAACTGATCCTTTAACTCCTTTTTCATCTTATTCTATATATCCACGGGAGGATGACAAGCATTGATTTCAGTAGAGGTTTGAGTTCTTTAACATAATTTTGCATCCCTATTGAGATACGTTAGTGAAATGTTCACCTTTTCTTCTTTCGTCACCTTAGCAACTGCAAAATACTGCTCCATATCCCACAAGAAGTTTAAGTTCCTTAAAATTTCGAATGCCCTTAAAAAGTTATATTCTTGCACCTTAAGCATAGTGCTTTTAGCATGTCCCATATCCTAAATAGCAATGACATGTTTGAGGATTATCATCTAAAAAATTTCCTTTTATTGTTCTTTAATCAAGTTTACCACTTGTTCTTGCAATGATTGGATATGCCTCTTTAACACATCAAAATGTGATGTATAAGAAGGGACTTCCTCTTCACCTGAAGGTAAAGGATTGATGATTGGTTATTAAGATTATTGCCACCCATCATTAATCGCCAACACTACTTTGATACCAAATGTTACAAAGACTTTGCAATTAACTCTAAATTCGTACCTAAAATGAGCCAAAGTTTAGGTATGGTACTCGATCGCTTTAACTATACCTTACCAATTCCCTCATGTTTAAGGTATTTAATACAAATGCTAGATCAAATAATGTGATTCACTAAACCTACAAAGGAAAATGGATAACAATAAGAAGAGAAACATGCATAAAGCTTTTACAACAAAATTGCCAATCTTTATATTACTCACAATTGATAAAAAGTTTACAAAAGCTCCAAGTCTCTCTAATGAATGAAGCCTTTACTCAAATAAGGTATTTATAGGCCTTTGGATACTTTTTGGGCAAACATACAAGAACGTAGGCATAAAGCCATTAAGGAACTAACTGAGTAGGTGGTTAAAATCTCCAACCACTTTAGGCACTACTTTAATTGGTGGTTTGTATAACTTACCATTAACCCACTTCTAAGTAAAAGATAGATATGATAAATGAAGATAAGAAAACTCATCCATGTTCTTTGCCATGTCCTTCCACTTTTTTGATGATTCATCTTTGTCACATCCCTATTGATCTTCATCCAAAGGTGAAAGTTAGCCAAGTTTCAAGCCAATTCCTACATAGTTCGACTGATGTGCATACATGGTCTCATCCATTTATCCATGGTCCATCATTTGAGGCTAATTCATCTTTAATCCCACTGAAGATGTCTAAAGAAGTCCAACTCGCCTAAACTAAGTTGACTAATGCCTCACGGTCCATCAAAGCTAGTCAATATATGATTGATTAACTTAGAGTAATTAGGAAAAATGTTCCATTATTTTGAATTAGTATCAATTTTGGAGATCTTTAGCCAAAGTAAAATGACATCTTAAAATAGTTTTCAAACATCATTAATAAAATTAATTACTAGTGGAACTATGGGCTACGATTATGGTCTACACCATAAACAGCGCGGACAGTCTCCCGAATGCGACTTACCGAGGGACATTTGGGACTTTTTGGACTCGGGAAATCCTAGGGTTTACCTGAAATAGAAAAGAATATATAAAGAAAGAGAAAGAACCCTAAAATTACCTCCGACTTTTGCCACTTTGGGAAAACTCCAAGAAGAAGAAGAGAGCAAAGAGGAAGAAGAGGAGAGACAAGCGGGCTTCTATTGCTGTTACTTTCTTGAGCCATCCTGATCCCATCTAATTGACATTTCCTTTTCATCTTTGACATTTTTCTTCTTTGAATGTGTAAGATGGATATGATGATGTTGATAGATTTGGGATTGATGATGATTTTCTAACTTTTCTTTAAGAATTTAAACTTGATTCAATGTTAATCTAGTTGTTTTTGTGTTAATTCATTTGGGTGTTGTGATTATTTATTGTAACTTCATGCTTCAGTAATAAAACAAGAGAGTGAACCAAATGCAAAATGATTGGGTTGGTTAATGATAGTTAATTGACCTAATAGATCATGCAAATAATCAAATTGGTAACAATACAGAGAGAGATCTTGTGTGAGGACCTGGTTGTTTAATAAAATGCTTAAAATCTGATTAGGTTGTAGGCTGATTGTTAATCGAGAGATTACATGTTCAGTAATGCAACTTAATTAGGGTTTATCAATTAAGACTTGGTGATTATAACTCGAGAGAGAGTAATCCATCCTTCGATAGTCTATAACTAACACCATATTAACACCAAAGTGATAGGTTAGCATTGATGATAGGATAAATCCCTTTCTCATAATTTTGGTATTTTTCTTGTGTGATTTTCTATTGTGAATTTGGTGGTGCTCAATATTCGATTTTATTTGTGTTAATTTTACAAATAAATTTTCTATCAATCATCTTTACGTATTTACTTTTCCGTTTGTTTTTATTTTCATTTCAGTAATTCTTTAGGCCTTAGATAACTTAGAATTAGATTAGTTTGAAAACTCCTTAAGGGATCGACACCTCAAATACTACATTTATGACCTGTGCACTTGCAATATATTGAGGGTTTTAAATAGATTAAAACTTGCCTCAATAGAGCCTTTCGAGAGATGATTAGTGAAGTTGGAATACAAAGATGACCAAAATATTATCAAATATTGAATAATTCTATGAAACTTGTCAATAAGCTATCTAAAGTATAAATGATCATTGATAATGAGTTGTAGGCATTAATTCTTCTCAGTTCATTACTTGAGAGTTGGGATACTGATAGATGGATTTTTTACTATATTTTACCACCCATATTTGATCTATTTCGCTTGATATTTTATACTTTTATCGTATATTGGTACTTAATTTGCTTTAAGTGCATTTACAGGTAATAATTGCCTTCATGGACTTAAAGGAGAGAAATTCGGATGAAAATGTAGTGTAAAACAAAAAATTAGCAATCTTTAAGGAGTGCACGGCCGTGCACTTTTACGATGTCCAATGATTTTCAATAATGCATGTTCTTATGCACGGCTGTGAACACTATTGTCCATAACCTTAAAACCTAGATTTTCATATAAAAGGGAAGTTTTGATGGAAAATAAGAGGAGGAGACTTTGGGAGGCAATTTCTAGACATGGAGAATATTGAGAAGGGACGATTTTGGTGATGAGAAGCGGGAAACAAGAAGAAATCATTAAAAGATCCATTAGAATTCAAGATCAAGAACTCATTATTAATTTTAGTTTTAGTTTTTTTCCATCAAAAATCTAAAATCAATTCTCAGGCTAGGTAATAGGTGAAGGGTAAGTATTAATATTCACAGTCTTCATAGGATCGATCTGTACTTCATGGTACTAACTACAACTACGCCATGCACTTGCGGTTTATTAAAATATTGACCAACTAACAAAATAAGTCAATCAAGTTTTTAGTGCCATTATCGGAGACTTTGATATTAGGAAAGCCTAAATGCTATTACTCTAATCATTTTTATTTTATTTTATTTTGTTTTGTTTTATCTTTGTTTCCATTTTGTTTTGTTTTGTTTTGTTTTGTTTTGTTTATTTTATTTTATTTTATTTTATCTTATTATATTTTTAGCTTATTAATTTAATTATCTTTTGAATTTCTCTACTTGATCTTAAGTTTGCAGTTTATTATAGGAATTATGATTCATTGCATAGCCACTGCTCATAATGGAAGGATGAAGTAGACAATATTTTAATAGGAGCTAGAATATGTCTTCGCAAACTATGATATCACTATATAGGAGACCGAACATATGCTATCAACCTCATGGTACAGTATACAGGAATAACTACAATTTATAATGGAGCAATTCTTATGCTTATGGATGGAATAATCATGCTCCAGCTGAATACTTACAACACCAAACACCTTTAGTTAACGAGCCAACTCTGGAAGATAAATTAATGGAGAGTGAATAAAAGACAAAGGTTAGCTTCATGAATGGAGGGACAATTCGAAAAGAGCTTCCAGAAGAAAAAGAAAGTATTGCATTCAATGAGATATTTTCTTCACTTACAGATGATGAGTACATTTGAGTTTCCAACCATTTTAGAGTGAAGAAGCGACAATAGTCGATTTCATGAATGAAGATACATTTCAAAAAGGCAAAGAGGTAATTGCTACTCTGAGAGATATGATGATTGAGTATATTTAAGATTCAAACATGAGGCATCAGAAAATAGGGCTCGTATATAGAATATGGTTAATCAAATTGGCTAGCTGATGGATATATTATTTGACAAGATGTAAAGAAGTTTGTCCAGTTCTACTGAAACTGATTCTATTGATCGAGAGACTATCACCCTTAGTAATGAAGAAGAGCTTCCTGAAGAAGAAGATGAAGAAACCTCCATCCAAAAAGAGGAAGTAGAGAAGCGGTAGAAGGTAATTGAACAAGATGAGTCAAAAACCTATTTCTAGGAAGAAGAAGAAGAAGAAGAAGAAGAAGACTGATAGAGGTGATTGTGGAAGAACTGGTAGAGGAACCAAGTAAGGAAACTACTGACGAGGTGTTGGTAATGACCTTAAGTACGGAGGGTTCCCACTTCTGCCATGATAAGCTGCTTGAGCCCATCGACGATTCAGGGAGTTTTCTTATTCCCTCTTTCATTAACAGTTTGTCATATAAAAAGGGAATTATTGCTAGGAATTGGATTTATTAATTTGATAAATTATGTCCTTGTTATTATCTTACAATAAGTGGCTTGTTTACAGGATATAAAACTGCTTTGCGGAGAAAATGGTGGAAGCAAGCCACTGATTATTGATCCAGGATGACGTCAATATACAGGTTACATCGAGCTAAAGACGTTAAAGAAACATTGTATGGGAGGCAACCAATGAATTAGGGTAGATTTCATTTTATGATATTTTCTTTTTCATGTTTCTTAATTATTTTTTTATTATTTGTTTTATTTTCTTTTATCTTTTTATCTCTTTTTCGTTTATGTTTTGCAAGGATGTTAGTCTGATATTAGATGAATCTGATTCAGAAAATTGTCACAATTAGGAAAGTACCAAAAACCCTCTTAGTTATTTTTAATGCTTATACTGTACATTGAGGACAATGCACAACTTTAAGTGTGGGGATGAGTTTAAAGAATTTTTAATGATTTTATTTAAATTTTTATAATCCTAATTATAAATTTTATTAACTGATATCTTGAATTGGGTGAAATCTGTCCATGATTTCTATATGTTATTGTTGAATATTTATTTGAATTAGTGTGCAAAACGATGATGGTTAGAATAAAATTAGATTTCTAAGTCATATTTTTCGTAATCAATGAAATTTTCAAGTTGAATGAAAATTGCATATTATTTACACACACATATACCAATTCTTTTTATGAGCTTTTGAGCCTAAGAGCAAATTTTTGAAAATTTTAAAGCTCTTGTTTTTCTTTCGTAAATGTGCTATCGTGTATAGTAGGATAATTCTGGAACTTGGCCTTATTATGCATGTTAAGACCACAGTTGTTAAATTAGAAGCGTTGACATGATGAAGGCATTTAGATTCAACAACTTGCTTTAGCCTATTTTTTTGAAAATTACCATACCCAAAAATTATCCTTTAGGAATAATCAAGTTGAACCTTAACCTTTTTCATTGATTAAACCCAATTTATATACCTTTATCCTATCTTTCTTTGAAGACTCTTTTTATTGTTCTGAACCCTAAAGGTTATTTACATTATTTACTTATTTGAGAATTGAAATTTGTGAAAGGTCCAATATGTTGAATTATGGTACTGATTGGAATGTTGAAAAAATAAAACAAAAAATAGAAAAAAGAAAGAAAAAAGAATAAGTTTATAAGAAAGAAAAAAATAAGAATAAGTTTATGGTACCATTAGAGTTGCATTGAAAGGAACTATGTATAATTGTAAACAAGTCTTGAAATATATTGTGTAGTAAATTTGCTTCAATTTAACCCTTTTATTATCCCAATCATACCGTTCCTAAACCTCATTAAAACCTTATAAAGATCTTTTGATTTTTGTTTTTAGTTTGTACATAAGTGGGGGAGATGTGATTTTATTGCAAGCTTATGGTAAGAGTTCTACTATGCATTGATTGAGAGTTTTGATGCTTTTCACCCAAAACACTTATGTGCATTAAGTGAAATCTTGGTAAGGGTGTAAAGAGATATGCCTTTGATTTCAATGTGATTGTTGATAAGATTATTGTTAATATTGCTTAGAAAGTTAATTTTAGGACAACTTGACTCTAATTGTATGTTAATTTGATTCAATAGGATGATGTATAGTATGAATAGACAGATTGAGATTGAAGATGGATTGATGTTGTAAAATTTATAATTTGATTATGATTTGCTTAAGGACAAGCAAAAACTTAAGTGTGGGGATGTTTGATAGAGGAATGTTTACCTATATTTTACCACCCATATTTGACGTATTTTATTTGATATTTTATAATTTTATAGTATATTTGATAATTAATTAACTCCAAGTGTGTTTATAGATGATAATTGCCTTTATGGACCTAATAGAGAGGAATTCAGACTAAAACGTGACATAAAATAGAAAATCAACAATCTGAAAGGAGTGCATAACTATGCATTTTTGCATGCCCATGCACTTTCGTGATATCTGGTGATTTCCAATTATGCAAGTTCCTATGCAAAGTCGTGCACACGACTGTGCATAACCCAAAAACCTAGATTTTCATATAAAAGCAACTTTTCGGAAGTAAAACAGAGGAGGAGACTTTAAGAGGTGATTTTTAGACGTGGAGAACATCGAGTGTCCAAAGAAGTGGGAAACATGAAGAAATCATGGAAAGATCCATAGGAAATCAAGATCAAACCTCTACAGGAACATTCGATAGAAGACAATCAGGGAGACCATTGTTTTCATTTCATTTTTCTTTCATTGTATGTTTGATTTCATATTTAATCATGTATAACTAAACGTCCACTTAGTATTTAGGATAGATGAACCTTGTGTTAACACTTTGATATGATTTGATTCCTTTGTTAATGAAATTGTTTCGATTGATTATTGTGATATAATTATGTGTTTTATTGATAATCTAATTTCAAACGTAGAGATTGAGAAATCCTAGGTTGAATAGATCTACCGTAATTAGAGTTGATTGCAACCCTAGAGATAGGATGACATAAATCCTCTAGATTAGGGCCATACCTATTATAGGGAATGATATATGGTTAATTGATTATACATTTACTCCATTGCACTTAGTGATGAATGATATGAAATTATTTAAGATACTCGCTTTAGTTCATATGTTATTTTAGGTACAATTCAGAAGTGATAGCACTAAAGTGAGTCAAAAGCTTTATATTTGGGCCATCTTCTGAAGAATCATATCCACTTGTCTTCATAGATTAAGAATGAGGAAGATTAGAGAAAATAAAGACAAGAAAATGAAAATAAAAAAAAGAAGAATCAAGCTTTATTGGTCAAGGCCAAAGCTAGAAAAAATGCATAGCCTTAAGCAATCACTCAAGGTGACCAACTGCCATTCCACTTAGCATTTAAGGTACAATGAACATGTTGTGTGTGACATAAGTGGAGGGTTGAAGCAAAGAATAAGAGGCTAAAGAAAAAATGTTAGTGGAAGGGTTGTTTAGAGTGTTAGTTGGAGCAATTATATGGCTGAATAAAATGTGACAATGCTTGGATAGGTGTTGGCTGCTAAAAGACCTTGGTGGACAACTACATTTGGAGTAAATAAAGCATGAAAGAAGGAATGGATGGAGCATTACTCATGGATGTATATGTATTGTATCGGCGTGAGTAATTTCTCACCCCCATGCAGGTTCTCTCATACCTGTGAGGCCTTCAGATGCTACCTCACCCAATTTTTTTACTTAGCATTTTAATACATACCAAGGGTGTGACGACACAAACCTTATGAAAGAATAGAAGTTGTTTTTGGCTAGGCTAAACTGAAGGTGCTCTCAGGAGAACACGAAGAGTGTTATGGAAGCTCTCAATTATGAGAAATACATGAAGGGGTAGCTTTCCGATGCCTGTTTGGAGGTGACTTCGACGCCGATGACTTGGTTAAGTGTATTTCTCCTTGTATTTGTTGTTTTCTTTCTCTCTTTAGAAATTGATTATGTTTTCCTATGTGTATGGATTTGGGTATTGTGAAAAGATAATTTGCATGCGTTCATTGGATCATTTTACTACAAACCTATTGCTAGAGTATTCATTGTAATCCGTAATTGTTATGTTGAATTTCATTTGTAGCGACTAATGGTTTGTAATCATTAGGGATAATATAACCTAGGTTAAATAATCTGAGCCTGTGTGATTACTGCTTAGATTGGTCTATTTTTCTCCTTTGTAAGACGACTTTCTGATTAAATTTAGAGAGCGTCTCCTAGTTTATCCGATAGTTAAGGTTAATAATAAGCTTTTCTTAATTAACTATGACCTAAGAAAAAACTGGGATTAACAGAGCTTGTTGTTAATCTACGACCAATAGTTTAAAGAGAGATGTCAAGATAACAATTCAATGAAATATGTTTAATAGGCTGTAGGCCGACATTGAACCAAAGAACCAGACTCCTAATGAATTTAACACTTTCATCATTTTTGTATGTTTTTTTTAATTTTCTTTTGTAAGTTTAACTTCATTTTATTTTCTTGTTTGATAAACCAACCAATCCCTCATAGCCTAAACATCGTTTAATTTCATTTCAAACGCTTTATACACACTCTTTGTGTGATCGACCTGAACTCACCATTGCTATAATAATAGGTCTAGTTTATTTTATGTAGTGTTATGACACGTTACTAATTTTGGCATCCTTGTAGAGGAGTGCAGTGCTTAGTTTTTGTTCTTGATTTTAATTGGTGTTTTGTAAGTATTTGTTTGCAATTTGTTTCTTTTTAGTTAATTCTTGATCTTTTTGCTTTCTGTTTAGTATTAGTGATTTAAAATTTGAAAAAATATATATTCATAGACGGAAGTAATTTCTTTCATAATTCATATTCCCAACCTTATAATTATGTTTGGAGTGATCATAAAAATTTTGATTATGGATGGGATAATTAATAAAATTACTTCTATAACAGTATGTAGGGCATACAATAATTTCGTATAGACCAGAAGAAGCTCTTATTGCGACTTAGGTCCATCTCTAGAAGAACTAGTTAATGCTGTCGCTGCTAACACTTTACAATTTCAGCAGGAGGAAAGAAAATTTTGATCTAGTTTCCAAGATTTAGAGTGGTAGCAAAACTCAGGTACATTTCTAGAAAAATCAATCAATGTTGTTGCTTCTAGTGCTTTGCAATTACAGTAGTTCCAGGAGGATATGATACAATTCCATCATGATACAAAATCTAGACTCCAGAACTTGGCAAGTCAAGTGGGTCAGTTGGCAGAAGCTATTAATCACCTAGCATCACAAAATGAAGAGGAGAAACCATATCAACCCGAGGTATACCCAGTGGACATTAGTGTAGAGGCCTTACAGAGTGACGAGGACCTTGAGAATCTTGAGTGTAATACTCAAGGAATTGTTTGTATGGAAGAAGTGGAGGAGCTCAAAGTCGAAAGGGATACATCTTATAGCTCAAAGGTAAATACTGAGTTCTAGTTAAGAATGACTCTTTACTTTTACCTAGCAGGTTAGACAAAGTGAACGAAGAAGAAAAAGGTGAAGAAAAATTCGAGGTCTTTTCTGATAGTATGGACTTAATAGAGTTTGAGATTATGAAGATAGGGAATATGCTGAAAATGACGGATTATCAATCAAAACTGTATTCTGAACAACCTCACGTGGAAGTTGCTTAAACTGTGATACCAGAAGATCATAATTTTTTCAGTGAGGAGAAAATATGGATTCCCAATGACCCCAAACAAATGTTCTTCTTAGGAGGCAACTCAAGGAAAGTAAATTTCTTTTCCTTTACTTTTTCACACTAGTTAGATAAGCATATATGTTTCTATTTTAGTTTGTTTCTTGCTTATTTTAAGTTTTCAATCAAAATGAGAGAGAGAATAAAACAAATAAACAAACATTGCTTGTTTTCTATTGCTTCTAGTATTATATAGTCATGAGTAGAGAATGAACTGACTAGAGAATTTTATGGCAACTGGAGCATGTACTTTTACTTTTGTGATTGGTCGATGTACATTATCTTTTGAAAAGTATTGACCAGTGGTAGACAAAGTCAGAGAGAATTTGAGCCTTATTAGACTGACACATCCATATTAATCTCATTATCTTTGTTTATATGTAACCTTTATGATATGTATATCCTAACTTTGCCTTGAATTTCTATTTGAGACCACATTTTTATCACATGTATTAACATGGAAATGATTAGACATTCTTTGCTTTTCCGAACTACATTAGCCAAATAGCCTACCTTATTGACATGATTTTTCCTTTATTAAGACCTTTTAAGCTTTATTTTCCTTTTCTTTGTGTATTAACCACATTACATGCTTTAACCCTAACTCAATGTCATTCCCAAGCCTTAAAGCTAATGGAACGTTTGTTGATTGTTTAGTTTGTGGATATACAAAAATATAAGTGTGGGGGTGTACATATGTGTGAGTTGGTTATAATGTTGGGATGTTATTTAATTTCTTATCATTGAAACTCCCATGTTGATGTAGTTTCTTTTAGTTTTCATAACAGAAAAAGAAAAAAAGAGAAAACCAAAAGAAAAGAAAATAAAAGAAAAGAAAAGAAAAGAAAAAGAAAGAAAGAAAGAAAAAGAAAAAGAAAAAGAAGAAAAATGTTTAAATAAATGTATTTAGGAGGAAGTGCCTATGTGTTGAAAAGTTTTTTATGATTAATGCATCCTCCTAAAGTTGTAATGAATGGGGTATTTGATTATGTTGAATATGAGGTAGATGTTAGCTTGGAAGGTTCACTCTATGTGGTTTCAATGTATTGTCATCAATTGTATGAGTGATCCCTTCGGATTGGTCTATGCTTCATGTGGTTTGTGTATGAGAGCTTGAATTTGAGTTGTAAAACATCGTTTTTGCATTCATCATAGTTGATGTACACAATTGTCATTGAATATTGATTTTTGTACTTGATAGTATATTGAGTATTACTTTCGTTTCACTAGCTTTGATGACTTTCATGCTACTTGAACCAAATACATCTCACCTTACCTTTACCCACATTAGAACCTTGAAAAGTCCTTTGATTCATGATTATGCACGTGAATTTTTATGGTAGAGAAATAAAATGATATGCAAAGTTATGGAATGACATGGTTATGAATGGTGTTGAATGTACTCATGAACATATCTTATTTAAACACATTTTCTAAGTCTACCATTAGATTGCTCAAAATTTAAAGATATTGAATGTTGATTGATCATGAGTAAAATCTTGGAATGTTAAGTTCTTGCTATTTTTTTTCAAAATCATTCATCTTTGCTTATGATTATGTATTTTTGGAACATATGGGAATGAGTGAATGTTTTTGGGTATATGAGCTTAATTTTGATGTTTTACCCGTAGACGGTCAAAAGCTAAGTGTGAGAAAATTTAATATGTGCTTAATTGATTATACATTTATTCCATTACACTTAATGATGAATGATATGAAATTTCTTAAGATACTCACTTTAGTTCATATGTGGTTTTAGGTACAGTTCAGAAGCGATGGAGCTGAAGTGAGTTGAAAACTCTATATTTGGGCCATTTTTTGAAGAATCATATCCACTTGTCTTTATGGAATAAGAATGAGGAAGATTATAGCAAATAAAGACAAGAAGAAGAAAAGAAAATGAAAACACAAAAACAAGAACTAAGCTATGTTGCTCACGGTCAAGCTAGAAAAAATGCAAAACCATGAGCAATCACTCACGGCTATGCATAGGACTACATGGGCGTGAGTTATTTGTCATGCCCATGTAAGGTGACCAACTACCATTCCGATTAGCATTTAAGGTATAAAGAATATGTTGTGTGTGACGTGAGTGGAGGGGCCACTTAGAGTGTCAATTGGAGCAATTATTTGGTTAGATAAAATGTGACAATGCTTGGATAGGTGTTGGTTGCTAGAAGACATTGGTGGACAATTGCATTTGGAGTAACTAACACATGAAAGAAGGGAGGGCTAGAGCATTACTCACGGTTGCATGTGTATACAGATGCTCTCACACCCGTGAGTGATAACTCATAGGCGTGAGGCGTTAAGATGCCACCTCACCTGATTTGTTAACCTAACATTTTAATATATATGGAGGGTATGACAACACAAACCTTATGAAAGAATAGAAGGTGTTTTCAACCGGGCTAAATCAAAGGTGCTCTTGAGAGAACATTAAGAGGGATATGGAAGCTTTTAACCGTGAGAGACCCATAAAGGGTCAACTTTTCGATGCCTATTCGGAGGTGACTTCGATGTCGACGACCTAGTTAAGTGTATTTCTCCATGTATTTGTTGTTTTCTTTCTCTCTTTAGAAATTGATTATGTTATCCTATATATGAGGATTTTTGGTATTGTGAAAAGATGATTTAAACGTGTTCATTGCATCATTTTATTACAAACCCATTGCCAGAATATTCAATGGAATTCGTAATTCTTATGTTGAATTTCATTTGTAGCGATTAATAGTTCGTAATCATTAGGGATAACATAACCTAGGTTAAATAATTATAGCTTGTGTGATTATTGCTTAGATTGGTTTGTTTTTCTCATTCATAAGGTGGTTGCCCGATTAAACTTATAGAACGTCTCCTAGGTTATCCGATAGCTGGGGTTAAATAAAGTGCTCTTCTTAATTAACTATGACCTAAGGAAAAACTGGGATTAACATAGCCCGTTGTTAATCTGCGACTAATAGTTCAAAGAGAGATGTGAAGACAACAATTCAATGAAATATGTTTAGTAGGGTGTAGGCTGAGATTGAACCAAAGAACCAGACTCCTAATGAATTCACCACTTTCATCATTTTTGCATGTTTTCTTTAATTTTCTTTTATTAGTTTAGCTTCATTTTATTTTCTTGTTTGATAAACTAACCAAGCCTCCATAACTTAAACATTGTTTAATTTCACTTCAAAAACTTTACGCACACTCTCTGTGGGATCGACCTAGACTCACCACTACTATAATAATAGTTCTAGTTTATTTTATGTAGTGTTATGACACACTACTAGGGACTCATAAATCAGTAACGCAGTCCTACAAGATTTAACCTAAGTAATTCGGTAAGAGACTTTATGATTACTTGTTAATAGACTTAAGGTTAGCTACTAGCATACCATAGGAGTCTCTACGGTCTAATTAATCAATAAAAAATTACATGATAAAAGATCAATTTGTTAAGGTTTTAGGGAGATTCGAGCATAGATACTAATTTTTGATAACGATAGTTTTCTAAGTGAATTCCACTATCTCTGTATTCATTATTGTTTTCTATTTTATTTTATTGGTTTTAGCTTTAGTTTCTTTCCATTAAAAATCTAAAATCAATCCTTAAGCTAGATAATAGGGGAAAGGTAAGTGCTAGTATTCATAGTCTTTATGGGATCGACCAATACTTGCTAGTACTAGCTACAGCTATGCTGTGCATAGAGGAAGAAATAAATATGCTTCTGTAAGACATTCGAAGGAATATGTCATCAAAAACTAAGGAATAAGTGAGAACTAAGGAAAAAATAAATCTCTAGTTTAGTTAAAAGGAAGATCAAAACCTCATCTTGAACGTATTTGCTATTATTTTTGCTGGAACCCCTCCCCGGACGGGTCCACGGCCCGACGTCCTATGTGACATCTGGACCTGGGGCCCACGGGGGAGGAATTCCCCACCAGTGACACTTAGAACGAACAAATTTATTTAATTTACCTCCGTACATAAATTGAGATAAATCATAAAAAAAATCAATAAGTGTTTACCCCAGGCGAAAAGCATGGTGGGATCGTAAGATGGGCATCTACATTAATATAAGACAATTAGGAGCAAAAACTTCAGAAAAA
>JAOTAY010000189.1:23333896-23359524 GCA_025629805.1 Erythroxylum baracoense
GCTATCTCACCCTTATTAATTTTTCATGATATAGAGTCCTTTATTTACTTCAATGTAGTTATATCATGAAAAAAAAATTAAAAACTCTAAAGTTACCGAGTTACGGGGTATTACAAATACTATTAGATATGATAAGAGCAAATTATCTCAAATCATAGTCTTAGTTTTTTGTGTATAAATACAGTGTATACTCTAATGTATCAATCATAAAAAATTAATACCAAAAGTACTACAATTATATAGACTTTTCCTCATCTCATGGTGTTAGAGCTCACTTGACCTTAGTCTTAATTTTTGTTGACACTTTCTGTCATACCAGTTTATATATAACAACTTCAACACAAACACCACTATCAATACCCAAATATGAAACCTTAAATACTACCCAATATTATGATTATCATTTTGTACTAGTCGAAGAATGATATTGAAAATGTTGGTAGCGTATCGGTTATGGATACTTGTTATTACCAGCTTATATTGGCCAGTACCCAAAATACTGGGAATTTTACAAGACCAAATTACAAATTTTAAAGTTAGTGACCAAATTGAAAGAACATAAAAACTAAAGACTATAACCACTAACCCTCTTTATGCACATGCGTTGCTTCCTCCACTGCTTGCTGTCATTGGGATTGGGACCATCATTGTCACTATTCTCTGGTCCACACCCTCGATGCTTACTAGCCCCGACTCTCCACACACCTCCTTTATGTTCAGTAACTCTAATCAGCCAGTCCCTGACTCCTAAATGTAGAATCCAGATCTAGAACTCAGATTTATATACATCTAGTTGAACTGACCTGACCTGACCCATGATTCTCATTAACTTGGTTGCAATTTGTCTATTTTTTTGTTTTAAGTTGTTTATTTTTATTCTAGATTGCAATTGCATTGTGTTTTGGTTATGTCATGCGTGTAATGTAAATGATTTACAAAATATCCATTGGGCAATTTGAGCTTAGAAGTTGGAATTGGTTGTGTAAAATGTGTATAGTTCAATAACATTTAAGCATTATGAATTCATAAAGAAATGAGCTCAAAATAATATTATATATGGATTATAGAAGAACATTTAGGCATTGTGAATTGTGTATAATTCAAGAACATGTTATATTATTTGTTATTTTAATAATCATAAAAATGAGATGAAAATTAATTCATTAAATTGTTAACTTATTAATTAATTTATATGAAACATACAATTTAATAATTATTGTTTGTATATAAAAGGCATTTAACATATGATTAATCATTTAAATATAAGATTTAATATATAATTAAATCATTTAATAAATATAATTAAGTTAAGAAAATTAAATGTTTGCATTTTATATTATTCATTGTTGTCAGTAGGAAATAATATTACAAATATTAATCTTATCTTATGGGTAGCAAATACACATTCATCATCTTATCTTATGAATAGTTAAATACATAGTATAAAATAGTATATGAATTTACGAGAGAATACTCTTTACTTAACATAATGTGAAATTGTAAGTGTTTAAATCATTTTTGTAATGTGTGTTATCATAAAGAAAAATTATTTTTGCAATGTGTGTTACCATAAAAAAAGATGTAAGAGAAACTCCATCTAGAATCTGGATATACTTATAATTGAATATTGAATTTTTATAGTTATGTAACGATATTATATATAAAAATTGTATTTTTGAATATGAATTTATTAATTTAATTTTAACACATGTCTTCATTTCTTTTTGGGATAAATGGAGGGAAATTTAAGTAATCGTAATAATTTAGCCATTTCAAGAAGATTTGATGATCCAGCTTGGGCTGATGTTTGATTAGTTCCTTGAATGAAGAACCATACTATTTGTGTTTACTATAATAAGAATTTGAAAGGTGAGGAAATCACTAGATTAAAAAAGCATTTAGATGGGATCAAAGATGAAAAAGAGCCTTGTAAAAAAGTAATTCATGAGGTAAAATGAAAAATGAAGACTTTACTTGTAGATTATTAGCATGAAAAAATTGAATACAAAGGCTAAACTATTAAATTGGTTGTGGAAGTTCTTTTTTTTGTGGTCAAGATGTAGTAGGGATGTTTAAAGTGGTGGTATTCTTACCCAACAAGAAGGAAATGTTGCACCTGATGTGAGGAAGAAAAAAAGACATATGTCTAATTATTTCACCACGAATAACTCTTAGAGCTCATCTTTTAATTCATAGTGCCTTACAATCTAAAGAAGCAACTTAGAATGTGGATATGGCAATGGCTAGATGGTGGTATGATTCAAGTGTATCATTCAATGACGCCCAGTCTTGTTATTACTAGCTCATAGTATATGCTATTATCTTTCATGGTCCAGGTTATAAGGCTCATTCAATTGATGAATATAGAAGTAAAATTATGAGCAGCTCTATTTATAAAATAAAGAGTTATTTAGATAAAAGAAGAATGACTTAAACAACTTATGAATGTCCAGTCATCTGTGATGGTTAGATAAATAAGAAACATGAACTCATTATCAATTTTTTGGTTCATTTTACTAAGAGGCCAATATTTTTGAAGTCTGAAGCATTTAGCTTTGTTAAGAATATTGATACTCAAATATTTGATGAAGTTGTGAATGAATTTAGGCCAGAAAATATTGTTCAGTTCATTACAAATAATGGTTTTGCTTACATAGCAACTAGGAAGAGATTGTAAAGCAGGTATATTTCTCTTTATTGGACTCATTGTGCTGCACGTTGTATTAACCTGATGTTGGAAAATATAAGAGATTTTAGATATATTCTTAGCATTGATAAGACTATACAAAAAGCAAAGAAAGTGACCAAGTTTATCTGCAATCGTGCATTGGTCCTAAATTTGATGAGGAAGAATTTCACCAATAGCAAGAATTTATGTTGTCCTATTATAACATGGTTTATGATTGATTTGTTATCAATTTAGTGTTTTGTTTTAAAGAAGAAGGAGCTACGGAAAATGTTTACATGTGATAAGTAGGTCGCATCGCAATATGCTAGGTCTAATGCTAGAGTTGAGGTTTCTAAAATTATACTTAAAGATTATAAATTTTGGTCCCAGTATTAAATTGAAATTCAAGTTTGTGAACCTTTGGTGAGAGTACTTAATATAGTTGATAGTGATGAGAAGGCAACAATGAGTTATTTTTATGATTTCATGAAAAGGGCAAAGGAAGAAATCATTGCCAATTTGAAAAATAGGTCTTCCTTCTTTGTACGCACCTTATCTTGCAGTCATCAACGTGGGAAGGGAAAGACAACTTTACTCTCCATTTTCTACAGTTGGGTATTTTTGAATCCTAATGTCCATTTTAGACCAATTACAAAGAAAGCTAAAGTTAATAGGGAATGTTATTAGTTATTACAACAATTATTTCCATGAGATGATTCAAGATCTCCGAAGCTCATAAATGTAGGTTTATAAGGATGATTCTTGTGATTTTAAGATGCCCATTGCTATTAGTCGAAGAGACAAGCTTTATCCAAGTATATATATAATTTTTCACCCTTGTTACTTGTTGGAAATTATTCATCATTTTATTTTATTTATAATATTACTTTTTTTTCTTACAGTTGCTTGGTAAGGTCATTTTGGGAGTGGTGTTTCAAAATTATAAAGATTTTCAATTAGAATTTTGAGTCAATGCGTGAGTGCAACAAGGTGTGAAAAGAATTGAAGCACATTTGAATTCATCTATTCTAGGAAAAAGAATAGAAATGTAAAATATTAAATAACTTGGTTTTTGTTTGATACAACTTAAAGCTTCAAGAAAGGTATGTTATTACCATTGTTAAGTTTAATACAATTTCATAATAATTTAATTTTATTTGTTTACTAAGACTCCTAATAGAACAAGTAATTATGCATATGTACTTAACCATATCTATCTTTTAGCGAATTAGGTTTCTGAGGAACCGGATTTGATAGATGAGAGTGACTTAGAAGATAATCTTGGATGAGAAAGTATTAACATGCCATTTGGTGTAATGAATTTGAATGATAGTTATGATAAAGCTCCTTTTAATGATGAGAATTTTGTATTAATTGAGAATTGAGGTCATTCAATTTGAGCAAATATTTGATTAAATGAAGTTTCAAGTTTTCGTTTATCTTCTTCTTTTAATTTTCACATATATTTTATGTATATGTTAAATTCTATATATGTAATATAAATTTAACTATAAATATAGTTGGTTGTTTCTTTGGTACGAATTCTTGTTGTAAATTGTAATACTTAGAGAGTTATGCATATTTATTATTCTTTTTATTTGATATTTTAATGCAATATCATTTATTATATGATGAAATTGTAATAATTTAAGTACTTTGTATTATATTTAATTTAATATTTGTATGATTTTTATATTAATTGTGGATATTATTTATATGTCTAATATATGAAAATATGAAAAGTAATATTAATAGATTGTTATTATTTCAAATTTTTATTTTATGATTTTTATAGATATGGATGATGTAAATTACAAATTATACATTACAATATATTGAGGGACTATTTTGTAATTATAAACAAATTTAGGGGCTATTTTATAAATTTTAAAAGTTACCAAAACGGTACTTTGTATTGATCGACACCGATATAGTATTATACTAGAACCAAATCTGATATCGGTATCTAGACGGTATTCATAACGTTGATACTACCATATTGATTACTAATATTACCAATTTTATCATAATTTGGTGAAATCAAGTGAAATCCATCCTACTTGACATTTACTCGACTATTGACTGAGACTTCTGACACTGCTAACATTAGTTCATCTTTTTGAGTAGACTTCCTACAGTGGTAAAAGAAAGGCTAGTTTGTTTACCGCTGCCTCACTGTAGCTCTTACATCGTCTATAACATCACTTGCTCTCAGGAGTGATTCTCCTCGAGCTCTCTAGACCACGTTGGAAGATTACTTCCTTCAACAAACCACAGCCTAGAAATCCCTCCTCTAACATTGACTTTATATAACAAAAAAGGTTACTCTTCCATATTTGCCTACCAGACAACAGTCGCCTCGACAACTGAAGATTTAGTAGCTATTGGAGACCCTTTCACCTGAACACTTGGTTCTCATCATGCTCAATGACCTACCCCAGACTATGAGTTCATCACTGCCATGAAGAATCATAACATGCCACCGACATTCTTTGAGCTATGAGCCAAACTTCTGCTCCACGAATAACATCTACTATCTATTCATCAATCACCATCAGAAGTTGCCTTCGTCACCTCCCTCAGTGGTCAGTTTTAGACTCAAGGTGGCACCAAACAGTTTGACTATTGCTCAACTACATGTGTGTTCCTTAAATATGCTCCCAACTATAAAGGTTGCCGATCTTTTGAACCATCTACAAATAAAATTTACATTTCTCGCCTTGTTCAATTCCTTAAAAGTCAATTTCCAAATGTTACATCTACACCCTCTTCTCTACGATTTTCCACTCTATCATTACCATTTCACTTTCCCCCACCTATTTTGACACCTAATCTTTCTAACACGTTAGCCTTTGTTCCTTCCTTATCAACTTCCTTATTACTACGATAAGAACCTTCTCTACCATAATCATCACACATCTTATGGTTACCCGCACTCGAGACAGCATACAAAAACTCAAGACCTTTCCTGATCATGTCACCTTCAACATGGTTATATAGCCACCTCTTGATCCCCATCCTACTTCCTTTACTTATGCCAATAAATTTCCTCATTAGTGTTAAGCAATGCTTGATAAGTTTGAAGCTCTCCATCATACACAACTCTTAGTCACTTGTTCCTCAACCTCCTAGTGCAATCATTGTTGGTTGTAAGTGGATTTTTCAATCCAAACTATGTTCTGATGGATCTTTAGATAGGTATAAAGCTTTCCTCGTTGCTAAAGGTTATCTTCAATCCCCTGACTTTAATTATGTTGGCATTTTCATTAAACAATCATATTAATTAAATGAAATTTGCATTTATCATATATAATCTTTTAGTTTGCTTTGTTTACATTAAATCTAGTTTGAATTTATTTATTTCAAAAAAATATATATATTTTAAAAATTCATTTTAAAAAATAAAAAAAATTAAATGAAAAACAGACCAAGCCCAAGCTTGAACTCGAAATTCACTGTTCGAACTAGGCTCAAACCAGATAGCGGCCGAATCTGGCCACCCATGCTAACACTAGGCGACGAGTGCAATTTACGATTTGATCAAAACACCATCGGTCTAACAACTTTAACAGCGAACGTGGTGCTATAATATGCTGGCAAAACTTCCTCCAGCTTTAAATGCGCGAAATATAAGATAGAACCAATGCAAATATAAGATCGTGAAAAGGACAATATCATCGAATCCAGAACGTAATATGTAGAATATAGTATTGTATATACGGAGACTAAACCTCCGTATATAGAACAACTTGCATCTCAATTTACTACCACAGCTCCAAACATGAGTATACTAGTACACAAGTATTCAATTCATCAAACAGTTTCTTGATTCACGGTAAACAGAAAGAAAGCAAAAAAGAAATGCACTTGAGAATGACGTTTGGTCCATTTTTCTTGTCCAATCAAACGTCACGCTTGCTCTTACGCATCATTGTCGTTAGTGACTTCACCACCCTCCGCTTTAATCATTGCACTGATCATGTCCAGAAAAGCATTGCAAGTGAGATCCAGCAGGTCCTCAATGTTCAGAAAGCTGGCAGCCTGCATATTGCAGCAGGAATACATTTCCGCCATTATTGTATAATCAGACAGAAACTCTTTTTTGTCCAAATTTTAATAATGTGAATGAACTGACCACCAGGAGCTTGAAGAGAGTGACATCGTTGACATCGAGAAAATTAGCGTCCCACTGCCTAAGCTCCTCAGCGACCTCGTCAGGGCTCTGGTTCTGAGGGTTGAGGGCAGCCTCCACGTGCTTGGTGCAGTAGTGAATCACCTTGTCAAGTATGTGGCTGTTGATGTTGGGGATAGAAATGCTGCTGACACCGGGATTGACATCCATATGGTACTTGATCATCACCGACTTCAATGCCACCGTCCTGCTCACTTCGTGCTCCGTCCCGTCGCCTCTCTTCAGGACGATCATCGCTGGAGAGGACATCGTTTCAGCTCCAGAGGAACTCAGTGATCGATTCTAGGAATGCTGCCAATCAAGGAAGACGACGGTTATGGTTTTGAAGGACAGATTTCTAGAGACGTCCATTTATAGTGGGGGGAGGGAGGGTATGATCCCGTGCGGCAGTTTTTTCCTACGGTAAATACGCGAGGTGTCACTATATCAACTTATTTTTGCTTCATTTACTGATTTGAACGAAAGTACAATTAGGAGTATGGTAATATATAATATATAATACGTAGGCTTGGAGAAACGAGTAAAGACAGCAATTAATGAATAATATGGTATGTTGATGTATACTTCTGATATCTAATACTTGCCCAAGGATTTATAAGAGGATTTAATGTTTTAATGGACTGTTTGATTCAAATAATGGAATAGATAAGAAATAGAATAATTATTCTTGAGAATAGAAAATATAAGAAATAGAATAAAATGAGTATTACTTTATTTGATCCAACTTCTATGCCAACGTCTGGTTTGGAAATATAAATTTAGAATGACAAAAGAATAATTAACAAAAGACCAAATTATTATTATTATTATTATTATTATTATTATTATTATTATCATGATTAATTTATTATTATTATTATCATTATTTTATTATTATTATTATTTTTTTATTGTTAATAATTCCTTATTATTATTATTAAATGTATTATTCTTATTAATTTTATTATTCTTATTCTTATTTATTATTTATTATTATTATTAATTTTCTATTTATTACTATTATTATTATTAATTTTATTAATTATTATAATTATTAAATTCCTTATTATTATTAATTACATTTTTATTATTATTAAATTCCTTATTATTATTATTAAATTTCTTCTTATTTTTATTTATTTATTATTATTATTATTATTAGTAATTGTATATTTTGTTATTATTATTAAATTCTTTATTGTTATTAATTTTATTAAATATATTTATTAAATTCCTTATTATTATTAATTTTATTATTGTTATTTTTATTATTAAATTCCTTATTATTATTAATTTTCTTCTTATTATTATTAAATTTATTATTCTTATTATTATTGTTAACTTTCTACTTATTATTATTCTTATTATTATTATATTTATTAATTATATTTTTTATTATCATTATTAAATTCCTTATTATTATTAATTATATTTTGTATTATTATTAAATTCCTTATTATTATTAATTTTCTTCTTATTTTTATTAATTTATTATTGTTATTATTATTAATTATTATTATTCTTATTAATATTAATTTTTTATTATTAGTAGTATTAAATTCCTTATTATTATTAATTTGTTTCTTATTATTATTATTAATTTTATTATTGTTATTATTATTATTATTATTTGTCTACTTAGTATTCTTTTTATTAATATTAATGTTATTAATTATATTTCGTATTATTAATTATTAAATTCCTTATTATTATTAATTTTCTTCTTATTTTTATTAATTTTAGTATTCTTATTATTATTAATTATTATTTTTATTTTTCTTCTTATTGCTAAAAATTATTATTATTATTATTATTATTATTATTAAATTTATTATTCTTATTAATTTTATTATTCTTATTCTAATTTATTATTAATTGTTAAATTTTTTATTATTATTAATTTTAGGCTGATCTGAAGCAAATTCTTGATGGTGTATAATTATCAATACTACATCAAAATGGATTATTCCGACATTTCAAACCAAAAAAACATACTAGGTCATTGCAAAACTACATTAATAAAAGGAAATTACACTATGCACAATAGCATTCATTTGGTTACAAAATAATGCTGTTACAAAATAATGCATTTAGCTCCCTGCAACATTGTCAGGAAAGCAGAAAACTTGCCTGTCATTATATTTATCTATTAAAAGAGCATCATCGTGTAGCAGCTATGTAGTTCAAAATCTTAAACTCTCGCGTTTCAATATGTACAAGTTGTAAACAAGTAACCGACAATTCACTAAGACAACACCTTAAGATGTTTCTAAAGATAACTTCTTCCAAAGGTGGTTCAAGACAATAAATAGAACAATCACCTTACTTCTTTTCAAATTCAGCCACTAAATCATGTTCTGTTGTGATGTATATGCATTACACAAATCCAAATATGCTTCCTTCATATATGAATTGGCAACCAGAACAATTCAATGAAGTTCTCAGGTATCATGACATCTGTTATCCTATATTTTCTTGAAAACTACAATGAATAACAATGTAAGAGAACAACTATGAAATAATTCAAAATAGTTGAAAGCATAAAGTAGAGTAAGAGAGAAAAAAGAAGATAGAAATTTTCTGTTCTTTAGCGTTGGCTTAAACACATAGGAAAGAGATAGAAATTTTTATGTTCTACTTTATTCAATCAACAATCTGCTTACATCATATAAAAGCTAACTAGAAAGCTGTATTCAATCTATCTATTCATGTTCTTCAAAATATAATTGTTAAATCTACAGGTATGGAACTTCGGAATTTGTTTCACTTACACTACGTGGTTTGCACTGGAAGGCCTAAGAGCTGTTGGAAAGACCTACAGTGAATGTGTAGCTATATACAAAGCTGTCAATTTTCTTCTCGGGATGCAAAGAGATGATGGGGGTTGGGGAGAGAGCTACCTTTCATGTCCTGAGAAGGTCAACCTCTCCATTTAAAAAAAATTAAAAGAAAACCCAAAACCCAATCTTAAAACCATATTGTACTAACTTTACAATGCTATTCCTTCATCATCTATCTCTCCATCACTAGTGTGGCATCAGTACTCTTTCATTTATTTTATCATATTGTAATCACGTTCATTATAGTCTATATTATGGTGTATTTACGATTCTTGGTTCATGGTATGGCTATTATAATTTCCACTTTAAGAAACTAGGAAAAAATTGGATTATGGTACTGAAATGTGTGGCATACTCGATAGATACGAAAGTAAAGCAACATTGATGCAATATCAAGCTGCATTTGACTAAAACTCCCAGCTGGTCTGTTAACATATCCTCTCATTGAATTGAAGTTGATTAATGTGTTCAGTTTCCCTTATACATTAATTGAAATTTCTAAATGTTGAATTATGAACATTCAATCACACAACAAACCAACTTTGATTCCTCTCTTAACACGAACAACATCTTGCAACATAACAGTTAGTCACAGAATTTTGTTCCATCTCCAATTTCATTTTTATTCAACTAAGCAGAAGCAGCAAAGCTAGATAACATTCCTTAAAGAAACCCCATAAATCATTGATTTCCATGATGTTAAACTTCTTCAAGACAAATCCACTTTTCACAAGCAGAAGCAGAAATCATAGATCACAAACAACAATAGCCGGAGCTAGCAAAACATAAGTCCACTTTTCAAAAGCACATGGAGAAATTGTGCTACCTCAGTTAATTATTAATAGGTTCTCTAGTTTAAGGTCATATATCACACAAACCATTTCTAGTTTTTCCCATTTCCTTCACAAACAAATGCACAAAATAGACCCAAAAATGCTTCTTCCTTTCCTAAAATTATACTTCAAACTTGCAGCCATCCATGAAATGCTAAAATTTTTTATATCACCATCAAACCTAATTCCAACATTAATATACTGCTATAGAATTTTAGTAAACATAAAAAGCAGTTTGTAAATATGCGTCCATGGGAAAGAGGAAATCCATCAGAGCCAGCAAAAGTTTGAAATGCAAGAGACTATCAAGAAAATGACAAAATTATGACAATAATGAGAACATATGTTACAATAGAGACAACTCCAAATTTATTCCAAAAAACACATCAAATAAGTCTAAATTCCAGAAATCGATCAAGTTAGAAGCAGATAAATTTCAACACACAAACTTGGTCAAGTTGGGTTTACAAGAAAAAATGAAAATAAAATCAATTCGTGGCGACAAATGTTAGGGAGAAAGGTTGTGTTTACCTGATCAATGCACCTGGCAGAGAAAAGAGACGAGAGTGTGAAGAGTGAGAGAGACCCAATGAGTCAAAGACCAAGATCGTGAGTAGAGAAAAGAGAAGAGAGAGCGAAGAGCACGAGGGGGCCACTGAGCTAGAGACGAAAAGCGTCAATGAGAGTCATCGAGAGAAAGGTGTGCTGCTACGTGAGTGAGAAAGACCTGGGTATGCATAAGGGAGAGGGACAGAAGTTGTCCAATAGAAACAAAGCTTGTGTTTACCTATTCCAGATGTTTGTGGAATAGGTAAAGAAAGGGGGTAGCATCTTAGGCTATTTCCCTATGTCCACAAATTCTTAATCTACAGAATGGTTATTCCGTAGGTATTTTTGTAACTAAACAAAGATTACTTAATATGTAGGAGTAATAGAAAAGCTATTACCCTCAACCAAACAGCCTGTAAAAGAAGACGAAAGGAAAGGTATTTGGTGTATTATTCAAGTGAATAATGATCCTCAACAGTTTACATCCAATTTAACTTTTAAAGACATCTTGTTTCTGCTAATCTCCTTCTGCTAGCAAGTTGCCGTAGGAACAATAATTTAAAATGACAAAAGGAAAGCTCTAGCTAGCTGGACAATATTAATTTTGAGCTTTCATTTATTCGAACCACCCTTTTCTAACTTACATATTTGTATTTGAGTAGATCATTAATTTTAATACTTACAGATATTATATAAGTTTGTATTTCATGTTTGGTAATATTAGGATGAGTTATGTTAAAAGAAAAATGATATATATAATTTTCCTCTCTTAAAGCAGAGGGTAGAGGTGATGAAATCCTTTAAAGCAGCAATTTATTATAAATTCAATATTAATGATTTAAATGGATAATGGCAGCTGATAATGAGATTATAATATATAAATATCACCAGATCATGTATAACTTATTCTTTGCAATTTGAATTGGTTAGAATTTTTGTTAAGGTTCAGTTAGGGTGTTAGAACGGTTAGTATTGGCTAAATGAAAGAGATATCAAAAATAAGAAGTAAGAAATAGAATATGAGAAAAACAATAACCATGTGCATCCTCAAAGCTTCATGCAATTTGTTTTACATACCTTCACCCTCCCAATCTTCTTAAGTTGCTTTGCTCCATCAAGACATTTTCTTTTGGCACAATTGAGCTACTCACCATTTGTCAAACAAACTCATGAGAGATTTTTTAAGGTTGAAAAAACCAATAGTGGAGTGGTGTTGAATTATATGGAACAAGTTCATATCTCCCAAAACTTTCTTTCTCCTTTGGCTAACCATTCAAAATCTTCTCAACACAGTAAATAAGATTAGTATTTAAATGTTGATTCTTCATGTCATTTTTGTTCAAAAGAGGAAAAAAATGATCACTTATTTTTCATGTGTGAGATCACCAATCATATTTGGGAAGCAGTTAAAATGAGGTGTAATTGATCTTACAAGCTTGTGCATTTTTCAGTGCTGTATAATGACTATCTTCTCAATGTACACCCCTGAAATTACAATACATTGTAGCAGTTAGCATATGTGTACAACCATTTGGAAAGAAAGGAATGTTGGATGGTTTGAAGTTAAGCAGAAATCTGTCCCACTTGTTACATATATGACCATGAACAACATTAATGAAATATTAATATTAAGAGGTGTAGTGTGAAGCTCCAACCTTCTTTGTATCTTAACTTGTCATGTACATTACTCTAATATTTGAATAGGTAGTAATACCACAATCTTTTGTGGAAAGGGAACCCTTATATATTTTTGTAAATGTATTTCCATTCTTTATTAATCAAAATTTTATTTTTAAAAAAAAGATCATTTAAAATTATATAGCATGATTAACGCATAAAACATAATAAAATACAAATCATAGTTCATACCTTATTGTGAAACTTTATTTTTCTCTTATCATTTCCTCTACACTTATTATAAATTTTGCATATTGTAAATTTTGCATGCATATTCAAGGAAGTTACCAGTGTTTGCTTGACATTTTTTCATGAAACAACACCATCTGCCAACATAAATATGTACGTTGATGTGGACTTCCTATTATCTAAAATAATGGAAAATTTTGAATCCATATAACTAATGAGTTTTAGACTATTGACCTTCCTGAATGTCTACCTATAATCCTTAGTCCTTTAGAGAGATCTCAAAA
Organism: Erythroxylum baracoense; assembly: GCA_025629805.1. Taxonomy (NCBI): domain Eukaryota; kingdom Viridiplantae; phylum Streptophyta; class Magnoliopsida; order Malpighiales; family Erythroxylaceae; genus Erythroxylum; species Erythroxylum baracoense. The sequence goes on from JAOTAY010000189.1 coordinate 23,347,108, forward strand.
CTTGTTTGACAGTATTCCAACGATCAATTCCTGGGTTAGCCAGATATCTACCCGGTGGTCTAATAACGAATGCATTGTCCAGTCAAGTGAATATTTCCATGCATCAAGATACCAACCGCACTAGAATAAAGAACATTCTTCATAATCTTTATCTCTTTGTATCATTCTTTAGATATTGTGCCAAGGATAATCTCTCACTGTAAGAGATAGGTGCTGTAAGTGTAAGACCTAACAAGTTTTGACGTTTTTCACGGTGAATCTAAATATTTAGGACAAAAGATGCTTTAACAAAGTCCTTCATGTTAAGATGCTTAGCCAAAAGTTGCTTAACCTCATGTATCATGGTCAGTCATTTTATGTGATCAAAATATCATCCATATATAAAAGTAGAAAGATGACCTTGCTCCCCATTACCTTACAATACAGGCATCTTTCAACCTTATTTTTTATTATGCCAAATGAGGTAACCATCTTATCAAACTTTAGGTACTATTATCTAGAAGCTTATTTAAAACCATATATGGATTTTTTCAATTTGCAAACCATATCAGCATTATCTTGATCATAAAATCCTTCAAGTTATTCTATATTGACCTCTTCATAAAGGTCTACATTTAGGAAATCAATTTTAACATCCATTTGATGTAGCCTCATGTCATAATAAGCTATTATTACTATAATCACTCTAAATGCATCCTTAGAGTATAAAGAAGAAAAGGTAACATTAAAGTCAATCCCTTCTCTTTGAGTGAACTCTCTGAAAACCAAGTAGGCTTTAAACTTCTCAACTTTACCTTGGGAGTTCTTTCTGGTCCTATAACAAGCTTGCAGTTATGAGGCAAATCCACAAGCTCTTATTCTTTATTATGCTTTATAGATTGCATCTCTTTCTTCATTGCATTCCACCACAAATTAGTACGAGGTCTAAAAATACCTTCTATAAAAGTAATTGGATCTACCATATGTCTGATATCGTAGTCTCAGTCACTTAAATAGACTATGTAATAAGATGATATAATAGGTCTCCTCCCTATGGTATATCTCTTTAATTGAATTTTTATAGTATGTTTGTGTACATTAGTAACTCAGTTGTACAAGTATGAGTTCCTATCCCTCAACTGGTATAGTAATAAGGCTTTGATTTACTATTTCTGACTGAATGAGAGAAGGATAGGATATAACTTTAGTATCCACCCTTCTATCATCTGCAAATAAGGACCATCCTCATCAAGATTATGTGGACCATCCTTATTTTAGATATTGTGTTATAGAAACTTAACTATTTGTGACTCCACTATTATAAATCTTTTATCTCTATAGTAAAATTTATATCCCTTAGAGTGGTCAGGATGCCTAACTAAGTAACAATGAGTGGAACAATAATATAACTCACTTTTTATAAGAATTATATAAACATACCTCAGTAGCATAACCCCATACACGAGCGAGCGAGTCTAAGCTTCCAGCCTTTCTAAATTTCAAAAGGCATCTTTGAAACTGATTTATTTAGGACTTTAGTAAGTATGTATAAGATATTCTTTATGAATTCAACCCAAAGGTGATCAGGAAAATAAGTCCTACATTGCGTTGAACTCATTATGTCCTTTAAGGTGCGATTTTACCTTTTGGCTACACCATTTTTATTAAGATTACCTAGAACAACGAATTGAGTCACTATTGTACACGAATCTAAATATTTGGTAAACGAATCTTTTTCTTGTCCTAAAACTCAATGTCTGTTATAATATTCACCTTTATGGTTAGATGTGATGATCTCAATTGACCTTTTCTAGTTAGTTCTCAACTTCAGTCATAAATATTAAATTTATTAAGAACTTCAGATTTTCACTTAAGTAAGAAAATATTTCTATAATGGGAATAATCATCAATAAATGTCAGAAAGTATCATGAAAAACACAATGTAGTTGCATAGGGTCCAAATATATCATTATGTATGAGTTCTGATAAGTAAAAAGTATGAGTGGTTCATGTATTCTTTATTTTGGTTAACTTACCCTAGCAACTATCAACATATATTTTTAGATCATCATAATCTAGAGTTGGGAGAATGTTATCATTTATCAATCTTGCAAACCTTTCTCTGGAAATACAATATAATCTTTTACACTATAACAACTATGACTTCCCTTTGTCAGTGCGTCTTTCTAATAACCTATTTGGTAATATATGAAGAAACATATATCTCATTAGGGGCAAGATACATTTTATATAAACCATGTGATAAGAAAGTAATACCAATATGTTCTTCCTTGAAAGGTAACCTTATAATCAAATTTTCAAATACAAAATATAACTTCTTTTTTGAAAATAGAAAGATAACCTTATAATCAAAATTTCAAATAAAAAATATAACTTCTTAAAAGTACTTATGTCTCCCTCTTCTTCTCTTTGACTTCTCTCCAGAGTTTTTACTATTCTACCCCTCATTTGCGTCCCCATCTGAAAATTTTCTCTTGTGCTTGGACTCTTCTCCCTTGACACTGTTCCTCGTCTTCCACATCTGAGGTACATCCTCGATTGACAGCCTCTGAAGGCTTGAAAAATGGAGGAAATAGTGGATTCTAATCCCCCTCCATTGAACTATGACGAATTTCCAGAACTAGCAAAGGCAGTGAAAGGGAAACAAGTTACAGACTTTGTAACCACCAAAACTGTCAAAGCAAGTGATAAAAAGGGTAATATTCAAACTAAAAATGCCTAGACAAAGAAGCTAAATATCCAACATAAAAAAGGCTTGCTCAAACAATTTACAAATGTTTTAAAGGATGGAGTTTTAACCCCTCCAAACTAACTTCTTCAAGCTAGAGCAAGGGTTTGGTCTTCTACTCTAGTAGGCTTTCTTCAAGCTGGACCAAAGGTTTGGTCTTCAACTTTAATAGGATACTTCTGAAGCAAATGTCCTGCTTATCCACTAGTGAATGTTTGGGCTGTAGGAAGGTGGGGGAAGAACAGTCTACAGAAGACATTGTTAATGAGGGATGGTAATTTTCTATTCAAATTCTCTTCTGAGCAAAATCTGAATGAAATCATAGAGATGGGACTATGGCATATTGGTAGGCAACCTATGTTCATATAGAAATGGAAACCAGTATTAGGTTGTGACAGAGGAAGCATTGAATTTTTCCCAATCTGGGTAAACTTTCATAATATTCCATTCGAGCTCTGGATGATTGAAGGTCTAATTTACGTTGCAAGCTCATTAGGGAAACCAATATGTATGGATTCACAAACTGTGAATATGGAGAAAATATGCTTTAAAAAATCTATATAGAAATCAATAAAAATGCTAAGTTGCCAAAGAAACTACCGATCCTAAAGTTGGGAGAGGATGGAGAGTTGAAGGAAATTGGAATCTTTATTTCCTACTTATGGAAGCTGAGCCTCACAAGAAAGTGTTGGAAGCTAACATCTAAAATTTTTGAAACTGAATGGCATGATAAGTTAATGGGGATACCCTATGCTGATAATGCAGAGAAGGCACTTCAAATCACCCCAGCAAAACAAGTTGAACTAGCAAGGATGGAGAACCAAGATTTAACTGAAATTAAGGGAAGTAGCTCCCCTACAGACCAAATTTTACAAGAGAAGATTGAAACATATACAAAGCTATTAGAAAACATTCAAATAGAAAATGCAGTCCACAACGTCAATATAGTAAGATTAGGAGCAAACATTCAAATGGAAAATGTAGTCCACAAAGACAATATAACAAGATCAGGAGCTCGAGAGGATATTATAGACCAATCTATGAGTTCTGCCAATACTTCCAAAAGGAAATCAGCAAGAAAGAGGAGTTAAAATAAAACAAAAGGGGATTCTCCCCATGATGACACTGGTCTGGAATGTTAAAGGGCTTAATGACACTCTTAAAAAATCTATGGTAAAGGACTTGATTTTGGACAAGAAGCCTAGTATAGTGGGGCTCTTAGAGACTAAAATAAAAACTCAGTAGTTGTAGGAAGTCTCTAAATTTAGGTGCGGATTAGACAATCATCACAAATATATCATCTTATTATAATGGACGCATATTATGCTTCTATCATAACCATAAATTTTTGGTGCAAAGTCAAGAAGAAAGTGACCAACATATCCATCTCACATGTCAACTCGTTGGTACTAACTCAAAATCTGCTCCTACCATAATCTATACTTCCAGCTTCCAATTCCAAAAAGAGTTGTTATGGAATAATCTTTAGAGAATAGATATTGCAAACACAGAACCTTGGATGGCTATCAGCAATTTCAATTATATTTTTTCCAATACAGAATCTAAAGGTGGAAGAGGAAACAATCTAACATCAAGGTAGGAACTTAAAGGCTTAATCTAGAAAGTATAGTTGGCAGATCTGAGCTATACCAGGAGACACTTCACTGGGTTGAAAAAGTAACAAGGTCAATATATGATTAGAAGGAAGTTGGATTATGCTATAATCATTCAAACCTGGTTACAAAATTATCCTCATTCCTCTGCTCACTTTGAGGAGAAATCCTTATTAGACCACTCCTACATTGACCTTCAAAACCAATCTATTATAAGCTACAGGGGAGCTCCATTCAGGTTTTTTTAATGGTCTCATGCAGCAAAGGGAATTTCTCAAACTGGTAAGCAACTGCTGGAATCAGCATGTTGAAGGATTCAAATCTTATCAACTAATGCAAAATTTGAAAAAAGTGAAAGCTGCTCTAAACTATTTACTAACTCTAATACCTATCAATTATGGGACACAAAAATTAAGCTTCAAGCTGAACAAGTTGACTGCTACCAGTATTGGAACGACATTCATATAAGGAAGAAAAAAGAGATTAGAATCAAAGAGTACTAAGAGGAATTAAAATTACACAACTTAATTATGAAACAAAAAGCTAGAGTGGAGTGTTTAAAAGATGGTGATTCCAACACCAAATTCTTCCATACCTCCAGGTGAAATAGTAATAAGATAGTGGAGCTTAGAGATAATCAGGGAGTTCCTCGCTCAGATCAACTACTGAACCTTACCAGAGATTTTTTTATATAACTAATAGGAACAGTAGATCCCTCTCTATAGATATTTAATTTAAAGTGATTCTTTGATTGTGCACTGAACCAAAATATCAATAACTTTTTCACAGTTACCTTCACTGAAAATGACATCAAAGATGTTGTATTCAAATTAAATCCATCAAAAGCACCAAGGCTAGTAATTCTTTCAAAAAACCTAGATATAATAGACAGGATATTCGTCTAAGTGGTCTAAGAATGCTTACTTACATGCAAGAGGTTGATGGAAGTACATCATACATACATTTGTCTAATTCCTAAAAAGGTTAATCCTTCCTCACTTGTTGATTATAGGGTTATTTCTAGTTATGATACCATTTATAAAGTAATAGCCAAACTATTAGCTAATAGATTGAAACTAGCTTTGAAGGATGTAGTCAATCCAGACCAAGGAGCCTTCATAAATAAATGAAAGATCCATTGGAGACAACATCATCCTCATACAAGAACTTCTGAAAGAATATGGTTCAAGGAGAAACATTAAAAGTTGCTTTCGGAAGATAGACTTTTACAAGGCCTTCGACACAGTGACTTGGCATTTCATTCAAGCTTGCATGGAAGCTCTGGAATTTCTAGACATCTTTAAGCATTGGATTATGATGTGCATTTAATTTGCTTGTAATAGCATTCTTATAAATCACTACAAGAAAATTTTCATTTAGCGACAGAACTTACTAATGGAAAACGTAAACATTTCGTCAGTAAGTTAGGTTAGCGATGGACTTTACTGATGAACAAAATCATCGTAGAAATGGCCGTAGGTAATAATTCTCGACAAACAGTAGAAAGTTTGTCGGTAAATTTACTAACAGACAATTAATATTCCATTTATTTACTCACAATTTTTTGTACGATTGCCCGTCAGTAAATTTGTTGACGAAATCTTCATTTCTGTCAGTAAGTTTGGTAAAACATTACTAACGGTTAAGTTTGTTTAATCGATGAGTATACCGACGGTTATTCTGTTATCAGTAAATTTGGCGACAAAATTGGTTATTCCATCGGTGAGTACCAAAGATTTGTATTTTCTGTTGATAAATAGGAATGATTTTACCGACGGAACCACAAATGTCTGTCGGTAAATTAACCAGATAAATTTTTTAAAAAATATCCTATCAATAAATTTAATTTGATGATGTTATGATTGATACATAATTTAAACAATTATTAATTTAATAGTATACATTTAATTTGTTTAAACAAAAAGTTGATTGATGATATAAAGTTAAAAATATCTTAATTGATAATAAAAACTTTAAATTGTACATAATAAGTATTTGTAACTCAAATGCAAATGAAATGACTACAAGTACACTATTGATTTGGTGACGGCGGATGCTCTGATTGGTGCAATGAGGTGCTACTCCTACCCTTCAACTCATCCACCTCATTATGGTGCTGAACTATGTACTCCATCAATGTCTGTACTATGCTCCGAAGCTCTTGGACTTCATTGGTTATGTACCACCTACTAGATGCTGCTATACTGGACGTGGAGGATTGTGAATAACATGTATTCGCAAATGAACCTAAGCTGAATATCCTTCCATGATGGTCTCAACCACCTACTGCATAAAGATAGGTTTAAGTCTCATCAACATCTTCAAACTGCTGAGACTGTCGTTGAATACTTTCTTGTATTTGGTCCTATCAGAAGGTAATGTTTATATTAGTAAGTGATAATTATTAAGCATTAATTTTAAACCATAAATTTGACATACATTTAGTTCTCTACAACGGCTGTTGACAAATGTCACACCGTCATGCTTCTTAGTGTAAGTGTGCAAAAAGAGCTGACAGGGTATAGGCCTCATACCTACAGACTTTTCCTGCATAAGAATAAAATGTTATAAGTGAGCTAGAATTTATAAAAATTTTGGCAGAGTTTCCTCTATTTTTATGATCTTTACCCCCTATTGAACAAAAAAACAATTCAACAACACAACCATATATGGCACTAGACATTTATAACATTATCATTCTCCATAATACATATATTTTCATTCCAAAATTCCCACATCAAATTCAATTGAAATATAATAAAGTAAAGAAACTAGAATATAAATTTAAAGTGTAGATACTTACAAGTCTCTCTGCATGCTCGTGGTGGGTAATAGATCCTCCCGTATGTACGGTAAGACTATCTCCCCCCGGTCCTCCACGTCTGTTGGTAGAATTACACTCTGAAATGGACATTGCCTTAGGTGATGTCCAATACTATTGCCAACGACTCCAAATTTGTTCAGAAATATAAGGCGATCGTACACAGGCCTTGTGTATCGTAGCAAGAAAGTCCCGATTACGTGTATGTACTCGTCTCTCTCATACTTTATAAATGATCTCTTCAAATTCAGAATTTTAAAAAAATTCTTTCTGAAGCAAAAGAAAAAACATTTGATAAATACTTATAATGTAATAATATTTATCTAATTAATGTATAAAAGAAAATAATTTTTGTTGTACCTCAAACTCCTGATAGTAAAATTCCTTTGTGGCCTGAGAGATATTCTTCCATACATAACCCTCAAGATCAATCTTCTCCTTGAATTTGAATGTCATGTTTCTTGAGCACGATCCAGATGGAATCAACCTAATAAAAAATCAAATAATTTTATACCATTTTTAAAATTGAAACCTATAACTTAATTATAAAAATATAATGTTTCACATATTTTCACTTACATATTATTGACAATTGTTATGTAAGTTCTTCCATTAGGTCCCTCAACTCCAGGATGGTGGTCACGTCCTTCATCTTTATTGTTTACCCCTGATATCTCTGTCGATATAGGGGTAGTGAATGATGTAAGGGTGGTGGATGCTATAGCAACATGTACGGAAAGTGATGCGTCATCTGTAAGTTTAATAGCTAGAGGGGGAGGAGGTGATTCAGTTCCAGCTGCTACACCATGAGAAGCTTCACCTGTACAATAAGTGCCTCCAAATCGTGGTCTAAATCTTGGTCCAACATATCTTGTCTTCTCTTTGGTGGCATATTTCAACATGAACTTAATATATGCAAGTTGAGAACATGCATAATGAATAAAAGCTTTAACTCCCTCAACAAACTCAAGATTAATGAAACCATCAAGTGTTAATCGTTTATACATCCAAGATCTGTCAACATTACTCATTTATGCAAAACTGTTAATTTCAAATAGTGATTTCATAGTTAGTATCCTTCATATTCCCCAAAGTTTACAGAACAACTAAACTTTACACAACATCCCCTAAGTATTAACGAATTGAATTAATGACCTACAATTGATTCCAAAACTATGGTACGTGGCATTGTTTACACCTGATAATCAAGAAAATAAGTTCTTGCTGTGACTCATAGGCTTGTGGAATTTTTCACCGATAAGCCTCACGGGAGCTACATCACGGGTTTTCAGACTATATGCCGTCCTATAACGAGTGATTTCGCTTCAACACTCACTTTTGATGTATTGAAGGAGAATATAGAGACAACATCAATAACAAAGACGGAGTAAAAGATAAAATTTGGTGAATATGAATATAAGAACCTAAAACTTGTCATAGTTATGCTTATCTTCTACTTTTCCATTTGGTGTGTAATTGCTCTTATTCTGAAGCTAAAATTGGTGTCTTTGAAGCATGTTCAAGTGCTTAAAGAGATAGAAATTTTAATGTGAATATTACTATTATTAACTTCAACAAATGTATTTTAGTGTTGCATGTATTAACCAAACTTTGATCAATGGCTATGTTCAAGTGCTTAAAGAAATAGTTTACATAATAAATATTTTAGATAAAATCTAGTAATAATAAAATTTTCAATGCTACAATAAGGAAAACATTGCTTTAAAAAACAACACATTTAAATATTACATGGATTTAATTAAATTAGGAGTTAAAATTGTCTTATGTCAATTTTTGGCAAGTATGTTGTCTAAGCTAATTTTAAAAGACATGATGGTCATATACTAACTTCTATTGTTTGTTTTGTATATATTTAAGAAAGGTCTATTTGTAGGTTTCAAATACCATACCATAATATATATAATACCACAACTCTAAACATTCAATACAATTCCTATGAATAAAAAATAACGTCACTCATAACAAATAAGTAATACTTTCACTCTATAATGATAATAACATGTTTAAGTATAACGATCACTATGCATCAACACATACGATACTATAACTCCAAGCATTCAATACAACTCCTATGAACAAAAAAAATACCATTGCTCAGAACATATAAGTAATTCATTCACTTTATTATGGGAATAAAAGTTTGACTATAATGAATAAATGCCTCATTATAATATTTGAATGTATGGCCAAACAATATAAAAGGAAATGTTTGTTCTAAGAGACATTTCATCAAACAATTCATAGGCAACTCAAATTATCTCTAACTAATAATAAAAACAACTGCATTTTTTCATTATCTACCAATAACAACACATTTAAAGTCCAAATAAACCAACAATTTAAGTAAAAAATGCATAAACCAGCAATTCACCCACCGACCCCCGACGGTCGTACATATAAGCATCTAACACCTTCATTTTTTGGAGACAAAATAAATCAAATAGAGTTGTTACCTGAAAATAATGCCCGATGGACCAAAAACAAAGCAAAAATTAAGGGCGGAAATGGCCAAAATGAGAGAACCGACAGTGCAAAATGAAGAAGAAAGAAAAATTGCAGGGGAGAAGGAGAAAAGGGGGGTCTTCGGGTTGTAACCAAACAATGTCATTTTATTTTATAAAAAATTTGACAATTACTGGTCCCATCGGTATTCAAGTAGCTCATTTTTTCCGCCAACTATTGCCGCCTAATTTTACAACGGGCTATAGTGTTCTGTCGCTATAATACGACGGAAAACTTGAGGGGATATTTTCCCTCCTCGTTTATCGACAAATTTTTGTTCCGTTGATAAATCCGTCAACTTTACCGACGAAAAGTCAATTTTCGTCACTAATTAGGGACAGAATATGTTCTGCTAGTAATTTTCTGTCGGTAATTTGTTATTTTCTTGTAGTGGTATAAGGGCTAAACGTATTGAACTTTTTTCTTAATTTGGTAACTTTACACTGATGGTGGCGTGTGGTGATGCCGTTGATGGATAAAATGAAGCGAGGAACACATTAGGCATTTGTTTTTGTTAACTGTTCAATCCTTTGTGTGGATTCAGATTACAATTGGGTGTTTTCAAAAGGCTGTTTTCAAAAGCCTTTCATCTTTATCCAATAACCAATAAAGGTTCTTCTTGTTTTATTAATAAAGTCACGCTCTTACCATTGGATAAAGATACATTGACCATTGGATAAAGATCAGAAACAACCTAAAGCTTTAGCATCTTGGAAAGTTTTAAATTAATAATTGTTAGTATGCATGTTACGGATTAATATTATGAGAAATGAGTTTTGGGGTCCAAAATTTATAATTTTTGTTTTGATTTGTAAAATTTTGATATAATTTTTTATTTGAGCTGACATGATTGTCAGTGTCATAGCATCAGGAAATTGGAGTTATGACACTTTCATACAACTTATGCAAAATTTTGGTATTTTAATTTCAGATTTTGGTAATTTAAAGAAATATATAGCATTTGAAATTAAATTAATTTAAGCAACATATTGCAACAGCAGCCTCTCTTGTGAAAATTAATTTAACTTAGAATGTTAAAAAGTTTTATGTATATGTTATTCATGCGAATATTGATTGACCAAAGGAAAGTTAATATTTGGCCTGAATTGCATACACTTGTGGTGGTAAATGTGTGGCAATTATTCGGTATAACATGTGAACATTAAATTGGTCCAAAGAAAGGTTTATTGTTTGACATGCCTTATTGTCAGTGTTTGATCACTACACCAAGGTACCACTTACAAGTTAGTATTTCTATCCAAAGACTAAATATTAATGTTGTGCTAGGTATCTTGTGATGGGGCCCTACCATTATTTTTATATAATTAATTTGACATATTATAGTGTTGTATATGTGAGTAATTAGATTTTGTTTGTTTTGTTCTCTATTCAGTTCCTGGTTCTGCTGCAAATATCTCTGCTAGTATTAATTCAATTCCTATGCTTAATGACACCAATTTTAAGTCATGAAAGGAGAACGTTTTGATTGTTCTCAGAGTGATAGACTTAGATCTTACTTTACGAGTTGATCAACTTGATCCATTTACTGGTGAGAGTACCTTTGACCAAAAGAGGAAGATAGAAACGTGGGAAAGGTCGAATCGTATGAGCTTGATGATCATGAAACATGCCATTTCAGAAGCTTTTCAGGGCACTATATCTGATCAGATTACTACTGCTACAGGTTTTCTTGAGGATCTTGAGAAAAGATTCCTTAAAAATGAAAAGACTGAAATAAGTACACTTTTGGCAAAGCTTATCTTAATGAGGTACGTAGGAAAATGAAACATAAGAGAGTACATTATCGAAATGTCTCACATTGCTTCAAAATTGAAAGCACTTAAGTTGGAATTATCTGAAGACTTGCTAGTGCATCTATTTTTGATATCTCTTCCAGCACAGTACATTCAATTCAAGGTGAGCTATAATTGTCAAAAGGAGACATGGTCTCTTAATGAGCACATCTCACAATGTGTCCAAGAAGAGGAAAGGTTGAAGCATGATAAGACAGAAAGTACTCACTTAGCCACAACATCTAAGGACAAAAGGAAAAAAAGAAAGAAAACTAAGGAAGCTGTGCAGCAAAAGGAAGAAAATCCAAATGGTTGTTACTTCTGTGGAGCTGAAGGTCATGTAAAGAAGCAGTGTGCCAATTATCACGCATGACATGCAAAGAAAGGTATATTTCTTATTTTGGTTTGTTCTGTGATTAATTTGACTTCGATACCTAGACATACATGGTGGTTAGATTCTAGTGCAATGACTCACATAAGTGTGTCTATGCAGGGTTGCCTGAGTTGCCAAAAACCAAGTGATGATGAAAGATACATCTATGTAGGTGACGGCAAGCCAATAGAAGTTGAAGCAACAGGGACTTCTAGATCATTGTTAAGAATTGGAATTTATTTGGATTTAGTTGAGACTTTCATTGTACTATCTTTTAGAAGGAATTTGATTTCTATTTCTGCTTGGGACAAATCTGGTTATTGTTGTTCATTTGGAAATGGAATATTTAGTCTCTTTCCAAATTCAAATTTGGTTGGTATCGGTTCTTTATCAGGTTATGATAATCTATATGCTTGACACTAATGCTTCATTTAATAAAGCCTTGCATGTGGGTACATGAAGTTTAAAGTGAAAATTAACCAGTGAGAATGATGACTTGCATATTCATGCATATTTCAGTCCATACTTTGCGTACATTTGTATAGTTATTTATCACATTTTGTATG
>JAOTAY010000189.1:23359624-23392611 GCA_025629805.1 Erythroxylum baracoense
TCACTGTTCACAAATGCATGAGCATGAGATGTGTTTTTCTAATTTCTCCAATTGATCTCACGTGTACCCGTTTCTATAGTTCAACCCGTTATATAGAAACGGGATGTTACACTAGAGATATAGAGGAACAAATGTCTAGAAGATCTCAAAACCTAATGTGAACGTTTGCTAAGTGAAAACTACAGAACAAGGGGAGGTATGAATTCTGGGCTGGGGTCACGATTGTGACACAAAAGTCATGGTCGATTAAACCGAATATATATTGTTAATGCCTTGTTTCTGAATTTAAAAATAAATGCTTAAATGAAATGTACTTTGTGTAGGCAAAGGAAAGGCACAACATGCATAAGTGTGCTTAGCGATAAATTTACAGAACTATAAGTGTATTTTAATTATTTTATATGACTAAATTCTTTGCTAAAGAATTGATGACATATGAGTGTATTTCAAATGTTTCATTTGAATAACTTCTTTGCAAAATAATTAATGGCGTGTGATTTTAAATTATGCATTCAATTATTTGATTCTAAGATTGAAAAAAGTTGGAGTTTTGAACATACATGGGCCAAAGGTAGTGTCATAATTGTGACAAGCTCCAGACACCTCCCATTTGTTTTTTATTTTTAAACTGTATAAATTACTTTACAAAAGGGTTTAAGCTTTATGCCACAAGTTAAAGTACTAAGAAAAATGATTTCGTTTTTAGCCTATGGTACAACATTAGGCTCATTACATGATATCATACCAGTCAGAGTATTCCAAACATGCATGGCAGTGTCCAAGGGTGTTCGTTACTAACAGTGGATGGTATTGTGTCCTTTGATAGTCCAATGAGTCGCTCTCTGCACATACAGAGTATGTAAAGTGCTAGCCAAAATTGTTATAGGTAAGCAATGTAGAACTAGTTCTGTAACTACCAGTCTATAGTGGTTAATCTATTACAAATAAGTGATGCAGAACCAACTTTGTAGCTAGTAGTTAGCCATTCACGGGTTAGCAATGTAGAACTAGCTCCATCACCTTATTCCTAAAAGTACCGTAATGCAAAGACCGCCACTATTTTCTTTAAAAGTAAAATTGAGAAATTTGGTTTTAAGAGGCTTATATGTTTTATATTGGTATTGTCTTATACTAAACGAAATGAATTTCTTTTAAAGAGGTGTCAATGATTACAAATGATTTGCAAAACATTTTATTTACACTCACTGACCACGTTTAACTCACACTCAATTTTTTGTTTTTAAAGAAAACCTCTTAGGTGCACGCTCAGGGGCTTCAGCACCAGAGACTCCACCTCATAAGTAGTCAACTTTGTTATGTGCTACTTTGTTGGCATTTTCTCCTTGTACATACTTTTGAGAACTAATGCATATCTTTGAACATGTTTTGGACTGTACATTTGTGTAAAGAATGGATGTGTATAAAGGTTTTTTAATGAAATTTATAATTTTTTTTATCTTTTCAAAGTTTATTGATGTAACTATTCGAGGTTGCATATGAATGGATTCGAAATCCAAAATTTGTAGTTGAGAAATTGAACTGATAATAGAAGTGTTTTGAACTTTTATAGGGACTTCAAAATTTTTGGGATGTCAAAATACAGTCATTATACTACCAAATTTTTAATAAACTGAAAAACAAAACTCCACTATTTACATTTCTTATTATTGAGTTAATCTTTACCATAACAAGGGTAATAGGCTTAGCTTTACAGGAACATTCCAGTCGATTCAGATATCAACTAGAGGGTCACCATGAAGTGTCGAGCAGGTCGTTTAGTCATTTCAGGACAGGGGCCTGTCAAATGTACCATAATCTTTAAGATTTCTCATACATATGGCTCATATTTTTTTTAAATTAGTTTTGGATAAATGTTACTACACTATGATTATGCTTAATTGAACCATTCACCAAAACATATCAAGATGACCAGTTGAAGGTTCATGAGGCCATATGTTAATTTAAAATGCAATAATGTGACAATACATAATAAGAGACTGGAGTAGAATAATTAGAAATTTAGAGCATTTCTTTAAGACATGGAAGGTTGGTTGATGATGTGGAAACAAAGTTTGGCATCTTTTAAGACTATATTAGCCATGATCTTAGTGGAATTATAGGTATAAAGGTGTAATTCCCAACTAACTAGGTGGAGTGGAATAATGAATTAGTGGGTGGTTTTTAATATTTAGTCCCTTAAGTTCTTGTAAACAAAGAAGGATTCTCTATACCTTAGGGAATTATTTGACGAAACTCTTCCTAAATTATACAAGCTTCTTCTAAATTATATGATTTTCTTTGAGATTCATGTATTAAAGTTGAAAGGTTTGAATGATCCATTGTAACTAATTTTAATGGGAGATTTTAAACTCTTTAGCTCTCGAGATGTTGCCTAGATTTTTTTGCCTTTAGTGTAGGTCCAAACTTACTCTATAACTATTAATGGTATAAATTTTAGTTAATTAAAATGAATTACAAAATTGGAATGCTAATCAACAAAGGCATCTTATATTATTTACTTAAGTGAACTATATGTTTAATCATCTACTTGCTAAGAGTTTGAGAGCTTTATAAAATTATTATTGTAGAGAGTTTTAAGTAGGAAGTTGCTGAGTATTCTTTATATTATGTTTTAAAAAGGAAGCTTCTTAACTGTCATAGGTGTTCTATTTAGTAATGAAACTTAGGCTTTAATATATCTCTCTCTTGTATCTTTTAAATGGTTAAATTGCACATATATTTATAGGTTCAGTGTGAAGGAGACACCTAAATATGAGTGTGAGTAAAGTAATAGCAAACTTATGTAAAAGTTGTTTGAAGATTATAAAGGAAGATTTAAGTTTTATTGGATTTAAACTTGATTCTCATGTGAGGAAATTGATTGGTTCATTTTTATTTTTTTTACAACTAGAAAAGACCATATGATAGCTAGTATTAAAGACCAGTAAGGAGTTCTTATTTTTGGAGATCAAAGGCTGGGGGAAAAAATATTTTAAAGATGGTTACTAAATTAGAGGAAATCACTAGTACTCTAGCTTAACAAATTAGGGAAAGGTTATATTATTTCAAAATTCATTGTGGGAGCTTTAAGAAACTCAAAAAGAACTCAAGGAATAATTGAAATCTTAGGAATCTTGATTTATCGATGCTTAAACTTGCTATAATTAAGCAAGAAATTAAAGTCTAATTAGATAACATTTTAGCGAAGGTGTAATAGCCATAATTTTTTGATAGTAGAAAAGGTGTTAAGAAGTTTAAGAGTTTATTTTTGGATATAGAACAATACTTTGTAGTAATAATATTATTCTATTAAGAAAAAGATGTCAATCATGAATATACGCATAGTCAATGATGCTAAATTATTATGGAGAATGAGGACCTACAATAGCATTAGTGCAAGTATAAAATTTAACAACACTTACAAGAAAATGAAGAAAGAACCAACAGATACATTCCTATTTAAAAACACTTCGTTACTTATAAGGAAAGCTTTAAATTAATAAATTCAAGATGGCTAGGTGAGGGAGCATGCGAGGGAATTTAATTCTTTGATATTGGACATGCAGTACACGTTGGAGCAAGAAAAAGTTTTGAATTTAATTATTGGCTTGCAAGGTTGTGTACAAATGGAGCTTTAGAAGAAAAATGTAAAGGGCCTCTCTATTATAATTGTGAATGCAAATTCCGTAATTAGTCTTCAATTTTCATTACCAATTAAAGTTAATGGAGATGGAAAATTGAACGGTGAAACACATAATTACTTAAAGAAAGGCAAAGAGAAGATATGAGAGTGTTTTCACTATAAGCTAAAGAAGTAGTCCAAATAAAATATTGCTTACTTCAATTATTAAGGGATTTACTTTACTCGTCAATGCCTAAAGTGAAAGGTTAGAGTTGATAAAATAAATTATATTATTATAATGTATCAACAAATTAAGGAAGAATACTTTATGGAAGAAGTCCTCCTTAATTTATTTTTGTTGAGCAAAAAGAGCCTTGATAAGGAGCGTCTAAAAATGGGTGACATGGATACTTAACATAAAATTATACTAAAGTGTCCTAGACATAACCATTCACAAACCAGTGCCTATAGGTTATTTTGATAAGGACATTAAATCCTTCTAATATAATTAGTTTCACTAAGCTCAATTGGAAAAATGTATAAGTTTTGGTGAAAATTGGTCAGTGATGGGCATATAGGTATGAATTTGGAATAAAGATATGGAACATGGTGAACTCTCATAAGCATATGAGGCATACATGCGATTTTGACTAAATGTTAAGAGTTAAAGCATATGTTGGTGCACAATGGCTAAAATCTACAATAATGCGGTGAAATTCATATACGAGATCAAATATTGTTAAACTAAAGGAGGTTCCAATTGATGATTTAATGACAAAAAAACATAATTACTACTTATAAAGGTTATTTAACATTTTGTATTATTATTTGTAAGCTTACTTTATTAATTTTATGATCCAAAAGGCTCATCATGCATAATCATTTCATCTTAGTTCATTGTATGAGTCTTTACATTCATTAAAAGGCATTAAAGCTTTTGATTTTAATATAAAATGCTCTTGATCTTTCAAATATTCTTTAAGAAAAATTTTGGGAAGTGTTTGTAATTATTTTTGGATTAAACAAATTGGTTTTTTTAATCATATTTTTAGGGTAATTGGTTGACCTATATGGGTTAGTGGCCAATATAGGTTCAAGTTGTCAAATTTAATGTACTGAGAGTTTGTAGTAATATTGGTTGATGTATTGGTTGACCAGTGTACCATATTGGTCAACCAATGTTGCAATGACTAGTGAATCTAAAGCTTTTAATGCATACTACTCGACCGATATGCTATACTGGTTAACCAGCGCATTGAATATAGCCATATAACACCTAATTCTTGACTCTATCAGTTATTTTGGAACCCAAAACGCTATAAATAGTTATTTTCTCATTGTTTTTAGCATCAAGAAGGTTTTGAGTATTGTATACACATATTTCAAAGATTTTTTCAATCATTTGAGCATCATTATGTCACATTTGTGTGAGTGAGCCATTTTGGAGTTATCAAGTCAATAAGTGAGATATTTTTTAGTTATAATAATTTATGTGTAATTGAATTTTGTACTCAAGGATAGTATAAGTGAGATTGAGGTTCTTTTAGGAAGAAAATTATAAGAAGGGTTCCTCTTTTCCAAGAAACATGGTACAAAGGTTATTCTTCCACTTGAAAGAATAATTATAGTGGAATTCTAAAAAGAGTCTTAGGAGTGGATGTAGGTAAGGAAGTTAAACCACTATAATCACATTGTATTTTTTCCTACCTATCCTCTTTAAGTTATTATTCAATTATATGATTAATTTATAATAAGCAATTTCTTCATACTTATTTATGTTGACTATTGTTAATTGAGTACATTGGTTAGAAAAAAGTCCTGAATTTTGAAACACCCAAATCATCCCCCTCTTCGGTTACATTAAGAACTAATAAGTGATATTAGACTGGGTCTATTAGGCTAGAAATTCTAACAAAATCCTATAGGAAAGATCATAATGTCATATTTAGGAGCATCATCATTATCATTCAACCAAGAGGGACAAAGGATTAGTAGACCACCTTTCTTTCACAGAAATGATTGTCTTTTTTAAAGAAACTAGGATGAGATTCTTTTTAATAAATGAAAGTATAGACCATTGGTAAATAGTGTCAAAATGGTCCCTTTATCCCTACTAAAACTATAAATAACATAAAGGTACCCAAATTAAAGGAAGAATGGGAACCTCAAGATAAGAGTTTAGTTTCCTTGAATAGTAGGGCCATACACATCCTTTTGTGAGCATTATGTAGAAGTGAATTTAATAGTGTCTTTATGTGTGAAATGGCTTAAAAATTTTGACAAATTTTAAAAGTAACATATATAGGAACCAATCAAGTAAAGGAAAGAAAAGAAAACATACTAACACATCAATATGAATTGTTTTAAATGAAGCATGATGAAATCATATCAATGTGTATACAAGAATTGTTGATATTATTAATTCTCTTAAAGGACTTAGAAAGACCTAAACTAATGTTGAAATAGTAAGGAAGATCTTAGGTCATTTCTAAAGATGTGGGAAGCTAACTTTATGACTACACAAGAAGAAAAGGATTTAACACCACTATTAATGGGGGATTTTATTTGATCTCTCTAAATATGAAATAAGGCTCCAAGAGACACAAGAAAAATCATTCTTATAAAGAAAAAGAATTTAGCATTCAAAGCCTTAAAGATCAAGTAAAGACAAAGAGACATTAACTAGTGAAAGCGACAAAGAAGACATGGGCTTACTTACTAGAAAATTCAAGAAGTTATTGAAGAAGAAATTCTCAAAAAGAAAGGAATTTAAGGAAGGCAAAAGTGATTTAAAACATAAATAATTTAACATTACTTATTTTGAATGTAGAAAACCTGATTACATAAAGTCACAATGTCCTCTACTTAAAGATAATAAGAAGTATGAAAGAAAATATAAGAAAAACAAGAAGGACAAATAGAAAGCATTAACTTAGGATAACGTGAGCGAATATGAAAGTGAGAATTTGGAAAAGAGATAGCTTATATGTGCATTACAATTTTGGCCAATGATGAGGTAACATCAAACCTAACTTGTGTGATAGTGACATTGATTTGAATTATGATGAATTAGTTAAAAGTTTAAAAATTATGAGTAAGAAAAAGAAGAAACTATCATTTATACTCAAGGATGTTTAAAAAGATTTAGATGCATGCATGAATGAGAATGAAAAGATAAAAAGTGAATTACATATCATTAAAGTATCCAAAGATGTGATCATTGATGATAATCATGAATTAGATATATTAAGGTATAAGAATGAAGCACTAAAGAAGGAGGTTAATGCCCTCAAGGACTCATTGTCTAAATTTACAAAAGGAAGTGAGAAACTTAAAAACATGTTAGGAGCCTAAAAGATTTCTAATGATAAGCATGGAATTGGATATAATTTTGAGAGTGCTTTCAATAACAAAACTAATTTGTCAAAGGAAAATATTTATATAGTAAAGAACATTGCGTAGAATGAAAAATGAGTGTAAAGCATCTTTATCCAAAAATACACAAGTATATAACACATTCACTAAGACTCAAAATAAGAATAAACATCATGCTTTCATCTGTCATTCACAACCAAGGAATAGAGTTCAATACTCTCAAAGAAAGAATAGGCATAATTTATATTATAACATGCAAACCCACTCACACCCTAAAGACCTTAAAGAAGTAGGCATTAAGCCTTCATTCATCATAGGCATCATATTTATTATTAGAAATTTTCACTATCATATGAGACCATTCAACACATCTAATGTCTAAAGAAAACTTCCTCATTATGCATACATACATAGAATTCTAAGCAATGAATCTATGCATTATCATTACTCTTATAACATGGTATGTCATTTTTCTAGTAATAATGGACTTGTTAATAGATTTCGCTTTCTTAAACAAAGAATGTCAAGAAACCATTTGAAAGTGTAGGTTCAAAAGAAGAAGGAACCTAATAACCAAGGAACTAAACTTATTTGGATTCATAAAACACATTGATTAACTTAGTTTGTAAGGCTATTAGAAAAGGAAAGGCAAATGTTATATAGTATAGCAGTTATTGAATTGAATATTCTTAAGGAGTATATACATGTTATCTTAATGAATCTAACCTTTATGTCTCCAAGAAAGTCTAGAAGGTGTTATTATAGGATGTGGAGAATTCAACCACTAAAAACCTTTTAAAAGAGGTAATTGTTAAACTAAGAGAAATGATGGGAAGCCTCCGTTGGATTGTAAACTCAAGAAGAATTTTCATTCAAATATCTCATAAATAATGTTCAAGATAAGGTAATTATTAGTTCATAATTTAGAAATATTTTTCAATTTCATTATAAAATCTTAGTAATGATTGTTTAGGTTTGAAAAATGTATAAGGTGTTTAATAATTGTTTTTAAAGTGTGAACTTTAACACTTAGACTTAGAGGTTCATATAAAAAATAAAAACACTAAGTTAGAATTTATATTAATTAGGCAATTATTTCTCTAAATCATTAAATAAGAATAATGTTTTGTTTAATTAGAAGAAAATTATGTATATTTAATTCAAATTCTATATAATAAAGACCCCTTTTGTTGACTTTTTATGTTTGAGGTCTATTTTAAATTTTATGAAAATTATTTATTTATATTATTATCACCCATTAAGTGTTTTGATGTTTAAGTATGATTTTTAAAGTTGTTTGATGGATTTTTAGAACACATTGTGATCGACCAATGTAACCAAAAAACTATGTTTTATCCCTTTTTAGGGAGTTTATTCTTTACCCGATTGCTTATCTGGTCGCCTAATAGCCACATTGGTCGACCAATATACTTTAGTTGTTAAACAATATCCTTGATTTTGAGACTCCTTTTTTTTTTGAAAGATTATAAAAGGTTTAGTTGCTCCTCTAATCGATCACCTATACACGTTGGTTAACTAATATACTTTATTGGTCAACTAGTAGATCGTGTTTTAAAGCCAAACTAATTTTTTCACCACTCATCCATTGTTCACTCTTCCTTCTCTCTGAAACATGTTAACCAGTTAAGTCATATGGTCAACCAGTCCTCGTATTTTTAGTCTTTCCTTCACCTTGTTTCCCCTATCTCATATTTTACATTTATATCCTCCAAAATCTTAAACAATTCACTCTTTTCCTTAAAAACAATCATCCCTTATTACATAAAAATCTCATTAAATTGCATCAAATTAAAGTTTTTCTATTTTCTTTAGTTTCAAATTTGGAGATTTTTAAATATTTTCTTAATTAAAAGCTATCTTTTAAAATAGATGCGTTCATCATTAAATTGTCAAAGGAATTAAGTTTGTTTCCCTTTCAGTTATATCGAGACATCTTTAATTTTGTTTAATTTTGGTATTTTGGGCACTTTTTCATGTTTGTATTTTTGAAATTTTAGGGATTTCAAAATTAAACATTCTTTTATGAAATTAATTGTTAGCTATTGCATTATGCATTTATTTGTTGCAATTTCAACCTTTAATTTTGTTAAAACTTGCCCTTGGTGCTTTGATTAAATCTTTTAACTTATAAACAATATTGCAATTGGTAAAATTTCAAGTTACATGTAATTAGAGATGTGTCTATCAAAATTGACTTGTTATTTTGACTCTTTAAATACTTGATAGTACTCTCTAGGGAAAAATTCTGTCAATTTTAGTCAAATTCATTTTTTTAACCAAGTTAGCTTGACTTATGACACTTTATTATGTTGTAGTTTTTAATCCCTCTAACCTCGTTCAACATCCAGTGTGGAGATAAGGTATGTTTGTTATACAACACCAACTTTAAGTCCATAATTTGCTTTATTCTCTAATATTTTTGGTTAATAAATTTCTTTTTTATTATTATAAAAAGGTCGATAAGTCTGGTGATATTAGATTTAGGGGGACTAATTACATTCAAGGGGAGTGATGAAATTTATTAGGAATGATTATTTTGTCATCTATTTATTTCTTACACTTTACATGATATGATTGAGTAAACTTATATTTTTCTCAGGTATGGATATTTTGTTATTTTGAATATCTTGTGTTCTTGATATTGAATAATGATTTATTATTAATTGATAATCATTATCTTACTAATTGTTTATATGTTTAATGTCATTATTATTCTCTAATATCATAAATATTTTGGCATTATCAAAAAGGAGGAGATTATTGAACCAGGTGAGGCTCCAATTGATGTTTTGATGATAACAAGACATAATTAGTACTAATATTTTTATTATTTTGATGAAAATCAATAACAAAATGAAGCCATAAACACAAAAAGATAATGTATAAGGTTTATAAAGAGAAGTTAAAGTTCACAACTTATGAACTAAAGAGCAATACAAAAGCAAAAGGAGATCAAAACTCATGAAGGTCATTTCACATTTTTATTATTATTCATAAACACTTTTTTTAATTTAATTTTCCAAAAGGCTCACCATGCGTAATGGTTTCAATTCACTTCATTTCATGAGACATCCATCAAGAGGCATTAAATCTTTTAATTTAATATAAAAGTCTCTTGATTTTTCAAATAGTTGAGGAACATTTTGGAAAGTTTTTTATTCCTATTCATATTAGAAAAATTAGTTTTAAGCATTTAAAGTTGTTAAATCATGTTTTTATGATGATTGGTTAACCTATATAGGTTAGTGGCCGACCAATATAGGTTAAAGATGTTAAATTTGATGTACCAAAAGCTTATAGCAACATTAACTATTGTATTGGTTGATAAATGTGCTGTATTAATCTACCAATATATGTATTAGTCAATCAATGTTCCAACAACTAGTGAATCGTTAGCTTTTAATGCATACTAATTAACCCACATACTATACTGGTCAACCAGTGCATCAAATTTAGTCGTTATTGTTGGATTGAAAACAAAAACATGCTTGATTTGGCTAAACAGTAGATTTCAAAAACTTGTTCCAAAATCCCATATATATATAGCGGAAGCGTAAACACCAAATCAATATGCTTTAATATATACATGATACGGCATAAGGAAAATAAATAAAATAATAACAAGATTGAAATTTTTATCGACTCCTTGCTACAGCTTTAACTCCTCACTACTGTGTCCTCAACCAATCCGATCTACCACTTGTTCTCCTTGGATAGCTTGGTTATTAAGATCCTTTGGTAGGAAAGGAGAAGAAAAATGAATAGCAAACTTTTTGCTATATTCAGCTACTTCAAAAGAACAACAATATGAGACATTCTCATTTTTTATCTTCGGCTTGTTGAGAGAAAAATAATAAACTTCTCTTTTTTTCAATAGTCTATAGTTTGGAGAGAGTTTTTTTTAAGAGAATAACATTCACGCACCATTCATTTTTCTAAAGGCTAAAAATGAATTGTCTTCGTTCTTTTTTCAAGAATGCAACTCCCACCTTCATTCATTTGTCATGAATTAAATAGGCTAAATGTTATGTACCTTAAAATCAAGCATTAAACCCTTTAATGAAGAGTAGCATAATTGGTTTTCTTTTGAAGTAATTGGAGAGAGTTAGGAAAAACTCACCATCCATTCCTTTAAAAAGCCATTAAAGAATTGTCTCCATTCATGTACATTTTCCCATCTTTTAAAAGCCATTAAACAATTTAATGAAGAAGAGCATTACTTAAGAATGCACCACCAAAAATGGATCTTTTAAAAGCCATTAAAAAATAACCATTAAACCATTTAATGAAGAGCATTACCGAATCCTATATTTTGTAGCATTCAGTTTTGGTCCTTTTTTTAATTTTAATTTTAATTCAATTGATCTAATTAATTAAATCAAAATCCAACCCAATATTAAATGTTCCTTTGGGCTTATAATTAACAATTAATTAGTGTAAACCCAACATTTAATTATAGGCTTAAGACCCAATTTAATTAACTCTTAATTAAATTGTTTCGATCTTATTAGCCCGAATCCAATTCATCCATTTCTCTCCAAACTGTCTCATTCTCTTTCTAATAACCTCCGTTTATTTTTCTTTCTTTCCTTGATAACCTTCCTAAAAGTCAAGTGGGGAATCTAATTAGACTTAAATAATTCAAGCTCCAAATTAGTTTAATCTCATTAGAATTAATTCTGACTTATTAACCAAATGTCATTCCACTAAAGACAATTGGTTGAACTTTTCAGTTACTTAAAGTTATAGGAAACCGTGTTTCAAAATTATTAATTCGATGTCCAATCGCAAACTCTATTATGAATCATATCATAGCCATCCACACAATAAAGGGTAAAATTACCGTTTTGCCCTTATATTGGTTTTTTCTTCTAGATCTCCCGTCTCACTCTACATGGTGATTAACGCACAAGATCTAATCTTGGTGTTAAGACTTGATAGGTAGCTAGTCTATCAAACTACCGGCGCCAGTTTAATCACCAACCTCTGGAAAACATCTAGAAGTGATGATATCACTATAAACTCTTTATTTGAGTAAATGTTCCCTGATGCATGTTTCAATTAATAATTCCAACATGCGGACACTAGATTGATACCTTATAAAAATCCATTCCGATCATATCAAGAATTATAATTAAACCCATATGAGTTCACCACTCATCAAAATTGTGGTTCGTAATAAACGAATGCTAAGGTGTATGTTTTAAGATTAAAGTAATGGCCTACTTAATTCTTTAAAAACATATGCGATTCTAGATTCATTTATTAGTGCCATTATCGATTGTCAACTACTATCATGATTTGAAACTTATCATTCCCTTGCAGTAAACTCCTTTACTTACACGGAGGTAAATCGCAACACTACAGTCTAAAGCATAATCAAGTGACCAATTTGATTATTCGACTGTGAATCAATTAATTTATATTTTAATAATGTACATGTTTCCCATACATCTCCATGTATATGTATATTACTTACAAAAGAACCTTAGTACCTTATGACTAGTTATATTATGCTCATACAAATAAAACCAAACTATTTTGTTTTATTAATAATAAATATTTTCATTACAATATCATAACTGGAAGAAAATTAAGTTATATGTAAATACACTTACTTTCCAGGGCACTATATTTGCATAACCTTAACAGCTTTATCAAGGACTTCTCATTAATAGCAAGACCTCTTACAAATTTATTAGTCAAAGACATGCCTTTTAATTTTTATGATAGTTGTCTATCTGCATTTAATCAACTAAAGGAGGCATTAATTTTCACACTGATCTTAATATCACCAGATTGGTCATTAACTTCTAAAATCATGTATGATGCTAGTTACAAAGTTCTAGGTTATGTGTTAGGCCAACGGAAGTATAAAAGGCTGCATTCGATTTATTACGCAATCAAGACACTAACTGGGCCCTAAATAAATTATACCACTAATAAGAAGGAGTTGCTAGCGGTAGTATTTGCATGTGACAAATTTCGAACATATCTTTTAGGATCTAAGGTGATCATTTTATCGATCCCATTGTGCTTAAGTATTTGTTTGTCAAGAAGGATGTAAAATTGAGGCTTACTCAATGTGTACTCTTACTACAAGAATTTTACAATAAGATCAGAGATAAGAAGGGAGCAGAGAATGTGGTAGCTGACCACTTATCACATTTGGAAGGAGGGGAAGTAGATCAAAACGATGATATTAATGAGTGAATCCTTGATGAAACCCTGGTGTTGCTTGATTGCCTTATGACATCATAGTACGCAGATATAGCAAATTTCATTGTAAACTAAATACTTCCTTCAGATTTATCGTATCATCATAAAAAAAATTCTCATATAAGTGTACATATTATCTATGGTATAAACCAATCCTTTATTGTATATGTGTTAATGGGCTAATAAGGAAGTGTGTTTTGGAGGAGGAGATATTGGACATATTGACACGGTGTCACAAACCTATGTATACTGGGCATTACAGAGCAAACAAGATGGTAGCGCACATATTAGAAAGTGGATTTTACTAGTCAAATCTATTCAAGAATGCTCAGGAGTTTATGGCACAATGTGATCGATGCCAAATGAGGAATATCTTGAAACGAGATGAGATGCCTTATTTAACATCTTAGAAGTCGAAGTGCTCGATGTGTGGGGACTGAACTTCATAGGACCATTCCCATCCTCCATGGGAAACACGTATATCTTAGTCAAAGTAGACGATATGTCATGATGGGCTAAAGCTATGTCAACTCCAACAAATGATGGCAAGGTAGTGCAAAAATTTATTAAAAGGCTATTCAACAAATTTGGAGTGCCACAAGCGATAATAAGTGATAGAAGAGCACATTTCTTTAATAAATCTTTCAATGCTCTTTTGAAAAGATATGGAGTTCACCATCATGTAGCCACTCTGTACCACCTGTAGACAAGTGGATAAGTGGAATTCATGATCCATAAGCTAAAACAAATAATGGAGAAGACGAAAAATAGTTCAAGGAAGGACTACGCATTGAAGTTAGATGATGCCCTATGTGCTTATTGAACCACCTTCAAAATTCTTATGAGAACAACTCCCTTTACATTGTGTATGGTAAGGCTTGTCGTTTGCCATGAAATTAGAGCATAAAGTATATTGGGCATCAAAAGACTTAAATTTTGATTGTAAGTAAGCAGGTGAGTGAAGACTTCTATAACTAAATGAACTCGACGAACTTCGCTGTAACATATATAAGAATGCTAAGTTATACAAGGAAAAAATGAAGAAGTGGCATGATTCTCATATTAAAAAGAAAGAGTTCAAAGTGGGAGATGTATTATTATTTTATAATTCGGGATTAAAGTTGTTTTCCTAAAAGCTCAAATCAAGATGGAGTGGACCTTTTAAAATAACCTGCGTATTTACACATAGAGATTTAGAATTAGAAAATCAAAAAAAGGAAACCTTCAAAGTGAATGGACAAAGATGCAAATCAGATCTGGGAGGAGTATGCTCACAATAAAGGGAAGTGATTTCTTTCCTTTCAAATCATCAAAAAGTTTCAAATGATGAATGGTCAAGTTAAAGACCATAACTTAGCATATTTTGATAATTAGGTTCATTTTGAATTATAGTAATTAGGGTTTTGAATTTTCAAGTTTTGGAGTGGATTGGATTGCTAAATTTCTTGTTTTGAAAGTTGCTATAATTTAGGGAAGCAAGCTCGGTGGTTACATGAACAAAAAAATGACAAAATGGGACAAGGTGTGATAGTTTTGACCTATCATGATCGTGCCTCATGGAGCACGATCATGCATGGCTGAAACATCATTTGTCACAATCTTACTCCAAGGTCATAATCGTAACCCAGGGTAGACTATACCCATATGTGAAAAATCACTCTCCCACCTCATTTTCCCCCTCCCTCTTCAACCCTAACACCTTGTATTTACGTTTTCTCTTCTTTTATGCCCACTTTATCTCTCTAAAACTTAACTGCCACTCTCAAACTCTCTCACATCTCTCTTTATTTTCCTTAGGGTTCTCACTTCTTTCTTGCTTCTTTCACCTAGATAAACACTCCTCCTACACATATCTAGTAAGTTCGACACAAATCTCAAATCGTTAAAGTGGTTTTTACAAGATTTGGTGGAACTTTTCTCTCTTAATGTTTTTTTGGGTGTTTTTTGTATTCTTGGTTGATTATGTAGTTATACACTTATTCATGGTGCCAACAATCAAACAAAGTACTAATCGCTCACAACCGAAGGGAAAAGCTCAAGTGTCGAGGAGAGGTACATATGATAGGGCTACAAATTTTGGAGCACCTTTTTTTATTTATTGGAAAGATGAAGGCATCTGATTCCAAACTCTCTACTTTAGGATGTCAGTACACCTAGATACTTTGATCTTGACATTTTAGAAAATCTTAGGTTGAAAAATAAGGTTGAGACTTTTAGTAATAAAATTCGATGGGATAAATTTAATAATTTTAATTATGTGGTGTATAAGGAATTAACCCTTAAATTTTATATAAATCTACTATTTGAGTTGGGGGATTTGACTGAAGTTTGATTTCGATTGAGGGGTCAACCATATAATTTGAATTGTGATGTTAAGGAAGAAATTGGTGGATTTCCTAGGTCAAAAATAATTGAAAAACATGATGATTTTTGTGCTAAGAGGTATTGGAAACAATTAACGGGGTTGGATAACTTTGTTGTTGGAAATGCCCATAATAATGTCATTTTTAGTCTCAAACATCTGTTATTGCATAAGTTCATGTGTTATACTGTTTTTGATAAATCTAAAAGTAACAAATGCTTTATTAAAGAATTATTCATTCTATGGTGCATGGATAACAATGTTCAAGTTTGTACAACCACCCATATTTTTCATACTATAGCTACTGCTCTTAAAAAGAAAAGTAGTTATCTTAGCATGGGATATCTTGTGACTATGCTTGCTGTTTATTATAGTGTAAATGTTGAGGGACTAACTGTTGTTTTTCCTAAGTTTCTAAATTACACTGACTTAATGCAAGCTGAGATTTTGGTAGCCCATCACATGGAACTCCAAGATATCAGTTCCAAAACTCATAGGAAATACAGTGCAGAACAAGCTAGTTCAAATTTTGCACCAGTGCAACAATAAACAAAGGTCTCAATGAGTGAAGAAATAGAAGATGATGAAGAGGAAGGTTGGGAGACGTTCTTCAATTTGGTCTTCGAAAATAACAAGATTATGAAGGAGATGGCACGAGAACAACAAAGACAGCGACGTGATATTAAGAAGATTTTTAAGTACTTTGTTACTCAAGGTGTTCAAATTCCTTCAACCACACTTGTGTTCTCTAAGTGTGGGGAGGTTTGCACATTTGTACATATCAATTGTGTGTGAACTTTTCATATCATATTGTGTTAGTTTTGAATTAGGTTGACATTGTGAGAACATTTTATTGCATATGTATGCTTTGTGTGAATGTGTCAATGGTAAGAATTTAATGGAATTAGTTTAGCTTTGAACATGGTTATTTAATTTGTAAAGGTATATTGACTTGTGGATTTTATATTTTAAGTATCTATGGATGAATATGCATGTTAATTAAGATATGACACCTATTTTTTTTACTTTAGAAAATTTGTTGTATACATTTATAATTAGAAATCAATTGAATTGGTTAGCATTACTAGTAACCTTTTATGAGAATAATTGACTAGCAAGAAATGAGAAATTAATTGAATTGGTTAGCATTACTAGTAACCTTTTATGAGAATAATTGACTAACAAGAAATGAGGTAGGCTAAATGTGAAAAAAAGTGTGTAAAATAAATAACTATTTTACTGGCCCTTTTAAAACAAATATTGGGTTAAGAATAAAGCTAGTAGTTGGTTAAGAATAAGATATATATAGCTAAGTAATCGGGGGCATTCATGATAAAATATTTGTCTTTACATCAAAAGGCTAGAATGACATTCCAACCAAGCTAAATAATAAAAAAGTGGCCTAGTTGAGTAACCAAGGGGACATTCACAACAAAATATTTACCTTCACTTTAAAAGACTAGGTTAACATTAAACAAAATTTAAAAAAAGATGTTTCAATAACTAAAACTTGCTGATATTTGAAAATAGAAAAATTTTTCATGAAATGATACTTAATGATAGTTACCTTTTTTATTCATTGCTAATTATAAATTCATGTTTAAAAGTGACGTAGGTGAATGAATAGGGTGTTAATATTTTGATTGGTATGTATATTCAATTTAAGGTACTTAAATATAAAAAGAATAAGTTAGTATTTTGGCACAATTTGAATGCTTGATGTTTACGGTTAAACTGATTCCCTAAGATTTGGTGTCCTTGTCTCATTACTGCATATTGCATAACTATATGCTTATGTGCTTTTTATGTTTGTTTCAATTTGTGTTTTTTGTTTTTGTTTGAGAACAAGCAAACATTCAAATGTGGGGATGTTGATAAGTATAGTTCATACAATGTTTTCCTAGGTGTTTTAATGTGTTTTTAGGTGTTTGTTAGATGATTATCATATGTATAGACTTATAATTATGTTATTATAAGCGTTTGTTTATATTCTAAGTGTTTTTGTGGTTTAGAGCATGAATTCAATCTTAATTTTATGTTTCAGGAGGTGTTTGATGTGTTTGTGAGTGTTGAAATTCAGGTAATTGAAGAACAAGGAAGATGGAAGCTACACAAAGCATGTATGATCGTGACAGGCGTGCATGATGAGGCACAATCATAACAGAGAGGATAAACCCAGGAGCATAATCGTGACTCATATGTCACGATCGTGATAGAGACTATCTAAGTGCAAGTTTTTCCGTTTGTTTTAGGTTTCGGTGGCATTTTTGGAATTGATTAAAGTGGAAAAACCTTAGTTACTCCCGTAAGACCCTAATACACTATGTAAGGATGTGAAATACACACAAAAAAATTCAATAGTCAACATTAAAAAATGGATCCAAATGTGGGAGATCAAAAAGAACATCCAGGAATTCTAATTGTCCAGATCAAGGAACAATTAGAGTTTTTCTTCTTTTCATTTAGTTCTTTCATTATCCTTGATGTGTAATATGAATTCTAAGATGTTAAACATGTTAAACGTGTTCAAGAAGTTCTAAATTTCATATTAGGATTTATTTTATGACTTTGATTATTGTTGATTTCAATACATATTGAATGTTTGTGATAATTGTTTATGCTTTAGATCTAATTGAAAACATTAAGGAAAGTTTTGTGAATCGAGAGGTTGTTCAAATTCAATTAGGATTAATTGATTAAATCTTAAGAGAGAGTAATTGATACCTTAGGAAATCTAGGATCAATCACATAACTGAATCAACAATATTAAAGGAAACAAAATAAGAAAAGAATAAGTCAGAAGTATTCAATATTGATCACAACTATAAATTTAATTGGCAGCTCAATTGTTATTTGATTATCTGCTTTGTTTTATTAATTGTTTCTGCTTCTATTAATTATTTTTATTCAAATCACATTCTGATAACTTAGACAGCGTTAGGTTTAAATTGTTAATCTTGCATAATCCTCGTGTAAACGAGAACCTTATATACTATAAGATACAATAGTTATACTTATAGTGTATTGAGGATATTATTAGTTATAAAACTTGCTCAACTCCAACCTTGAACATTATGGTAGAGGAGGTCTAACATGTCATCAAGCATGCCAAAACTTAACTTAGAAGATGCAAGGGTTGTCATTTACCACCGATGCATTTATCTTTAAACTAGGAGGTGTATATGGTGTTGGGAATACAATGGCTAGTGTCACTGGATTACATAATCTACAACTTTAAGGAACACACCATTGCATAATGGGAAGGCTGGACAACAAAATTGACAGGCAACCCAGAGGAAGGAGCTAAGGAAATAATAGAGAAAGGTCTTCGCAAACTGATGTCAAATTCAAACAAAAGTTCATTGTTCATTCTATGTTTAGCATATCTGGTGGAGTTCCACATTTAAAAATTATTCTTGGGGGATAAAAGGAATACTAAAGAGGAACTGGAAGGGCTTTTAGTGAAGTTTAGAGAATTGTTTTAGTAGCCAAGGCAACTGCCTCCTAAGAGAACTCACAATCACAACATCCTTCTTAAACAAAAGGTCAATACTATTAATATACATCCTTATATGTACTTAGGCAAGTAGAAATATGCCATCAAATGATCTCTGCAAGAGCTTTTGGAACAAGGTCTCATCAGGATGAGCGTGAGTCCTTATACTTCGCCGATGATCTTGGTCAAAAAGAAGGATAGTACTTGGGAATATGCATCTACTACCGAGAACTGAACAAAAACACCATTAAGAGTAAATTTCTCATTCCTATGATTGGGGAATTGCTGGAAGAATTAAAAGGCTCTAATTGGTATTCTAAATTGGACCTGAGGTCCTGATATCATTAAATCATAATGAAGGAAAAAGATATTTCAAAAATTGCATTTAGGACGTATAAAGTACATTTTGAGTTTTTGGTGATGCCCTTCGAGCTTATATACACACCTTCACTTTCCAAAGTCTTACGAACGAAATCTTCAAGACGTATTTGTGAAAATTCTTGTTAATTTTCTTCGACGATCTCCTCATTTATAGTTGTAATTTCACATAACATTTGGAGCATCTACAGAAGGTTTGATATATTTAAAAGCAGTAATAACTCTTCCTCAATGGGCAAAAATGTTTCTTCGGGGCCAAACAGATTGAGTACCGAGGACATTCCATCTACGAAGAAGGGGTATCAGCGGATGAAAAGAAAATTTACACGATCAAACATTGGCCATCACTGTGAACTCTAAAAGAGCTGGCTTCCTCGGTCTGATAGGATACTATCGATGCTTTATTAAGTGCAATGGGCTAATAGCTAAACCCTTGAATGCATTATTAAAGAAACAAACTGCAGGGAAGTGGGAATGACATGATGATTAGTAGCGATCATTTAAGAAGTCAAAGGAAATGTTGGTAACAACTCCAGTTGTTGCGCGACCTGATTTTTCACGATCCTTCACAGTGGAAGCAGATGCTTATGACAAAGGAATTTGAGTGGTACTCCAATAAGATGGACACTCATAACATTCCTCAGCAAAGTCTTAGCCCCCAAACACCAAGGTCTTTCAACCTAGAAAGAGTTCCTAGCCGTCATCAAAGCCGCAAAGCAATGGCATCACTACCTGAATAGGAGATTTTTCAGAGCTCTAAAGAATCATAGGAGCCCGACATACTTATGATAACAACAAATTTTTGGCATTGTTTCAACAAAACTGGTTGCCTAAATTGATTGGATACAAATTTGAAGTCATGTTAGAAATGGTGAGGAGAATGTCGTAGCTGACACATTATCTAGAGTGTTGAGTTAAGAATTATTAGCAATGACGGTGTTCTAAGCATAAACAAACCTAATGGAAGAAATTAAGGAAGAATGGATGAAGGACACTAACATTAGAGACTTAATCAGGAAGCTGGAAAACCAAGAAGTTCAAACTGGAATTACGAGTAGAGAACCGGCCTACTAAGATGGAAAGAGGATTGGTCATGGGGTGTGATAAGGAACTCAGGAAGAAACTTATATCTTTTTTACATGATTGCCCACAAAGAGGGCATTCCGGCATAATTGCAACGATCAAAAGAGTTCAAAATTTGTTCCAATAGAAACAACTAGCCAAGGATATTTGAAACTATATAACCAGTTGTGTTACGTGCCAACAAAGTAAGTACGATCATGCAGCTTACCCAAGTCAATTACAACTTCTTTCAATACCGAAATGTTGTTGGCAAGAAATAAGCATGGATTTCATGGAAGGCCTGCCTCTTTTGAAAGGGAAGTCTTGCATTTACGTATTCGTGGATTGACTAAGCAGATATTCTCATTTTATAGCCCTAAGTCATCCTTATACTGCTAAGGATATTGCACAAATTTTCAGACACCATGTTTTTAAGCTACATGAAATTCTAGAAGCTATAGTAAGCGACCATGATCCCCTATTCCTAAGTTCTTTTTGGCAAGAGACCTTTAGATTACAATAGTTAGCTTGAGGTTCTCTACTTCCTATCATCTTATCCTTAGACAGATGCACAATCAGAAGCCACTAATAAAATTCTGGAAATATATCTCATATGCTTTTGTAGTGAAGCTCCATATAAATGGGTATACTGGTTGTCAATAGCAGAGTGGTGGCACAACACAACTCATCATGTAACCATCAATATTACAACCCCTTTTGAAATTCTTTACCATTACCCTCCATCTCTCTATATAGCTTACTTAGTTGGAGACTCCTGTAACCTTTTGATCAACCAAGCATTACAGGACTGGGAGTGGTGCTTTAGACAGCTAAGTTTCAGATAAATAGAGCACAACAGAGGATGAAACAATATGTTGACAAAAAAAAGGATGGAGACAGAATTTGAAGTAGGAAAATGGGTTTACGTCAAGCTTCAACCCTACTGACAACATTCCAAGTAAGGAAAGGCCAATCAGCAACTTGCTCCATTGTATTATGGGTCATTCCATATCGCGACAAAGATTAATGCAGTAGCATATACGTTATAACTTCCTAAAGGATCCGCAGTTCATCCAACTTTCCATGTTTCTCTGACAAAACACCTTGTTCTATGTAATTACCACCGACCTTGACCAATGCGGAGAGAGCATCGCAAGCCATATGGGGAAGAAGAATGATCAAGCATCATAATCGCGCAATAACTTAAGTACTGGTGCAATGGTAAGGGGAAATCATATGTGGGAAACATTGTTCGAATTGCAGAAAAGGTGTCCAAAAATTAATCTGATAGATACGGTGGTTTCTACAGGGGAAGGGGATGTTACAATCAAAAGCAACATACGTGATCGATAGAAGAAAGAAAGAGAATAATGTCGAAGAAAGAAGTGGAAGAGCAAGAAGAAGAAGAAGAAAACGACATCGAAAAACAAGCATTAACTATAAGAAGAAATATGCGCCGGATCTGTAATGGCTATAACAAACTATCTATAACTAAAACATGTGTTGTCATCTTACGAATTCGAGCAGCCGTTGTAACCACTGAACAAACAATGAAAAATTTGGAAACAAGTTGGTTATTCTTCTTCTCTGCGTACTCGTTATTTTTCTATGTTCTTTTCGTAAAATATGACAGCAGAAACACCATAAATAAAATATACCCTATAGTGACAAGGAGGTATGGCTGAATTGGTGCTATAGTTGACTTCTCAACCCAAATTTTTCTCGCGTCTTATTTTCTTACACCACTAGGATGGGAAATGTTGTAGCCAATGCCTTGGCTTTTTTTAGCAAGTCATGATTTCCCATCATGGCTCCAATTGCTCACCTCTTGTGATTTCGATTAATATACTTGTATCGGAACAGGCCATAATTCCTTAATTCAATAAACAAAATCGGATTCAAGATCAGCCCAATCGATCTCACCTCCATGATCATCAAGAGTTGACATTGCCATTCCCATATCAACCTGGAGTTTTCCACCAACAACCTGCCAAATTTCGCACCAGCAATTTAAGTTCTCCCGTTCATTTCACACCCGAAAAGCCCATAAAAAAACATCTATGACAAGAAGCAAAAGAATTTCGAAAGGTTGCAGCCTTTATGCACCCACATCTCATTTGCTTCTTTCTCGTCAAAACAAAACTGATTACCAAGTAAAAGAGGGCAATTCTTGCCTGTATTGTGGGAGGTGGGAAAGAAAGACAAAACTTGGTTTTAAAACATGCTTTCGGTGAGAACTGTGCTTGCGTGAAGGATGTGAACCCAAATTGTGGAAGTGGAATACCATTTCCCATACATGGCTACTGCCATATTCTTGCTAAGCTACAGCAGTTAAGGGACTTGAAAGTTTTATCCTATTAAAAAAACTTAAATAAATCTTCCAATTTTAATTAAAAATAGAAATTTAGCTCTAAACACTTGTTTAACCTCTAATTTATTTAATAGCATCATATGAACTTAAATTTCAACAAGCCATCTTTCTTAAATGTGTTACTAACTAAAAATAATGAGCCCATTAGATAATTTTACAAAAAAGAAATTAAACTGATAAAAAATTTATATAGAAAAGAAATTTAAATACATCTTCCAACTTTAATTGAAAATGTAAACTTTACTCCTATGTTGTTTATTTTTCAAATCAATCTATAACTTAGCTAATAATATTGTATAAACCAAAATTTCAATTTCCTATGATCAAAAACAAACAACACCACCCAACGAGAGCCTTGTTGAGACGCGGGATCTAAGGATAATGATATCTATCATCATTATTATTAAATAATACATAGATATAAATTTTACTTATTCTTCTAAAATATATACTTTGATGATTTACGTAAGACATATACTAGTTCATGAAGTAGAAATATTAATTTAAAATATTAGTTTTACAAGAAAATTTGTATTTTTAAAGGATTTATTTAAATTGTTTTTCAAATATTATTAAAGAAAAAGAGGTGAAACTCATATTCAAATCCAAATATGAGTATCGAGTGACACTTTTATTACTGGCTAAATTTTAAATTTGAGTGATATTATTAATTAAGAAAAAGTTTATTTGACAAAATTTAAAAAAAGATTAAGAACAAATTTACACCTTTAGAAATTGAAGGAATTATTTAAGTTAGAAAAAAAAACTAGAGCTACTCTAAACCAATTTGGAAATTGTTGAAAATTTCCAAGTAGAATAAGTAACTTATATACAAAAGAATCATATAATCCACTTTCATAAAGTTTTGAATTGAAATATGGTGTCTAAATTGTATATGTACTCATTTGAATCTTGCTACCTCAAAACCTTTAAATAAGCTCGTAAAATCTTCTCCAATGTTTAAATCTTACTCTTATATTATACTATCTCCAACCTATTATGTCTTCCTATAATTTTCCATTATAAGAATCCTACAATAATTAGGTCTCATTCTAAAAATCCTATAAAATTATACGAACCAAAATTTTTGGCATGACAGTATATACTATATAATATAATTTTATGACATAAAATTGAAATTGGCATTTACAACTTTAAAATTTTGAATAAGTGTCACAAATAATTAGTTCCCAAAAAATTGTCACAAATAATTATGACATAATATTGTGTACTTAACGCGGAAGACTTCATTATCATAGAGATATCAAGAAACTCTATCGTGTTCTTTGTTAAAATTAGTTTATTTTTCTTAACTCTCTTATTGCTATAGAAAAACTTTAACTTCTATTAACTCCAATTAGTAAAGAGGGGACCAATTATTTATAACTTTTAATCTGATATGTCTATTAAGTAACCAAATAAATAATTGAGATCTATTCCATTATTAAATAGGAAATATAGTCCAAATAGAGCTTCTTAATTATATTAATATAATTATTAATATATATAGAATATGGTCACTACTTGGACCACATTTTAACATTCTCTTACTTGGCCCAATACTTAACTTTATTTTAATAGTATAAATGTTAAGTGTGTATAAATAAATCTCTTAATATATTCATAATTTATCTTAATATAATAAATCACATAATGTGGGTTATGATGATCTTACGCTTCAACAATGCATACTTCATTCCATCTACCACAAAACTAGTAATTTATCAAGTCATGTAATATAAATAATGTAAAAATATTATAAAGGTCCACATTAATGTCTTATAGACACTTTTATTCTTATTTAATAATAGTCCCATGTACACAATCACGATAAATAAAAACTGCCAATTAGAAATTTTTATTGAGCTCAAACATATGAAAAACGTCATTAAAAACAACTATCAATATAACCAAAGCTCAACTTTTAAACACGTTCTTTAAATATCTTTGATTGTAGACCTTTAGATAAGGGATCTACAATTATAAGATCATCTTAATATATTCAATACATACTCTTTGTTTATGATCTTCCTTCTTTAAGAAAAAATATTTCAACTCCATATTTTCAGTACCTCTAGAGTACTTATCATTCTTGAAGAAGAAAATTAATGTTGCAGAATTATCATAATAAATTCAATAAAATTGACAACCAGTTTCAATTTGTATAATCCATCCATAAGAATTTCACAACTAATAATGAAATTATGTTTAAATAAACTGAAACAATCATACCAAACTTAAAAGTAAACCCACTTTTATCAAGTTTAGAACTAGAAATTAAGTTTCTAGAAACTAGAGGTATATAAAGAGTTTGTATTAGATCCAGGTGATAACCATTATCTATAATTAGATGATAAGTCCCTATGCCTTGAATTAGAACCTTCTTATAATTTTCAACAAATAGAAATTTTTCAGTTGGATTTATGGTTTGGATTGTAACAAATCCCTGCATTACATTAAAAACATGAGTAGCAACACCATAATCAAGCCACCAAATATTAAAAGGAACTTTAATTAAGTTTAGTTCAGAATATACAAAAGGGTTAAATATACTTTTCTTTTCAAACCAAGCCTTACATTTTAGATAATCTTTTTGATAGTGTCATTCTTTCTGATAGAAATTACACTTATCTATCTTTTGTTCCTTCTTATTAACATTAGTAGCAACTTGTGTTGCTTTATCAGGCAATTTCTTCTTAAATTTCTTAGCCTTTGACTTATGAATCTTACCAACTCCTTAACTCACAAAGTTAAATGAATGAACTCTTTGATTATTTAGCCTTGTTTTCTCTTAAATGAGCATACTGTACAATTTATTAACTTTCTACTTATCTTTTATAACTCTGTAGTTAATTTGAAAAGGTTTATATTCAAGAAGTAATGACTTTATAATGAATTGCATTTAGAAGCACTCATTGATTGCCATGCCTAAAGTCTTTAAATTTGTTGCAAAATATGTCATCTATAAGACATGTTAGTGTACGTTTTATGATCTATCAAACATCATAAGTGTACCAACGAAAGAATTTTCTATAAGACAAAAATGTTCTTCCATAAGTTTAAGGTATTTTTTAGCACTTTCAATTTATAGAACAGTGATCTTAATGTTATTAGCAATGGTCATTCGTATAAAATTAAGACATAATCTGTTAGACCTTTTTCATGCTTCATAATTTGCCTTCTCAACCTTATTATTCATATCTATAATAGCAGTAAGTTTTTCTTTTAATAATGCTAATTCAAGATCCATAACACATAAATGAAAATTGATTTGTTCACACCATTCAAAAAAGTTCAAACCATTAAACACAATAATATAAGAAGCATGCGAATGAAGAGAAATAACTACAAATACATAAATGCTTAATAAATTATACGATTCAAATAATTAAGCATTTAGAATATATTGCATACAAACTTTATCAGATAATCAAACAAAACTCATGAAATACAATCAGTATCTTTAGATACAAGACGTATTTGATAAGTAAATATTGATTTTGTTTATTAGTCATAGAGTATTAACTTACCTTGGGGTAAATTCTAAAATTTTACTAAGCAATAAACACCATTTTTTCATATAATTAATTCAATAATAGGCATTAATATTTTATGGATAAATGACTATTTATACAAAAAAATTTCGTTTAATTAGTATTCCAACATTAGTGACTAAAAAACTATCCTTTTATAATCTCATGTGTAAATTGAAAACATAGCACATATTTTTTAATTTCAATAATAGTATTACACGTCCAAATGATTAACAAAAACTAGCTAATAGGGGTAACTATCTGAAGCATTTTTCTTTTATCAAAAGGAACATAAAAAAGAAGAGCAATATTCTATTCTAAAAGAAATTTTCTTAAATATATGAATAATCAATCATGCCTGTAGAGAACCCAAAACGTTAACTTGCTTTCATCAACCAAGTACTTTATGATTATTTATTTAAGTGGTGCATCTTAAATGTCCCATTATGACAATACTCCTCATATTTATACACATTATATTCAACCACCATTGTATAATGCAAGCAACTAAGGTATAACAATAAAAATTTACCTTTTCTGTATTCTGTTCTTATAAGTAATTAAGACAAAATTGCAAGCAACAGTGTCCAGGTCAAAATTAATGCCTTTGAGCTATTTCATCCTTATGTTTGAGTAGAGTTGTATGTTTTAAATTTTGTGACACTACAAATAATAAACACATGGCTTCAAATAAAGTCCAAGCATGCATATCTCGATCCTTAGCTTGTTTCTATTTTTCTCATTAAAAACCATTGATAGTGGATAATGACAAAAGTCTTCAAACACCCAAATATTAGCAATCATCATTAAACAATCATAGTAAAATAGATAGACAAATTGTCAATCCAGCTCTAACACAACATATACAACATAATTTTAAAATATTAAATTAAAATTAACATTAACATTAACATTCATAACTTCAAGATCATAAATAAATTAATTGTCTGAAATAATTAAAACAAAATATTACTTAATGCAAAAAAACATCATTATTATAGATAAATAAAAAATTCCTCCATGTTCTCTATTAAAATTAGTTTCTCTTAAAACTCGATTGAAAAACTTTTGTAACCCTAATTAGTAAAGAAAAAATTAATTTATATATCTATAATTTTTAATCTAATACATCCATCAAGTAACCAAAATAAATGATTAAAATTTATTATCCCATTAAATAAGAAATACAAATCAAATAATTAATTTTATTAATATTAGTATTAATACATATAAATTGTGATCACTAATCAAGCCCCATTTTAACACTTAATACTAATAACATATTCTGTTTCAAGATGAACAATTTGAAGTCTAACTCAACAAGTCCCATTATAGGTTTTTGAGTTATATCAAATGTGTATCTAAATCCAATTTTATGAGTTGATGTGTGAACTGTAGTTATTGTTATATTACAATCCGTTGCGTGAGCAATCGAAAGGACATTTCCTGAATAAAACACAACCATGTGAATAAGCTGACTGCACTAAGAAAATATTCGTTGATAAAGAAAAGAGCTAACATGAGACTTCTGATGAAGACAATCAGCCAAAATTGACTCACGTTAGTTCCAAAATCTAAAAGATTATATACACCTATTTGATATTATATTCAATATCCATGCCTCAGGCGGAACCACCTACAATTGCCTCAAGTTAGCTTGGATGGGTTTGGTAAGTTCTTTCGTGAAGTAATTGCGTGCCTCAGGCATTATCCGTCGGATCAAACATGAACACCTGCAAATATTAAACGATTAACTTGCAGAAGGCTAAACCTGCTTTAATTGAATCTTAAATTTAATCATTCAAAGAAAATTGGACCAATGGGCATTGATAACCTAACACAGAAAAATGGTAGCAAAAGCATTAATTATTTGGAATTAATCACAAACATAAGATGAAGATCATCATTAAAAATTTAAAAAAATCAACATTTAGATTAACTTAAAAGTTTTATATAGCTGGTTCAATTCTATTTGTCAGATAACAACAATGGAAATATATGTTTAGACAAAGTCATAAGCCACTGTTTGGATGTCATTCCAAGGAACCTAATAGACATCAAGTAGAACATACCACGGCTTAGCACTCAGTTTGTCAAAGTGCTCTAATATGAACAGTATGCATGCCTCCTTTAATGAAACAACATTGAAACCTTCTGATAACTCGTACATAAGTGAAATGTTT
Source organism: Erythroxylum baracoense (assembly GCA_025629805.1). Lineage (NCBI taxonomy): Eukaryota > Viridiplantae > Streptophyta > Magnoliopsida > Malpighiales > Erythroxylaceae > Erythroxylum > Erythroxylum baracoense. Next base: position 23,388,247 of record JAOTAY010000189.1, read on the forward strand.
TTCACAAAAATTTTCTTAATAAGGCAAAAGGAATTCATCAGATCAACTTTCAAATGTCATCTACCATTAAGAAGCAACTCTGAAATTGATAGCTAACCTGTGCAATCGAGTACTCGCAAAGTCAGTTGAGGCCATCTAGCAAATACTGGTCAGCGGCTCTGAGGAGATCTTGAGCAATATCAATATTCACATCCACCGTTCCCGTGTATATGAACCTAGAATCACACATAACAAATTATGAGGCAGTGCAACTCACTTGCATTCATATTAGATTGCATAAGAATTTTAAACTCGCACCTCATCATCAACTCAAATACAACCCAACTGATATTTGGAATCTCCACATTTTTTGCATCTTTCTCCTGCAAAATTAATGTCTTTAGCAGCCAAGCACACAAGAAACTATAAAGAGGTGATGAAAAGGAAGAATTTTAATACATTCTAACTATAACTGTGTGCATAATGCATATGTCAGATGAAATAAAGACCCAAATGAGCAACAGTGATAAGACTTGAATGAATAAATTATTACCCTATAACCTCCATCAAACATCGCACAGAAAGCATCTGAAGAAGCAAGAAGACAGATTTTGTGTGTATAGAATCACTTTCCTGTTGATAAATTTAACAGAATTTTCAAGGATTACCACAATAAAGCTTCCTCATCTAACAACACAAAAAGATCTTAAATATATCAATTCGTAAAACTGAACATATTGAAGAACGGTTACCTACCTACAACTAAAAATGTAACATCAGACGGGGTAGGATTATTCGCATATTGCTCGCCCAGATATAAAAATTATTTCTTATTTAGATAAGTATAAAAGTTAAATTTCTTGTTCTCTAAAAGTCTCATCTATTAGCTAAAAATTAGCTAACAAAGACAGAAGCATAAATCATATCAGAGTCCTAATAGACCACCACCTTTACAATCACAAGATACCTATTTGTAGAAATAGGGATCTGGGACAATGCTGGGAAGTAACTCACAATTAAGAACCACTTTACTTTCTTATAGATAATTGCTAAACTGCAAAAGGAATCAATTACCAAAACAATCTGGTCAAACCAGACATACATAACCACTTGTTGGAGAAAATAATTTAAAAGAACAAATCGTAAGCAACAATTGTGCTTATTTATGTGCATTTCAGTTAGCTCTTGAGAAATTCCAGATCCTTGGCAGAAGAGTAAAGCAGATCTAAGGAGAGGGTGTTAGAATTAAATTGAAACAAAGAGGGAAGAAGATAGATCTTACCTTTCATTCAGCCTTTGTGCACCTTCTAACTCTTTCTCTCTCATTGACTTTAGAAGACAAGACCCTTCCTTTTGTTTAAGATATCGGTAAATTTATGAAATCCTTAGTTTATTTAGATCGAGCGAGTTAGAAATTTGCAACGATATGCAGGCTATGAGAGATGGTGAAGAGAAGATAGTGAAATAGGGAGGAGAGTGTTCGATGAAATGAAATCTGAAGTTTGAAGAGAAGAGCTCGATTTCTACATCCATGGAGGTAGTGAGAGATGGTGAAGAGAAGATCAAAAGATGGTGAAGAGAAAGCGGTGAAGAGGAGAGGAGAAGCCCAAGCCTTCGATGAAATGAAACTTAGAAGTAGTCTTCATGCATATCTAGAGTTTTGTACAGTGATAGACCAGTTGGACCGATTCAACAAAAAACTAGCCAGTTCACTGATAAACTGACTAGCTTTAATACACAAAGGTTATTAGGTGAAACTGAACCAGACTACTGGCCAATTCAAACTTTTTTCGGTCAGACTGGTCGGTCTGGTCTAATTTTTGAAAATTTGTTATTGTTAAAGTTAAAATTTTGAGGGAAAAATTAGAAGTATATGATTAAGAATAAAATTTTGTAATACAAATTAAATAAATTTATTATAATTAATAATATATGATCAGACATCAATTGTAAAATCAGAAGAGAAAAGGAAGAAGAAGAAATCAATATTGTCTGCAGAGGATAGTGAACGTTCGGACGAGCAGCAGGAAAAAAATATTAATATAACTTTTATTTCTATGCCCGTGTGATGTTAAATTTTCTGTTTTATTTTGTGGAAATGTTTAATTTGTGAATTCAAATATTTCCTTTTTAAATAGTTTGACTTTGTTAGATTATCGTAGATTTCGATGTTTATGTAGTATTTGATGTTTTCGTCAAAGTTTTGGTGTAATGTTTATGTTTGATTGATAGTGTTTCGTGTAGTTTTAGTAAAAGATAAAATTAAAATAGTTGGTGTTATATATATAGATATTTACGGCTGGGACAAAATGAATTAATTGTATGATTTTTAATTAATACTAAGCATTAATTGGTAATTCTACCGAAAAGTCACAACGTGATTTTTATTGATTTAGATAATATATAAAATCGTCAATAAATAATAATCACGTGCACTGGTTCATGTTATTTCATATTAATCAGTGCTTACGGGTGTGAGTGTGACTCTTATTGTTTGTTTATAATTTCATGTACACGAATAAATAATAATAACATGTGTCAGTTATTTAGTCATAAGTTACATGCAATAATATATAACTAATAATATTAGCAATAAATTATTACATAACTAAGAACTAATTAATAATTAGTTAATAATAATGAATAAAAACATGTAATAATTTATAATAACATATAAAAATAAACAATAATATATAACAAGGAATTAAACCATAATTAATAATCAAATGATAATAAATAAATTATTATTATTAAATATATGCAGAATAACTTATAATTTAATAAATTAACTAATTATATTTTAATTGATGATTAATGACTTATTGTTGAATTAATTAATTATATTCATACGTGTCATCCTACTGAATGTGCTCTTTGGTATTCTGCTTCTTTTGTGTCAAGACGCTTCCGTGTGCATTTGTTGAATCTAACATTTGTGAATATAGGATAACACATTTCTTTTTTTTTATTACATTAAGTATCTCGGTTTAGTCGGACCAATCCTAAGCCCCTAAGACCCCAGCCCAAGAACCCTAGTGGATGTAAATCTGGAACTCCAAGATCCTTCAAGTTCTTACGTAGCCTGTATACTTCTGCACACAAAGAGTCATCATATACTTGATTGGTCAACTGCTGATTGATCGCTGGCCCTGCTCAGCATCAGGTTCCCAGCAGCCCTCAGGTTTCCTAGTAGCTTCAACTCCCACACTGCCGCTGGAAGCGAGACGTCCGTAATTGATTCGATCAAGAAGCTTTGCCCAGAGGGGTACTACCTGTGGGAGTATCATACAATCAAGGAAATAATATGACTACAAAATAGTCATATAGGCTCAACTCCTTACTTAGGCTCAAATGAAAATTCATCATGTTTTTACATATCACCTAATCACTGAAATATCAATTTCTGAGTAAGCCTATGTAACCAATTACTCAAGCCAATCAGGCTTCTTTTATGAATTTGAGCCTAATTATTTTATTGGGCCTTTATTTCAAATTTTCTGTTTTCTCACTCAATGGGCCTTCAAACATTATTCAGCCCATTTAATTTTTTTCTAGTTAATTAATGACGTTATAACTTGTTATTTACTTAGTTATTATGAGCCTTAAAAAACATTTACAAATTGCACAATTCTTTTTAATGCGTATAATTGGATAAATTTCTATATTGATGGTATAAAAATTAAAAAACATGTATTTTTCTTACCACCGCCCAACTTTTTCTAATAAAAGCTAATGCTTGAACTTAGTATTCAAACTATCGAGTTCAATTTCGAATTAAAAAAACCAATTATGACATTCAAACTTGATCTTGTTAAAAATCAAATTAGAGCAACTAATTATAAGAAATTGGGTCAAACCCATCAAGTTTCTGTTTGTGATGCAAAGAACTCATGATCATAATTCTGCATTTTTAATTTGTATTGCGTTTTTTATTAACTTCAAAATCTTAGGATAGTGTCATTATTAAGAAATGTCATTCAGAATTTACAAAGTAGACTACTCATAAAGACTTGATATATATTCTCAGCTTTTACAATATCAAACTAACATATGAATCAAACTAAGAACTTTTAACGAGCAAAGTTCCTACTTGTCCCAAAATCTCGTTCACACGCAGGAGACAGCAAAATACAACGTTTGACTAATACACATGGAACGGTGGAAGCTGCCCCTTTCTGAGAAAAGAGAGAACATATTCAGCAGTATCAATCAGATCATTGATGTTGTGAAGCGATCTTTCCTCGGCAGCCATTATGAAGATGCCGCGAACTTCAGCTTTCTTAGCCATTCTTGCTGCATAATTAAGAGACAAATTCGGAGAGTTGAGGCCTCGGAGTAATTGGCGATATAGTGACAGAACTTTCCCTCTATTCCGTGCCAAATCTT
>JAOTAY010000189.1:23392711-23409718 GCA_025629805.1 Erythroxylum baracoense
TTTTGTTTTATTAATAATAAATATTTTCATTACAATATTATAACTGGAAGAAAATTAAGGTACATGTAAATACACTTGCTTTCCAAGGTGCTATATTTACATAACCCCAATAGTTATAATGGCTAGTTCTTGGCAAAACCAATAAGGAAACACTTATTTATAATGCTTTGAGACCTAAAATAGTTTTAGCATCAAAAAGGTTTTGGGTTTTGTATACACACATTTCAAAGAGTTTTTTAATCATTTAAGCATCATTTTGTCAAATTAATGTGAGTGAGTCATTTTAGAGTTATCAAGTGAATAAGTGAGATATTTTTTATTTTTAATACTTTACTAGGGAATTGAATATTATACTCAGGATGATAAAATTGGTATTAAGGTTCTTTTCACCTAGGAACATGATTGTAAGAAGGGTTCCTCCTTACCGAAAAAGATTATATAAAGGTTATTCTTTATCTTGAAAGAAGAATTATAATGGAATTCTAAGAAGAGTCTTAGGAGTGGATAGAAGCACGGGTTGTTTACCAAATTACTATAAATATTTTTGCATTCTCTTCTCCCAATCCTTTTTAAATTATTGTTCAATACTTGGATTAGCTTATACTAAGTAATTTCTCATACTTATTTATATTGATTGTTGTTGATTGAGTACATTGGTTAGAAAAATTGATGAATTTTGTGAATACCTAATTAAACCCAATCTTGGGTGCCATTAGGCACAAACAAATATGATGACATAAATAAGTCATGATAAGTGTAAGGATGTATGAAGACCATTTACTTTGATAAAGAAGTCCAAAGTCATGGAAATACGTGAGGTATCTTACACAGGGGGCTCAATCTTAACTTAATCGTAGAGCTATGTAGTTGTACCATGAATGTGTTTGAATGGATCACAAACTAAGTGACTTATATGTCTAACTAAAGGCTCATCAAAAAGAATTATAAATTTAAAAGGATATGATATGAAAATACATGACAAAAATATGGAGTAATGGGCTTAAAAAGTGAGAGAATTTCTTTAATATGGAAATATTTGGTAGAATTGACATATAATGCATATCAATACAACACTTAGAAAGTTTTTAGCATCGTTATTGGGGAAGAAACATGTTTAAGATACCTATTTACTACTTTTTCTAGTCCTTTATAGTTGTTTTATTATTTTATTATTTAGATTTATTTTTTATTTTCTTCTTTAAATTTTCTTTATTTATTATTTTTTCTTTATTTTTGTTATTTTGACTTCAAGAGTGATTTTAATGTATGAAAAGAAGTCTGCAGTCCATATGTTTTTGAAAAATATCTAAAACTTGGTAAAATCTTTCATTGAGATTAAAAAGGATAAAACAAGAAACTTGAAAGTATAGAAGAAAAGAGAACAATGATGAAGTATTATAAATCATCTTTATAGGGAAAACAAAAGAGCATTGGAAGGCTAAAGATATATACTCACTATTTTAAGATTAAGCCCAATATAATCCAAAGGCTTATTAGATCCCAATTGACAAATCATTAACTCTTTGGAGATCTTTTACACATTCAAGGTCAATAAGATGATAGAAGATGACATTAGGTTGAGGCTATTTTTATTCATATTAAGGGATTGGGTAAAGTAGTGGCATACATCACTACTAACTAGATTAATTACCATTTAAGGATCTTGTGGAGAAGTTTCTTGTCAATTACTTTCCACCTTCTAAGACAACAAAGCTAATGAAAGATATCTCTTCCTTATAGTAGTTTAACTGTAAAGGCTTATATTAAACATAAGACAGATATAAGGATTTACTGAGGAAGTGGCTACACCATGGCCTTTTTATATGGATGTAACTCTAAAATTTCTATAATAGGTTAAATGATCCAAATGGGAAAATGATAAATGATGCAACAAGTGGAACATTGAATAATAGGACTGGAGGCATTCTTGGAATTAATTGAATATATGATAATAAATAATTGCCAATAGCAATCAAATAAGTTAAAGACTAACTTAACAACTCAACATTAAACTAAAGATGTTGTGATTACATTGACAACTTAAAAGGAAACAATAATAAGGAAACTTGATAACTTGATCTCACCATATTTAGCAGCTTATGATATAAACTATGAATTTTGTGACAAAGGACATCAAGGAACAAATGCTAAGTTGGAAACCCTATTGATGAATCATTAGAACAACTTAACTTTATTAGGAATATCCTGAGGTAAAATAACCTCTATAATATGAATCCTAATTTGAGATAAAGAAATCATTCAAGTTTCTCTCAGAATAAGTAATTAGCTCAACTACAACCCTAGTAAATATTTTCATAAGTCCATCAAATGGAGAGGAAATAAGATCTAAAAAAGATGTGGAGAGAGATTATACTAGGAACGTCTTTCTAGATGTAAAATTATGAGGATCAATGGAAAACCTAAAACTTTAAATAGTTTATTTAATGGAAGTTGTTACTAAAAGGGGATCAAAAGAAACCTCATCCAATGAAACTATGCCTAACCTGAAAGAACATGCTCAAGAAATCACCAAAAAGGAATTAACAAATGAAATAAAAGGAGAATTCAATAAAAAAGAAGCTTGAGCTTAAAAAGTATACAAGAAGATGAGTTCACACTAAAAGAATTGATAGGAGACTATCAACCAAGAATTCCTTACTCAGGAAGGTTAATACAGGAAAAAAGATGGACAATTTAGTAAGTTATTTGATCATTTTAAGCAAATTCATATTAAAATTTCTTTCATTTAAGTTATTATTTGGAAGCCTTATTATGCCAATTTTCATAAAAGAGATTATAAGAAGTAAAAGGAAGCTAAAGGAGTAATTTGTCATTGGTAGTTTATCTATTAATAAAGTATTGGTTGTTTTAAGTGTTAGCGTTAATTTGAATCCTTATTATGTTTTTAAGAAACAAGGGCTACATAAACCAAGACCAACTGGGATTAGCTTACAACTAGTTGATAGATTAATTAAATATTTTAGGAAAATTAACAATGTGTTAGTTAAGGTTAGTAAATTTATTTTTTTGATATATTTTTTTATCCTAGACATGGAATAAGATATTGAAGTACCTATAATCTTAGGTAGACCATTCCTTGAAGCTTATAATAAATTTTTTTAAGGAACACCTAGGACTACAACTGAAATAATAATCTTTAAAATTTTAAATGTGTTAGATCACTCCTTTATAGGTGATGTTCCTTGTTATTCCTTGAGTATTACATGCTGAAATATCATATCCTTTGTAGGGAGCTATAAACAAAGATACTTTGGAGCATTTTATCATTAAAAGAGAGAAAATTAACTCAAAAAATAAAGAGCTACATGAGCAAGTCGCCTATTTAATAACAAATAAATACCTCTTAATGAGGAAGGATAAAAAAGATGAGATGAATATAACTTAGTGGAAAATAAACCCAACTATAAAATAACCACTAAAGTTGGATTTGAAGCAATTACAAACATAGCTTTAGTTTATGTTTTTTGAGGTTCAAAGTTATTGGTGATAATTACACTGGGCTATAAATGAACAAAAGGATAAGTTACTACAAGTGCTACGAAAACATAAGAAAGCTTTAGCAATGAAACCTTTTAACATTAAAGGGATCAACCATTCATATTGTATGCATAAAATTTTGATTAAGGAATGATACAAACCCATATTCTAACCTTAAAAAGTATTAAATCCAAACATTAGAAATTTCATGAAAGTAGAGGCTATAAAACTACTTGATAGTTTACAGGTAAGTTCAATACAAGTAGTACTGAAGAAAGGATAGATGAAAGTTGTTATAAATAAGAAGAATGAGTTAATCCCAATAAATATCACCATTAGGTAGAGATTACGCATTAACTATAGGAAAGTAAATGATGTAACATGCAAAGACTACTTTTCACTTCCTTTTATTAACCAAATATCATAAAACAACTCTCGGTGGATATTTACTATTATTTCTTATATGCATATTCAAGATATTTTCAAATCTCAGTCAAACCTGAGGATTAAGAGAAGACCATGTTTACTTTCATATATAGGACAATCATTTATAGAAAAATTATATTTGGATTATGTAATAAACTAACAATGTTTCAACGGTATGTAATAACAATCTTTGAGGGTATAGTTGAAAAGGTAGTTGAGGTATTTATGGATGATTTTTCAATCTTCAATGACTCTTATGATATATGCTTCCATAATCTAGAAATAGTATTGGAAAGATGTGAGGAGACTAATATGGTATTGAATTGGGAAAAATATCACTCCATGGTCAAAAAGATATATTGATTGACCGTAAAATTAGATATTAAGGAAATAAGATGAGTAAGGCAAAGTTTAAAGTGATTGAAAAGCTACAATCCCTATATAAATAAAGTTAATCAGAAACTTTCTGGGATGTGTTGGATTCCATAGATGGTTTATAAAGGATTCTTCAAAATAGCTTGACCCTTAATTGATTTATTACACAAAGATGTGCCCTTTAATTTTTCATGCTTATTTAAAGCTAATCAACCCTCCTTATTGATAAAATTACGCAGCGGAAACAACAAACTTCTAACCTGGGAACAACAAACGAAAGCACTCCAACCTCAAAAATAGCATAAAAATAGTAGTAAAATTTGTAGAATGAATCAATCAACAAGAACACCAAATTTAACGTGAGAAAAGACCCCTTAATATGAGAGAGAGAAAAAAACCCACAGGACAGTAAAAGCTTCATTATCACAAAATCAAAGGTACAAAGTAGTCTCACAAGTCACAGGCTCTGGGCACACATATACAACTCTTCCAATGCATAAAGGGATCACTCACAAAGACCCAAACTCATCAAAAGATGAAAAACACAAAGGAAAGTTGAAAAATGTCACCAGAACAATAGAGCCTGTTCACGGATTTTTCTAAACTTATATAGACATCTGATTGAAAAAATTATAGTCCACTTTGAAGAACTATGTGTGAGGAGTCTCTGGTTAAAATTTCAGCTCAAACGGACATCATTTGACTATCCGATCACTCGCTTGATGAAAACTACGCAGTGCTGAAAAAGCCACACGAAAAAATATCCCACACTTCTTCTCTTTCAAAATAACCGCACACCTCTTTCAGCAACAATTAGTGTAACTAGATACCCACATGATGTGTCTAATGTCGCACTAAAAATTGGGCTTGGGCCTCATTGTTAGGAGAGAACTAACCCAACAAATCTCCCCCTTCTCGACTAGGAGGAGGCCCTCGCCAATCTGGCGATCAAACAATAAGCTTCAAGCTTCTCTATTGGCAGTGCCTTTGTCATCATATCAGCATCATTATCATCCATGTGGATTTTTTCCAATTCCAACAACTTGGAGTTCAACACATCTCTTATCTAATGATACCTAACATCAATATGTTTAGACCGTGCATGAAAAGTAGAATTCTTACCATGATGAATAGCACTCTGACTATCACAAAACAACACATAATGGTGTTGCTCAAAACCAAGCTCATGAAGAAAATTCTTCATCCACAATAACTCTTTGCAAGCTTCCGTTGCTGCAATAAACTCTGCCTCTGTGGTAGAAAGAGCAACACATTTCTGTAATCTTGACTACCATAATATAGACCCTCCTGTAAATTTGACCAAATAACCTGACGTAGATTTTCGAGAATCAACATCTCCTACCATATCTGTATCAATAGAACCAACTAACACAGATTTTTCACCTCCAAAGGTAAGACACAAATTACCTCTAAGATATCTCATATTCCATTTCACAGCATTCCAATGCTCTTTACCTGGATTAGAGAGAAAACGACTCACCGTACCAACGGCATGAGCAATATCCGGTCTAATGCACACCATAGCATACATCAAGCTTCCAATAATAGAGGCATAAGGAACTCTCTCCATTTCCTGCTTCTCCTCATCAGTGGTAGGACACCGCTTGATACTCAACTCAAAATGAGGAGCAAGAGGACTAGCAACAGGCTTAGCCCCATCCAAGCTAAACCTTTGAAGCACCTTCTTTATGTACTTCTTTTGTGACAAATAAAGCTTCCTGGAATCTCTATATCGAGTAATCATCATGCCCAAAATCTGTTTAGCATGATCCAAATCTTTCATGGCAAAGAACCTGCTCAACTGTTTCTTCAACACATCAATCCTAGAGGCATTCCTGCCAACAATCAAAATATCATCTACATAAAGCAAAAGAATGATAAAATCATCACCAGAGAAATTTTACACAAAAACACAATGATCTAAAGCAGTCTTATGGTAACCGTGCTCCCCCATAACTGATTCAAATTTCTTATACCGCTTTCTAGGAGCTTGTTTTAACCCATAGAGACTTTTCTTAATTTTGCACACATAATCTTCCTTTCCTTTAGCAATAAAACCCTTTGGTTGCTCCATGTAGATTTCTTTATCCAAGTCACCATGAAGGAAAGCTGTCTTCACATCCATTTGTTCAATGTCTAAATTAAGAGAAGCTGCTAAACCAAGCACTGCTTAAATGGAGGACATCTTCACAACAGGAGAGAAAATCTCCTCAAAATCAACACCTTTTCTCTGACTAAATCCCTTCACAACTAACCTTGCTTTATAACAAGGCTGAGAATTATGTTCTTCATTCTTGATCCTGAACACCCACTTATTCTTCAAAAGCTCTCATACCCTCAGGCAATTTTACTAACTCATAGGTATCGTTATCATGCAAGGACTCCATCTCCTCTCGCATGGCTTCAATCCACCAAGCTTTATGTTCATCTTCTATAGCCTCTTTAAAACATTCAGGTTCTCCCTCATCCGACAACAAGATATATTCATTTAGGGAATACCTCGAAGAAGGTCACCTATCTCTTGTAGACCTTTTAAGTGCATGTGCAAGAATTTTCAATGCCGGTTCACCATGAGCATCATCAGTAACTCCATCATCAACTATTTCATCATCATTTATACCTATATCATGTTGATCAGCTTGAGCTTCAACTATATCATCTTCCACTCTAGTAGTAGAAGGAACAATATCCAAATTAGAGAAACCATTACCAGACTAAACCACTAGTTTTTCTTCATTATCAACATCTTTCAATGTTTGATCTTCAACAAATACAACATCTCTACTTCGGATCATCTTCTTTCCAATAGGATCATAAAACTTGTAGCCAAATTCATCCATGCCATAACCAACAAAGATACACTACCTTATCTTCACATCAAGCTTAGATCTCTCATCTTTTGGAATGTGAACAAAGGCTTTGCACCCAATGACCCTTAAGTGATCATAAGAAACATCTTTACTTGACCACACTTTTTCTGGCACTTCAAACTGTAAAAGGACACATCGTGATCTATTCAAGACATAAACAATTATGCTCAAAGCTTCACCCCAAAAGGATTTTAGTATTCCAGCCTGTGATAGCAAGCACCTTATTCTTTCAACCAAGGTCCTGTTCATCCTTTCAGCCAAACCATTCAACTGAGGAGTCTTTAGAGGAGTTTTCTGATGTCTAATTCCATGCTCTTTACAATAAGCATCAAATGGTCCTAGATACTCACCTGTCGGTGCGAATACATTTTAGCTTCTTCCCAGTTTCTCTTTCAATTGAAGCCTGAAATTGCTTGAACACATCTAAAACGTGGTCTTTGGTCTTCAATGTGTAAACCCACATTTTTCTATGATGATCATCAATAAAAGTTACAAAATAAATAGACCCACCAAGTGTTCTAGTCTTCGTAGGACCACACAATTAGAATGCACTAAATCAAGTATCTCTGGCTTTCTTGAAGGTGGGTGACTCTTGAAAGAAACTCTGTTTTGTTTCCCAGCAAGACAGTGAGTACATTTCTGCAAGTGTCCAGCCTTAAAACCAGACAAAACATTTTTCTTGCCTAACACAGTCATCCCTTTCTCACTCATATGACACATCCTCTTATGCCATAACTTGGCTCCGTCAATGGACTCAATTGCATTAGCAACATCTTTAGTAACCTTAGTTGAGTCAAGAAAAGTATAGAGTGTTTAGTTCCTCTAGCCACAACCATAAAACCCTTGGTAAGTTTCTAATAATCACGAAAAAACAAACTATCATAGTTTTCATCACATAACTTACCAACAGAAAGCAAATTCAATCGAATACCTGAAACATGTTTAACACGGTTAAGAATTAATTTTGAACCATTAGAGGTCTCCAAGCAAACCTGTCCAATGCCGACACATTTGGCTACGCCTTTATGAGCCATTCTCACATCACCAAAATCACCAGGAGTGTAAAAAGTAAATAAATCTCTCCTGGATGTAACATAAATGGAAGCACCACTATCAACTACCCAACTGGTAGCACTATCAGCAAGGTTCACAGAATCATACTCTGCAACAATAGGAAATCATCAGGAGTAGCATTAACCCTGTCTTCATCATCACTATCATCTTTCATTTTGTTCTTTCCTTTATTAGCCTTGCTATTCTCCTTTTTCAGCTTCCAACAAAATTTCTTTATATGCCCTTTTTGACCACAATGGTTACACTCAAAATTTTTATATCTGCCTCTGGACTTGCTTCTACTCTGTTCTCTATTTTTAAGACCCTGGCTCTTGCTTCTCCCCCTAAAATCAGAAACCAAAACATCTAAATGTGAAGATGATGTGCCCTGTGACTTTTTCCACATCTCTTCATTCAAAACACTACTCTTGGCAAGATCTATAGAGATCACACCATCAAGAGCAGAATTAGACAATGATGTTCTCAGACCTTCCTATGATTCTGGTAAAGAGCCAAGAAGTAACAACCCCTAAACTTCTTCATCAAATCTAATACCCATGCCAGACAGCTGATTTATAATTCTCTGAAAATTATTCAAGTGATCTATCATTGGTGTTCCATCAACATACTTCAAGGCTAATAACTGCTTTATCAAAAACATCTTATTATTCCCTATTTTTCGAGCATATAACTCCTCAAGCTTCAACCATAGAGTTCGATCATATGTCTCCCTAGTAATATGGTTCAACACATTATCATCTACCCAATGCCTAATATATCCGCAGACCTGTCTGTGCATCAAATTCCATTCATCATCAGTTTTGTCATTAGGCTTCTCGGTAGCAAACACTGTTTGAAAATTTTTAACATAAAGCAGATCTTCCATTTTAGCCTTCCATACATTATAATTAGTACCATTCAAAGTTACCATTCTACTGGCATTAGCTTCCATTTTTTCATCACAGAAAATTCCACAAACCAGCTCTGATACCAGTTTGATAAAATTACGCAGCAGAAACAACAAACTTCCACCCAAGGAACAACAAACGGAAGCACTCCAATCATAAAAATAGAAGCAAAATAGTAGTAAAATTTGTAGAATGAATCAATCAACAAGAATGCCAAATTTAACGTGGGAAAAACCCCTTCAATGTGAGAGAGAAAAAAACCACTCGACAATAAAAGCTTCACTGTTACAAAATCAAAGGTACAAAGTAGGCTCACAAGTCACAGACTCTGGGCACACATATACAACTTTTCCAATGCACAAAGGGATTACTCACAAAGACCAAAACTCATCAAAAGATGAAAAACACAAAGGAAAATTGAAATATGTGACCAAAAAAATAGAGCCTGTTCACGGATTTTTTTAAAATTCTATAGACCTCTGATTGAAAAACTGACCATAATTTGAAGAACTATATGTGAGGAGCCTCTGGTTAAAATTTCAGCTCAAACGAACATCATTTGACTATCCGATCGCTCACTTGATGAAAACTGTGTAGTGTTGAAAAAGCCACACGAAAAAATGCCCCACACCTCTTCTCTTTCAAAATAGCCGCACACCTCTTTCAGCAACAATTGGGGTAATTAGATACCCACATGATGTGTCTAATGACACACTAAAATTTGGGCTTGGGCCTCATAGTTAGGAGAGAACCAACCCAACACTCATTATGGTAGCGCCAAATTGGAATCTCCTTTTTTATCTTATATACGACTCAAGTGACTATTTTGTGAGAGTAATGCTTTAACAATAAAAAGAAAAATATTTCAAACCAGTAGCAATTGATCGTTAATTATTTGGTATGACTAGTACTGAGTGGAACTACAGGATTTGCAATTATTAATTAATTAAAATTGTTGGTCCACATTTTGATTTTGACAAGGTAATTATCGAATAAGAGGATTAGTGTACTAGTTTAGAGAAACAATGAGTAACCAAATTCCTTTGAATATGTTTATTAAGAAATAAGTAGTGTTGTGACGAACTATTAATACCTTCGTATTGAATATTTTATTCCGAATAGTTCATGCACGTATCAATAAATTATAAAATTTACCTTTACCCATGATTATTGGTTCGTCGTTATGTTAAAAAAAACTAATGTCTTTCTTCTTACGTTTTTCCCTTTTCTTTTTGGCTATTCTCGATTTTATAATGATCAAGAATCTACGATAACTTTTTCCTGGTTCTTTCAATTTTATCTTTTGCAACGACGTTATTTTTATGAGAGAAGGGAGAGATTTATATATAAAAAATTATGACTCTAATACTTTTAATTTCAATAATCATCATATTATATTTATTCCATTAAAATCATTCCAATAAATTACATTGGTCACTACAAATTATTAAAATAATCTAACAATCTCTTGGCTTATGTAACAATTTGGTGATTCAACAACAAACCATAAGTGTATGCCATATATTGCATCTATCATGTCATCTTTTTTTAACTGAATTAAAATGATCATATCATGGCGCCTATAAGTAACTTAACGACATGATTCTAATTAGAATAACTTTAATTGAGGAATTTTATAATCATCAATTTTATTCTTTCAAAAGATACAACATGTTATCACATCAAAATAAAATATGTATAATTAACTTGTTCATATTGTTATAATACTTGTGAATTCAACTAAAGTATATATATATATACGGCTAAAGGAAAAATCAAGAGCTGGTGCTCTGTTCTTCTGAACTGTCAAAAATTGTTTGCTATCAGCTTGTTTGAGTGACTCATTATATATATGTATATATAACTTTAGTTGAATTCACAAGTATTATAACAATACGAACAAGTCAATTATACATATTTTGTTTTGATGTGATGAGATGTTGTATCTTTGAAAGAATAAAATTGATGATTATAAAATTCCTTAATTAAAGTTGTTCTAATTAGAATCATGTCGTTAAGTAACTATATATATAACTTTATTTGAATATACATATCATGTTTACGAGGATTTCTCCATAATGCCTACTTCTTTTCTACCATTTGTAATGGCGCTTGGAAACTAGGCAAGAGTTTTGATACCTATTTCATCTTGCTTTTACATGATTTAGATCTCAATAAATTTTGTTGAAAAAAGATTGTCATATATGTCCAATCGAGAAAATTTGTTGGTTAACTTAGCTCCTCTGGATTACAATTATATAAGTTATCATTTGTCGCCAAATAGAAACATTTATATCTTTTGATTTGGCATGGAATAAAGGTATGATCAGGTTATCTCAATTAGTTCAATTGGCTTGTAACTTGTGTACTTAAATCTATATGTATGCTTGTGAATGTGATAGTGTTTCTGAATTGATGAAAAATATATGACCAAACTACAACAAAGGAAGCCTTTCCTAATTTTTTTTTACGACGAAATAATATTCGTCACAAAAAGACAACCTTTTGCGACGTTCAGAATCGTTCGTCACTAAAACTTAATATTTAGTGATGAAACCAAAAGGCATCACCCAAGGGAAAACCTTTAGCGATGTTCAAGTAAAATCGTTGCATAATTAAGACCAATGGGTGACGATTGACAGTATTCGTCGTCAAATAATGCAATTGCGACGCAATCTATAAACGTCACCATAACTTTACAAACATTTTGCGACGATCTTAATAACGTTTCTAAAAATTCGTCACCAAATGATTGAAATTTTCATAAATTATTAAACTAACATTTTTATAATCTATCATAGTTAAAATATGTTTTATTGGAGATTTGTTTTGAATGTTTGCAACTTGTTATTTGGAATAAAAAAATCAGAACATATTTTTAAGACTTAAAACAGTAGTGATAATTAATCATTAGTATTTACTAACATTGCAAATATTTGTAATGAAAATTTTTAAAAATTTTATTAATATAATAATATGATATATGGAGTAGTACGAACTTTGAATGAGAAGTTACCCAATTCATACACTTATAGAACTATAACAATAACAGTCCACATTCAATAGTATGCAACTTGACCCCTAAGTGGTAGATATGTTGTTTGGAAAATTATTACAGATACAACAATAAATAAACTTTAAAGCTGAGTTCAGTTGATTGACTCGCTAACTGACAATGATATAATTATTTTTTTGGATTTCAAGTAACGTGAGAGTCAGTAAAAGTAAATGAGTCCCTAATGTCGGGATTTCCCATAAGGGTCCTTGTACGTTCGAACACACCAATTGAAACAGCAACAGTTGTTCCCTCAACTGTAGGGTTTTTTATACCCTCTTGCAACAACTTTTCTACTATAGCTAAATTTTTAAAGGAAGGAGTGAATAAGTTTCTAGATTTAGTACCTAAAACATAAACAATATAGAAGTTATATATTATCATATTAGTAAATCATTAAATGAATTGAAATTGGAGTGACATGCATACGTGCATGAGGAGACAAAGTATTCAGAATTGACAAATTTTCCCAATCAACCGATTTTCCTAATCCTTTACGAAGTGTTGTGACATCGCTCCCGCCTTCATAGGCATTCATGTCACCTTCGAGACTGAAGGAAGCTTAAAACAATATGTAGTATAAACCATCAAATGTGAATATATATAATAGCTTCATAAAAGGAAATGAAATGTATATAATAAGGAAAGTGATGTTGTTCAGATGATACTAAACACCTTGAAGCAGATGATCTGCTATGGAAGGCAAACGATGATTATTATATAAAGTGGAGATTTCTTTTTCAGTGTTGGTTTGCTCAGTAGGGACAATTTTGCCACATTCCTCCCAACGGTATGAATTAGGCCCATTCGGAACTAATCTCCATGTCGATATTCCTTCGCTAATAATGTTAAAGAGGAAAATTCTGTAAAAGTCAATTTAAAATAAAACAATGATATGTTTAACTCTAATTTTAATGACAACTGAAACTAGTCCAGTTTAGCACTTATACATCTTCAATGTGCCTAATGATATGAAAGTTACCCTTACTAAAAAGTAAAATATTCTTGATACAATTTCAAGAGTATACAGAAATTTCATCAAATACCTTACAAACATGAAAAACTCATCCAAAGATTCAAATGTAAATCATATGTTTTCTATTCTATCATACTAACATTAACACATTCCATGCTACTTCCATTCAAAGACAACCTAAAACCATGCAATGAATGCATATGTAATCACCCATTCAAAACTAAATATAACACCTTCAAAACACATGAAAGCCGAAGGGTGTATAATGGCAAGTAGGATGCACTCAGGTAAGTTCCTTAGTAGGCAAAATCTAGAAACAACTTCAGAAGATTCAGTAACATTGACATCAACTAAACCGATGAAGACTCTGAAAACTAGTTGAGCAAAATCCAAACTCTCCAATGACAATATGCAAGTAACATAACACAAATAAATCAATGAACAAATGCAAAACACAAAGAAATCAACTTTAGCACAGCAAAAAACACCCTATGTACAGATCTGCACAAAGAACGTCCAGATCTACCTTAGAAGAATAAAAATCTCAACTTTTTCTATTTAACAATGGTAAAATACTTGTTGTAGAAATGAATATCGCAATTGAAAATACAACAGATAGTAAAAAAGGACTGATAGGATTACAAACCGTGTTTTGAAATGTAGGATGATGAATTTGATACGTGAGTAAGACGTTGGAGATCGATGGTTTTGGGAATACTTCACGGAGACTACAGAGGAGGAAATGAGTTGCATATAAAGGTAAAGGTTTTTTAACAACAATAAAGATAGATAAGGAAGTAAAGAAAATGCTTAGATTTTGGCAAGGTTTTCAACAATTCATAGCAAATTGAAATATTTAGGTGATGATTTAACATATTCGTAGGAAAATGTTGTCGAATTTGCGACATTACAGGTGTTTCATATCCAAATCTTGGAACATATTAGCAACATTTATCATTTATTGTCTAAATCTTTTTGATTTTATGATGAATGTTGTTTTCGTCACGAAATGTTGCAACTATAAAAAAAATTTAGGAGTTAGACAAACGACGTCATCCCACATGAGTTAAAATTTGAAGACGCAACCTTCCTCCCTCATCTCGTGGACCTCTAAAAACTAGGTAAGTTTTATTTCATTTTTTGTTCTTGGTTTTTTAATGTCTTCTTGAGACCATTTATATTAATTCTTGTGGCTGATTATTATTGATAATTAATAAATTAAATAATTAAATATATATAATTGATAGTAAATCCTATATGCAAAATCAAAATCAAAAACAAAAAACAAAAATCATATTTTATGGTTTTCATAATTTTTGAAAACCGAAAGAAACCAAAAACATAAACAAATAATTCAAACAAATAAATTTTTTAATAAATTTAAAAATAAAAATAAAAATGGAAACAAAACTTTAACCATATTCTTTCATTTGGGAAATTAGTATGGAACTATAAGTAATGGTCATAAATTTGTACAAAGTTGCTGGAGTCTTCTAAAAAGTTGATTGCGAAATAATAAAATCAGTTCTTCGACATTTTCCAAATTTTAGGGCACGAATAAAATTAAAACTTTTGATGACAATATATTAGAGTTGAAAATTAAAAAAAAATCTCTTTACATTGCATCTTTGTTTTAAATTTATTTTATTCAAGTCTCCTTTGAAGTTTGCATATATAATGCTCATATTTGATATTTAATAATGTTTTTATTTTCATATTTTTAGAAATAAAATGAAATTTATCAATTATTATTATTATCATTGTTATTATTAATTTTCTTCTCCTTCTATTTAATAATAATGATGATGATGATGATGATGATGATAATAGTAGTAATAATAATAATAATAATAATAATAATAAAATGAAAAATAATAATAAATAAGTAAAGAAAATGCTTGGGTTTTGGCGACATTTTACAAAATTCATGACAAAATGATAATTTTAGGCGACGAAAACATGCATCGTTGGTAAAACAAACAATTTTTGTGACGATTTTATAGCTTCTTAGCAAATTGTTGCACATTTGGTGACGATAAGAAATATTTCGTAGCCAAAGTGTAAACTTTTACGATGAATATTAGTTCCGTCATAAAATGAATGATATCAAAATAACGTATTGGCGACGATTATAAAATATCATAGCTAAAGGTTTTGTAATTTACGACGAATCATTGTTTCATCACTGAATGTTGCAACGGTCAAAAAAATTTAGGTGGGATGCCATCGTTTGTCGATAAATGACATCGTCCCACCTTCCTTAATTAAATCGCTAACTCACCCCTCCATCCCTCTCCTTCATTTTTGCATTTTCTCTCCTCCATTTTTACAATTTTTTCCGTCTTTCTATGTATTAATCTTCTCTTGTTCTTCTCAACTTTCTATTGTTTTCTTGCCCCCAACTATCATCTCGTGGAGTTGAGATCAACCAGCTGGTTAGTTTTCTATCATTTCTTATGGGTTTGTCTTTTAATGTCTTGAATATACCGAATCTTTGTTTTTTTATTTGTTATTGTTGAATAGATTTGTTGAGTTGTTTGCATGGATTGAGGCTTTTTATTGTTGGTTTTCTATTTAATTATGATAATGATGGAGAAGAAAGGGAAGAGAAGTTATGAATCGATGGCCATACGTGTGGTGTATGTTCTGCTTGGAAGTTGTTCGATGAAAGTCCTACTTGGAAGCTTTTTGATGGAAGTTGTATGTTTTGCAAATGAATTGTTCAATATCTCAGTTTAGAGCAACTTCTAACATCGCCTGGAGCAATGCAACTTGCTTTGATATTGTTACTGTGAACATGTTCTATGGTATGCTTAGAAATAATATGGAACCGTGGCTATTATCAAAAATAGAAACTAGAGATAGGTTATGCAAGCTTAAATGTTACTTTAAAATGTCGTTAATGTTATTAGTTGTGAGAAGACAAAGTTGGTGTGCTTTTTCTGATGATTAGAATTTCTTTTATTGATTTTAATTGACGTATCCTGGTGGAAAACTATATTTTAATAATAATTGCAAGTAAATATACCTAAAAAAATTATAAAGATGAACAACGGGCATTTCCTCATTGTTGGATATATCATTATGAAATTTGTGGCGCTTAACGTATTATTACTTTTCACATTTAAGCCAAGGTCGAGGCTTAACTACTCACATTCAAATGATTTTGCAACTTATTTATTATGTTAATTTGATTTTAACGTTTTAACTATAAATAATTCATTCCCAGTAATCCTTCACTTTCTCATTAAATTGACAACGAAAAAATTTAGAAACTTACAGTACAACATATTTCGATTATTTAGTTTACAAACTTTTGTATTTGCAGTTAAGCTTATAAAAACCTTAGAAAGCTTCATTGTGCCCACTAATGCAATTCTTGATTTTCCAAAAAAGTTATCAAAAATATTATTAAAAACACTACCACCTTATGAAAATGAAGGAGACAACTTTTGCGTTATATAAATGCCTAAGGTGGGTTGACATTGAAATTCTGTAACCTTGTTTCTTCTATGTGTTATATATTAGCATATCCTAATCTTCGTTCTTTGTGCACAATTTAGATATTTGTAAATTATGTCATTGTAATGTCTATGCATATTAAATATGATTATAGGCCACTTAACCTTTAATTCTTAGTTTTCAATTTATTTATAACAAAATTTGTTTTTCACCAATTGCACGACCATACTATTTTGCAGATTCTGTGTTCCTCTTTCGATGTTTCTTCTTCTTCTTCTTCTTCTTGTTATTGTTATTATTATTATTATTATTATTATTATTATTATTATTATTATTATTATTATTATTATTATTATTATTATT
>JAOTAY010000189.1:23430069-23442780 GCA_025629805.1 Erythroxylum baracoense
GGACTAAAAAATAGGCTCATTAATTGATATAAAAAATCTACCTAAAAAAGTACTTTTTTGAAAAGCTCTAAATTTGAGCTTTTGAAAAAGCTGTATTTTAGCTTTTAAAAAAGCTATTTCTACTCCGAAAGTACTTTTAAAGTTTACAGCCAAACACTCGTTAAGCCTCACTGTAGCAGTTAAACACAATTGATATAGGCATGCATGCTATTAGGATTTGGAGCGTAGTAGAACTCTGAAATTGTACAGACAACTGCAAGTGTTGGCGGCACAAATCATATTGCAACAGGTCTAGCTAGATTACATCGCACATCCTATGCAAACTCCTAAGGTCAAGTTGATGTACTGATTCCTTATTTACGTGTCAAGAACTAAAGAGATTGAAAGCTTTAGTTCAATCTCTTTAGATCAAGCCTCCCAGGGCTTCATCTCAGCATTAATGTCGAAGCAGCAATCCGATTTCTCGCGCTTCTTAAACTCCATCTGCTTGTTGCAGTAGTCGACCACCATCTTCAAGACATCTCCGGTGATGGTGTCGAGCACGATGGTGCTGTTAATCAAGCTTATGATCTTCTCCGACTGTCTCACAACGGGCTCACTCACTGTGAACTCAACTCCGTCGGAGCTCTTCAGAGTTATCTTCCATGCAGTTGAAGACGACGACATTGCTTCAGGTTTAGCTTTAAGCAGATTTAGACTG
Organism: Erythroxylum baracoense; assembly: GCA_025629805.1. NCBI lineage: Eukaryota > Viridiplantae > Streptophyta > Magnoliopsida > Malpighiales > Erythroxylaceae > Erythroxylum > Erythroxylum baracoense. The sequence goes on from JAOTAY010000189.1 coordinate 23,430,770, forward strand.
GGGAAAATGGATAGGACTATAGGAGAGTGTGACGGTTATTGCTTGAGTTGGTTAATGAAAATACGTGTCAATCAATGGTTGGACATAAAGTTTGTGAATGTGATACGTGCAGGTTAGCTAATGTACAAATTGCTGTATGTTTGTTTTTGAACAGGAGAATTCAGTCAATGAATCGATATAGGACTCAAATCTTTCCTTTATTAATACTATTTTTCTAATAAAAGAATTCATAGACTTTAATGCAATGTGATTAAGAGTCTCAAATTTAACTACATACGATCTCTTACATTCGAGACACCTGAAACCACTGTCTAAGGATCAACTTTTATATGTATCACACACTTGTATGCTCTCATCTCAAATGTAAAAACCAAATTTGACCATTTTTAACCTTAATATTTATATTAAATATAATATCAATCTTAACATTTAATTTGAATTCTTTATAAATGAAAGTTTTAATAGGATTCAGATCTTTCAATGTCTATAATACAATCATATTATTTATTTATTTTCAATTAAAACCGCCAGAACTTGCGTCTAAAATATACAAAAGCAGAGCTCACTACATTAAATAAAAATCTAACATTTATATCAAAAATACAAATTAAACTATAACATTTCAACATGTTCAAAATGAATTTTAGCATTTTCAAATTAAGTAAACTCTAAATTTTGACGAAATAAGCCATTTGTCACTTAATTATAGAACACTGTTTATTATTTTTTCAAGTACAAATGAAACGCATTATATGAAATATATATAAAGCGGACCATTATCAATTTGCAGAATGAAATTCACTATCTGAATTTAAAAAGATTTCTGATAATAACTATTATTAATTTATAATAAACAGACAAGGTGTTTTAATATCTTAATTATAAATTTATAATAATTTAAAAAAATATAGATAATAGCCCACTTTGCTACATGTACGTGCCAATTGGTTACCATTAATTACATGAGGCATGCAGTCTGTGTTTTTTTAATAGCTCAATCACGTTCGCTGCTTTTAAAATACATTGAAAATATAAAATATTTAATTTGAACAACCAACGAAATTACTCTCGTGCCATTGGAAGTAAGTATCAATGCCAGACCACGATTGTTAAACATTGGCTTGTACCAATGGAGTGGGATCTGCAAACAGGAAATCACTTGTTTTGCCTCTCTTCTAATCTGATAGGCCTCCTGTTAAGTATGTTTATAGAAGGAAGGCGAAGGACAGCCATAGGAGGCAATCAGGGTACAGAATTGACCCTAGACTGATTTTAGCAAATTGCTGCTATTTTCAGGGTGCTGTGGTCTGCTAGTAAGAATATGCTAGTCTGATTCCGGAAAGATGACCTGGCAAAGTAGTAACGAGGATACAGGTTATATTGAGTGTGGAAGAGAGCAGACAAGATTTGCCCGTTTCGTTTTGGGTGGGACCAGGCCTCTCAATTGCTGCCACTAAACTCTGATTCTGCTATCAATAGAACTCTTCTTCTATTCATCTAGATCCAGGTCCCTAACATAATCATCACCACGTCGAGGCTTATTACTAATCAGTTATATATGTTTCCTTCTTAACAATTTTTACAAAGAATTAGAATCTACAGAGTTTCTTACAAATACAAGCAGAAGGTAGGGAGGAATTTGGTGGGCCATATCCTATATGGGTTTTCCCACCTTGCTGTGCGATTACGGGTGAATTAAAGGCAACAGCCAAAGGTTAAATTGGATCCACAAAGTTAGAGGGATTACAAACTATTTCAAGAGACAACACTATCATTAAACTTATGTCTATGATACATATGTTGTAACAAGCTAATTTACACTGGCTGACCCAATACAAGGTAAATATCCTGTGATCAAAAAAATGAAAACAGAAAAGTGTCCCATGGCAAGCTTCATATAACAGCAGTAATTGGTCGTTACGTCTGTGATTGGATTTCATGGTCTAGATTCTTTTTTCTGCCAACAAGTATGCATGATTACATAACCTAGGACTCCATAAACTGTGAAGTTGGTGGGCTTGTTTTTGTCTTCTCCATACCTGCAAGAGTTAACCATGAATCGCAAATGCTTAGTGGCCAGGAATAGGCACCATTTATGTGAAAGAGCAATAAAAGTGATCGGCAAAGATTATTGAGACTGGTGAGCAAGTAAGAAGTTAACGTCACGCAAGGAGTACAGATCTTGCCAACCACAAGAGAAGTTTTCAGACACAGAATCCCCTTGAAGTTTTTCAGTTGATCCTAGATAATTAATTCAATCATATGTACCACGAATCTCTACTTCTCGCCATTCTTGGACAAGTGCACAGCAACAACACATCAAATGTGAGAGAAAATCATCAACAAAGCCGCCCTGTCAAAGAAAATTGTTAAAACAACACTTTGCAGTCTTACTCAACATTAAGAGCTAAACACCAAGTGGCCACGATTAGGTCGTGCTATCCTAATCAAAGCATAAATTATTGGTCTATAAAGCTACATCATTGCCAGCATATCAGCTTTGCTAAGATTCTTCTAGGAAATGATATGGTTTGAGAAATTTGGGGATGTCCGAGTAGCTAAAAATTACATGTTGAAGATATTATGGTCTTAGGCACATGAATTGGGACAAGCTAATGTTCAATGTGTAGAAGTTGTAACCAGAGATTTAATCAAGTAGCTGTCTAGAATAATTACCGCTATATTGAATGTTCTGCGAAGCTTCCTCCGAATGCAGCAAGTATAGCAACAACATGACAATATCAATGAATAAGCCATCAATTCATTGCACGCTTCAGCTGAAGCTGAAGATTACAGAAATGAACAACATAAGAATAACATGAGATCAAAACATGAATAAGATTTGTAGAATGTTATAGATTTACAATCTGAAATTAACAGATTCCTATTGTTCATCAAAAAGCCTCCAGTTGAGGACCGAAGAGAAAAAGAATAGCCTAATACGCAACCATCACCCAACTAATATCCGGCTATAATTTACTAGAAGAAGCAGTATTGAGGAGATTCCAGAAATCAGCTACCCTGACTACCCCAAGTTCATGCATAAGATGCAGCCACGGATATAATCTGTGATTCTGTGTATAATTAGCATCACTTACACATGTGTCTGTTAGTTGCCACCGTAGCAATCTTGGAGAGTGTGCCACATGGATAAAAAAAAGTCTTTAAACCTGCATATCAGAAGGATGCTTTAAGAAAAACAAGTGGCTGAAATATCAAGAATGTGGTATATCTTTTATGTTTAAGGAAGAATATAATATAAATATTAGACCTCAGCAACACTACATGTTCAGCGTTTCAGCTGCAATCTAGGCACTCTAAATTTGGATCTCCAAAGTCAAAATATGTCAACTTTGTATTGTCAGCCATCTGATATGATGTCAGCTGAGTTGCAGACAAGACACAGATTGTATTTACCGGGAAAAATCAGCAAAATTAAACTTTTCAAGAATTTGCTGTTCACTCTAGTCAACAGTTTAGGAAATGATATGGCAGACAAAAGGAAAAAAAATAGCATTCAATCAGGAGGTTGATATTCCCAATAATGATCAAGATATACTAAAATGAAAACTAGACCCATATCCTGCTGTTCAGAAAAAATTACCAACCACTAGAACGCATTATACATGAAAAGAAATGGACGGAACTCTCACTATTTTAGTGTAAATAGTTGCTAGGGTAGACAAGCCAAATGAGATTCAGAAGGAGGCATACATAAAGAAGGTTCAGAACAACACCCAAGTAAATCAGTATGCCATTCTTCATCTTGATATGAGCCTCTATTGGACAGAAGTTCTTGACCCGATGAAACTGAGGATGTTTTTCTGCAAAAAGAAGAATACAATCAGACTTCTTGAACGGCCCTTTGTTTAGAACCCCTCAAGGTCATGAGTAATGTAGTATCCAGAAGATCTTCTTATGAATACTAGAAAGGATAATAAAAACAGAAAATGAGAAAATGAAAGCAAATCATAGAATATTTAGAGCTAGTAGTCAGAAATTTCCAAGATTTTAGAAGATCAATTTCCTGGATAGCATGACAGATTTATCTCAGTGCTAAAAATTATATTTTCCTGATCCGAAACAATTGTGCATCCAAACTGAAACTTCTAATTTAGAAACAAGATTCAGAAGTACTATAACCTTGAAGTCACACGAGAATCGCTCTTCTTATGATAGTTTTCATCAGGTGACTGGTATTTCTCACTAGCATCCGAGTAATTAGACTCCAGTTGTTTGGAACCCTTTTTAGGCGAGCTCTTTCCAGTATTAGAATTTACAGCAACACTCTCAGTGACCTCGATCAAATGCTGAATAACTTCACATTGGCTGACATCCAAGTGAGCTTGGGATCGCTGTAGTTCAAGCTGAAGCTTCTCGTTTTCTTTTTTAAGAGCTTCATTAAAACCCAAGTTTGGGTAGGAAGAAGAGAGAGTTTTTTTCAACACTATCTCATGATCTTTTGAGGGTTCTGGTTTTAAGATGACATCATGCACTCTTCTGTCCTCTTCATCCAGTGTGTATTCACACTGATGCTTTTCAATATCTTCCAGCCTCTCCTGTGCACGATAATACAATCCAATATCCAACAGTGATCAGTTAACATGGATATTCATAACTTGAATCAAATTACTTCCTTAAACATACTTAGTTCCATAGCAAGTTGAAGGAAAAAGGAAAATGAAAATTTTCATTTGGTAGTTCACTATGGAAGTTAAAAAGTTAGTGGGTTTGCAATCCATAATAATGGTGTGATTGGTCAAAACAGCTAACAGGAACTGTATCAGATAAGTATAATCTGCCATACAAAATTCAGTCTAGTAATTAGCATAAATTTAACCAAGTTCCAAATCAGTGAATAATAATCATATTCAATGCTGGAAACTCTTGATATTCCCATTAAATGTGAACTTTGAGTAACCAATCAAAATGATCATAGGAATTGACACACCCTGTTCTTTGCTGAGCTTAAGAAAACAAAGGTAATTCTTCCATCATCTGAGACCAATGACTCAATCCAGGACAATAGGAAAGGGAAAAGAAAAAGAAAAAGATACTTCGTGAAATCCATATGCACTTGGTATTCATCAATTTCGGAAAAACTATCATTTCATCACAGAAATAAAATCTTCATCTATATGCAAGAAGAACTGTGAAAAGATATTAACAATCCAAGCGACCAAGAAATGAAAGAAATAAGTATATCCAGGCAAATCAGTAGTCATAACCAAAAACAAAGAAAGAAAATTTTATACCCGCACTCGAGCATTATCCACCAGAGTGATCAGAGGAACAAGGCGCAAATATCGGTCAATTTCATTCTGAGCCTTCCTAAATTGATACACGATGTTCCACCCCATAGCTATCAAGTATAAATAACTCCTATCCTGACAACTCTGCACCAGTACATAAGCCTTCCTAAGCGCATCTTCAAGTTGTTCCAATGGCTCCCTTGTCTCTGGATACCTCTTAAGTTCTGATATCTTGAGCTGCTCGAGCAAGTTCCCAATCAACTTCAAATGCTGTGCAAACTGCCTGCAGTTTTTCTTGTGCATTCTTGCTGTATGGGAAGCTTTAACAATCAATCCTATCAGCCGCACTGCATCCAGGCCAGTGAGCTGGACAACATTTGCAATCTCCCCAAGATGCTCCCAAGAAGCCATCTTCACTGCCCAACCAAACTAAATCCTGCTACTATCAAAAAATCACCATGAAGGATTCCAAAACCTAAATCTTTCTCTCTTCCTTAATTACCTATATATACTCTTGTAGTACTCCAATAAATTATGCTCACTTAAGATTATAAAAGTGATACAATTACTTAACTTCTCTTTTTTTTTCTTCCAATGGCAGGCTGGAGGAATGGACAACGAAAGAAGACTCAAACTTTTGACTACCCATCACGGGACAATGGACCACCGGGTGAATAACACCAAAACAGGACCAATATAATCAACATAACCGAGTTAAAAGTTTACCTCTTCTAGGCCAATTCCTACAATATCAAGCCGACACTGAAGTTGCAGTAGATTCCGCCACTTGCATTATGCAATTAATGCATCTTCTAGGCAAAGCAATCAATCCTGGAAAACTAGAAAGTTGAGAATATCAAGTTGATCTATAAAGTTGCTGGTTCAAGATCAGGGTCAAAAGCTCCTCCTTCACGGGATCTACTTGAGAACCAGCCGAGATATTTATAAGCAGCTGCGAATAACCGTCTCAACTGCCATCAGATTGAAAACTAAGAGAAAGAGTGAATACAAAGATAAAAACTTTAGTTGGATTACTCAGGACGCTTCTTGACTAGTTTTTCAAAGTAAAATAGTGCGAAAGTAAAATCAGCAAACCACATATATACAGATAATGAAATAACTGAAGGAAAAGAAAACTTTCGAAAGTCCGTACAGAAACTACTCGTAAATCACCTTTCGTCGCCAGAAACCAAGAATAGAGCTAAAAAAGAGTTACATTATGAAATAGAAAGAAATCCAGTAAAACAATAACTGTATGTGGGCTCTCGTGACTCACCTATCGGGATTCCATGCAAGTACTTCCAATTTTGAGGTTTTTGTTTTCGTGTAATGCTTAGTTTATTCGTTTTCCTTGGGCACAGTAACCCGAGAAGAAGCGATTTTTAGGAGAAAAGGAGTTAGAATCAGACGAATGAAAAACATCAAATTCTGGGATTCACAGGCATTGATTTGCGAGAGGAGCTTCCTTTTACTTCCTCCAATGTTCCAAACTTTTTCTCTGAAAATGGAGTTTGGAGGTACATGACCACAAACCAGATAGACCCTTTTCTCTCTATAGCTCTCTAGATGTCTTTTCTCTATCGCTCACGGATTCGGTGGCGTTTGTCTGTGCCTCCGTAGTGCACAACTCTTTTGAGCTGAAGTGCCCACACACACAGACACACACAAGTAAGGACTTTGGTAACGGAAAGGACAGTTTTTTTCCATTGTCAGGAATGCCCTCGTGGAAATGGACGTGGATCATTTACTGCCGAGTTCCAGCTGGCGGCTGTTCTTGGTAATGGTATGTGGTGGAGATTAATGATGCATTGGGTATTTGGATTATATGCTAAAGTTTCGGGTTAACGATAACTAGTTTTTTGAACCCTGTGGGAGTGTGAGTCCTTCCGTTTCATGTTCAGCATCATTTTACTTTTTACCCCCACTACACTGTTTGTCTTCTTTTACTTGAGTACTCAATGTTTGACCAGACCCAGGCGACACTGCTTTTACTTTTACTGTAAAAGAGATTTCTTTTTAGTTTGGGTCATTACATTAGAAAAAAGTTCCAATAACCTAAATTTGAAATACAAAAACTGTATATTGTCTTCGATCAGTGATATTCATATTATGTCATATATCTAGGCAGCAGTAATTGTAATAGAAAGACCATATTTATCAAATGATGTCTGCTTGTTATAGTAGAAAAGAAAAAGACTGAGAATAATAAAATACTCTATAATAACATGAAAATACCTGAAATGTCATTGTAGTATTAATAATTCCTTGTTAAAAAGTTATAGCACTTCAACTTTAGACCCCAAAAATTCGTTATATACATGTATTATACAATATAAGAACAATAAAGTTCACAACTTTGAGCATTGGTAAATGCTAACGGTGGGGCTCGACTTGACTCGTAGGATGGAATGGAAGTTGATAATGTCTCAACTGTCTGTATAAGAGGGGGCAATAGCGTAAATTAGAGATATTCGGCATATCACATGGGCCCGTGTGCGACAAGGCTAATAAGCCACTCACATGCCTCTCATCATCACCATTCCTACTTTTACTATCTACACATTTTCCCCCCTTCAATATACAGTTTAACATGCTAGATTGATTGACCAAATAATTCTGTTCACTATATGTACTCAATCTGACATTTTCCACATATTTGGTGCAAAAAAAAAAAGAGAGAGAGAGATCTCGCTCTTCATTCGCACAATCATTTGTTTATGAAAACCTTACACTCCGCTCTTTTATATGATAAGGTCCACTCTTGGAGACCCAAGTTGATGGTTATGGGGGCTTATCAAAACAAATGTCTGTGCTTAGGAATCATCTAGTTGGCATTTAGTGATTGGTGGCCTATATGTTTTCTTCTTTATTGGCATGTCATTGTCTAATTGGGTTGTTGTTGCATAAGTTCCTCAAGTAAGACACCAACAAGCCAGATGACAGAGGCTGATGTAGTAGAATTCAAGAGGATCATTTTTCTTTTCCACACTATAAAGATAATATATAACTGAAATATAAGGTGTGAAGTGCTTATACAATCTATCTTCTACACTTTAAAGTGTTTCGATCCTATATCTTGTTGGGTGGTCTTATGTACTATTGATATCAGAAATTCGTTTTAAGTCTTTACAAGACGAGCAAATGGGAATAGATGCATGGCATTTCCACTTGTATAAACATAAATTCCACCTCAAAACGTCCATAGTATTCATCTTCTGAGGGTATGTACACCAGTTAATTAAGGGTCAGAAACGGCTAGCCAGAGCTTTCTTTCTATACAAATATTCCCCATCAATTCACGTTAAAACTGTCCTTGAAAAGCGGAGTGCACTTTCACTATCAATATTATGTCCCTCAGGCAATGTGCACCAATCACTTGGCGCATTACTCCGAATGTCGGTCTGCTCTATCAAAGATAACATAATTTGGACCTCATGTACGATGTTTATATGTTTAAAAAAGATGGAAATGTCTCATGTGTTTGGTTCAGAATTTGGGAATATTCAACGAAAGAAAATGAGAATACTTGTCATGAAGTGGACATCACTAAGCGAGAAAGGGGGTAAAAACCATAAGAAAATTAGAGTGGTCATTAGATTATAACTAGTGCCATGTGGGGCAAAATTGATGAATCAGGCAAAGGTTTAGAGTACTGTGTTATGTTTGAAGATTGTCATTCACGATCATCAAATTGACATTATATAATATATCTTCATGGTCACAGATATGATTTTATATAAATAAATGCTGTGATTAAACAAATAACATCCAAACAATTTTTATATATAGAGTAAAGAGTCGTCGACTTGTGTTAAAGCTTAATCCCAAAAACCTGACCTGCTTGTGATCTGCTGCATATACGAGAAACTTAAATGGCCTAATTCTGCTCTTGTGGGTTGGAATCCACTATATTTTCTTGTTTGGAGAAGCATTTTTATATAGCTAAAGACTTTCGGTTGAAAATAGATTAAGTTGAAGTATAGTCGACGATAGCTCTCTTATAAGAGTGAAGTATTTTGTCAACAATAAGAGTGATTTTTCTGTTGTTATCTATACTTCATTTACGAGTTGTCAACAATAAGAACAAACTTCTTATTGGCATAAGAGCCTGGAAAGCAAAAATCAATGTACTTGTCGATTTTGTATACCTAATTAGTTTATGTTCAATATTGTGTTGGGAACATAAATACCCACGTAGTTGGTGAATCATCGTTATTAATTTACCATATTCGAAGTGTCCATGGCCTCCTCTCTTATTAATTAACATGATTAAACAAGTCAGAAAAGACACTTCTTTCTTTTGTTAAAAATTCTGAGTTGCCACAAAGGTTCGCCCCTGAACAAGATTCCACATTTTCTTTACGAGTCGTAAATATTCAGTTCGCACGTTAATTAGGTTTTGTCACGCTAACCAATGTTTTGACATGACCTTCATACCACTAGCAAAGGAGATATATCAATCACCGCTTATCTCGACATAAATTTTCAAATTGTTGAAGAATTAGTCGTGATCGTAGATCATGTTGGAGAGGAAGATATCCTCCTTTTCGCGTTGAATGGCTTGACGTCAAACTTTGAATCCTTCATCATAGCTATTAATCATCTTGCAATTGTACTGACATTCTTTATTTATGAATAAAACTTTTGAAAATATGAGAATATGTTTAAAGTCTTCCGCACATCCATATTGTTATACCGATGACAGTCATTGTTAGACACTGGATGCCATCATCATGGTGGTAAAATAGAAAATCGCGGCTCTAGTCAAATGCAATATCCTAATCCCAATTCAAATGGTTTCAAAAATCTTTTTTTAAAAATCAAGTTGGATCCTAATTATGGATTGGGTTGTAAGGCCTAACTAAAAACTCAAAGGCCTCTTTCCACTGAACCTATTAATAAGTGCTTAATTGATTATATATCACTTCTCTAATGCTTCCTTATTGATTAACGTTGTGATGTGTCTAATATACTTATTTTGCTTTATATTTTAGTTTAGGAACAAGAACTAAAATAAGCTAAATTCACATCCTTTGTATCGTTCTATAAATGAGCTAAATTTACATCCTTTGTATCGTTCTATCGATCTTCAATCTTATTTGCCTTCGTGGAGCAAGAAGGAGATGAGTTAAGATGAAGATAAGGTAAAGAATGGAAAATTTTGAGTCACTATGACTTACACGACCATGTATATAGGAACGTGTAACTCACTAGAAATGTGTACAAACTCAAAGATGTTGTTTCAATCCCCCTGTGACCTACACGCTTTGTGGAGACTTACATGGTCGCGTATCTTAACCGTGTAGCTCACTAAGAACGTATATCTCTGTGATTTTTGCCAAATTAACGTACATGATCACTTGCATGCCTGTTTAGTTGATCGTGTATAACCATGCAACTCTAATTTTGCATTATAAAAGGCAATTAAGAGGCTAAAAAGGGTATATATAGATTCCAAACACAAAAGGAGGAAGATTCCTTTACCTTTTGAGAGCTATAAGTTACTAATATTCTTTTTTCCAATTCAAATGGTATATCAAGGTCGGTGAACATGTTTGGGCATTGATTAATCTTAGTGATGTTATTTTTAACTCTCTTTTAAATTAAATATATTATTTTATGTCTAAAGTTTGAGATTTATGTTTGAACAATTTTGATAGTGCTATTAGATTATTCATACATGAATTCTTTGCCATAATCAAGATTGCAATCTTTAACTATTGTAAATCTGATTCATACGTAGTAAGCTAATAGTTATGCATTATTAAGGATAACATAGCTTAATGATGCCTCTCTTGTTATTGTCCCTAGGGTGGTTCCATAAACTTGAAGGATGATGTGCAACTCTTTTCCCCGTATACCCTTTGCTTGGTTGTTGATGTGCAAAACATTTACTAGTTTTACGCTAAAAAATCACAAGTATACGGGTTGTGACTTGTAGTTAAAAGCAGAAATCGATCCCACGAGGATTGATGCTTAGGCATTACTTAATTCAGATTAATCTTTGGTTAAGAAACGAAATTATTTAATGGAAATAATCTAAGAGGTTAAATTAAAATTAAATGACTAACAATGAACAATTGATAACCCTAAAATGCAGAAAACTGGAATTCAAGGTTTTAACAACTAAAGATCACCTTTTCCCTATCTTGTCTCCCTCCTATTTTATTAATCAAATTGTGTCTCACCTAAAATGTAGTGCCCCGTTACCATGGGGTACATACCGAAACACCCTGAGGACATTCTAGTACATAACCTATGATAATGGTGTGCTACGTTCAATCACAACATTCACTTAACATGGCATTATCATTCTTTATTCTTTTATAAGACATCATAAAGAAAGTCACAAATTTTTAAAACCAAAATTTTCCTATTCCATTTCATAAATCCGAATGTAATACATTGTAGCTTTCGAATAACTATACATGTACATCAACGTAACCTATTACAAAATAAACTACATGAAAGAGGAAATACACAAAAAGATCTATCTAATTTTCTAATCTCAACTGACCGATCTGTGAGTCATTTTCTTCACAAAAGTACAAGAATTACGCTTCTTGTACGGTCTCTCAGTAGCAAAAGTCCTCCTTTGGTCCTGAAATGTCAACGTGCAATTTTAGGTTAGTTTTACGAACTCAGATGAGGTAACCATCATCGATGGTTTACTCAATTCTTGCAACACATCAAACATGTAGACATATAATTCACATCTTTGCATTTTTGCATAAAGCATCACATATCACTTTCGGGACA
>JAOTAY010000189.1:23442880-23461498 GCA_025629805.1 Erythroxylum baracoense
ATTATTAATATTAACAGAATTAATATTAATAAAATTTCAACAAAAAAATCGCAGTCGTCTTCAACCTCCCGCCGGGTCGGGTGTGACCCGGCTGGAACCAGTCGGAGCTCCGACTGGTTTGGAGCACAGAGAGCTCCAAACTCGACGAGAATCGCGGCGATAAGACAAGGATGGCCAGACGATATGCACGAGACGGAGCAGAACCGACCATGCAATGTTCCCGAAATGGCACCCACGTAACCTTCACGTACGACCATCATCCTCCCTCCTTCCTCAGGCGATTTTTGACAACGTTGAGTGCTCCAGACAATACGAAAACCATCTCTCACGTCTCCAGGAGGTCCAAAAATGTTGAAAATTCAACAACCTCAAACACTCATATATACAGCAGAACACGCAAAACAAAGTAAAAGAGAGAGAATTTATCACCAAGTTCATACGCAAGGCAGAAGCAGTAGCAAGGCTCTGATACCAAATGTAAATAATGTCATAATAAAACAACACCTCAAGCATGTATTAATACATGATTTAAGTCACGTAAAACACATGCATAAATAATAAACGGAAGCGTAATAAATGATACCTCCAGCCATTGCACAATGTCTCTAGTAGGTTTAGATCTTTTATCTTCTCCTCCGTCTTCAACGAGAGTGTGCTATCAGTTTAGTGAGGATAGGGACCGAAACTGAGATGATTATATCCAACTCAAAACACTCTGGCCATCACAGAGATAAAATCATGACGGGTTGAGTGGGCGACAGAAATATGTGAAGTGGTTGCGGGTAATATGTAGATGGATCATCCACAATAAATTTATCGTTGACCATCACGTGAACCATCACAGGGGAGTTTATCACTTCGTTATCGTTAAGATAAAACTCTTGCAGATGAGTCAGTGCTATTAGATGATATTAAAAAACCCTCACTTTGCTCCGATGTGCCAGCTCTCCTCCGTAACCGCCACTCACAGTTATGCCTGGTACTTTCCACTTCACCAGTTCCCTTTTCTTTTGATCATTGTTTCATCAGTGATTTTAACCATTTGTCTCACTTGCATTTCTCGATACTTTTTCTTTCAGATGATAAGGTTTGCTTCTATTCTCTTTCTCTTCTTTTTTTTCCCCTTTCTAAGTGTTGGTGGGTTTAATAGGTTTTAAGGTTGTGGGATGAGGGATAATTGGGTTCAGACCAGGATCATAAGAGATAGATAGAGTTTCATCTGTTTTCAGTTCCAAAGTTACTTTATTTTTTAATGGAAATTATTGTTTATCATCGATAGTGATTGCTCGTAATAGGTGAGTCTACTAACAAAAAATGGACCCAACACTCCCTTAGTTGCTTTCCTTTTAACGATTCATTCATAGATGAAGTTAGGATGGAGCTCAGCCAAGCGTGGGTTACTGTCGGAGGAAGGGTACTGTATGTTGCTTCCAAAAGCAAGAACCAAGCACGTGACCAACTAAGGAGTTTGGGTTGGTTTATTGTAGCTCTGGGTGAGTATCTTTGAAACCCTTATCACTGATGGAATCTGAACTGGGATGCTTGATTTATGTTGTGCACAAGGTTTAGTGCATGAAAATATGGATGAGATACTATTATTTGTAAGTGATTTTACTCAGCAAATTTAGAAGTTGAAACCAGGTTTTGATACCTTGTTAGATGCTGATTCTGCTGGTGCATGTGAGAATTCAAGCATTTTTTGCATCAATAAGCTTGAAGAATTGCCTTTGACTATCTGTCATTTACAAAGAAAGGTTATCAGAGATTCTTTTGGTGGTAGCAAAGACAAGAGTTTGATTATTCATACTTGCTTATAAACGAAGGAAAAAAATTTTTGAGTATGTCACTTTTTTTATGAAATGTTGGACGAGAGAGAAGTGTTAGGACTTCTAACTGGAATTTGCTTGTATTCCTAAATTGGAAGATTACTTCTTGATCTTTTAGGCCTGAGTACAAACCTTTTTTCAGTAGTGTAAAAGAGATAATTTGTGGGTTGTCTCCTTGGTTTTTTCTAACGTACCAAGCCTAGGGTATCCCTATCTATACACCTTCAGTCAGCAACTTTATCAGTGTATAATGTTCAACCTAAGCTTTGTTTCTTGAGAAGATAGAATAATCCATACTTATATATTGATATTGATATCATCCTCGTCTATTTTAATCTATTACTATACTCATCTAGATTCAGCAATTCTGACCTTTAATTTCCAAACTTCTAATTGAAAGCAGGCACTTGGTGATAATGTGGTGATAGTTGGCTATATCATGAAATCTTCTTGTGAAGAAGATTTTGCTAAGATGAGACCATAAAAGAGAAAATTTTCAGCTATATGTTATCAAAATTGATATATAAAAAAAGGACATTGATAAAGGAGAACGAAATATTTACTTCCTAATGGTGTCTGATTAGATGGGGAAGTCCATATTGAACTGACTTTTCCCTGATTGAACTCCTATTTTTTACCACTCAATTTTTGCACTTTGGTTGCAGAACCGTCTGAAACATGACATTGTTTTTTTTATGCTTTTCCCTGTTTGGAATTAATTTGTTAAGTATATGGGTACTCTATTATGATTCAATGTTTTCTTTCTTGCCCAAACTTGTTAGAGTTGCCCAGCTTCTGTTCAAGCAGGCTTACTTCTGTTTTACCTATGAATTAATTGCAGTTTAATTTTTAATATTCATGTTTAATTATTTTCCTTGTGTTCTAGGAAGGTGCATTCCCCTTGTGTCGAACTCCAAATGGGCTGATATTTCTGCCTCTCACATTTAACCTCCCCCTACAATCTCAGTTACAACATGTTGATATAATTCTGCACAAAGCAACTGATGAAATAACCTCTGTTGAATTAAGTCGATCATCAGAATTAAACAAGATCACTTTCACCACAGGCATGCAGGAATTGCAAAGGTAAATTTTTTGAAAATGTTCTTGTCCTTTGTTAGTCTTGCCATACGATCTATTATATTCATTTCTCTTAAAAGATTGAACTCCCGGCCACTTTATAGACAATTTCTCCTGATTTAGTTTATTTAGTGACCTTGTTGCTATGTGACTGATTTTGGTTTTCACACTGTAATATGTGTTTTGCATGTTGTTTCACTTTGTATGTGATTCTATAATTATTACCTTTGTAATGTGGTACGGCTTGCCTCTTCTTGTCGACAAGTAAAATTATATTCCATATCCAGCAATTCATGCCAAGATTTCTGGTTTCCCACATTATGTATTAGATTGAACTGTCTGCACTGAAGTTCTTGTTTAAGGGCCACAAACAAAGTTTGTAACATTAGAAAGTCCTTTCTCACTAAACACATGATTCTACTGCAGGTTCATGGAAGTTCAACATGTTTACCTTGTAATTAACCCACTCGACAATATGTATCCTGTCTTGGATCGGCTAAGAATACAAGAAATTCTACTTGGATTGAAGGATCTTAACTCTGAATAGCACCATAAAATCAGAGGAGCTCACTTTTTAAACGTCTTTGTTCAGAATGGTACCAATATATTTTTAAGATCCTTTATGATGTGAATCTGTGAAACCCCAAGTTACCTGTGGTGTAGCTTATGCACACAGGATGGTAAGAGTTGATGTTGCATGTGCATATTTCGGTGACGTCTCCTTCTTAGAGAAAGCTTTTAATCATATACCTAACAAAGATATATATGCCTGGAATTCTATGGTGTCGGCCTACATTAGCAATGGCCGTTTTTGCAAAACTGTTGCTTTTTCTATGAACTTTTGTATGCATCTGGGCTTCGCCCTCATTTTTACACTATTCCTCCGATGCTTAAAGCTTGTAAAGATATAGTAGATGGGAAGAAGGTGCATTGGTCAATTTTAAAGATGGGATTTGAATGGGATGTTTACGTGGGTGCTTCGTTTATTAATATGTATTCTCGTTTTGTGTCTTTAGAAGCTGCTCGGATGTTGTTTGATCATATGCCAGTCCAAGATAGGGCTTCGTGGAGTGCAATGATTTTTGCGTATTGTCATAATAGGAACGATGCAGAGGTATTGAGAGTTATGGAAATTATGCTGGAAGGGATCCGCATGGATGTTGTTACCATTGCCGGTGTTCTTCCTATTTGTGCACAAGTGGATTGATACTTTTATCTTTTTGTTAGTTATTTTTTTGTCATTTCAAATTTATATTTTTAAATCAAACATTAGTATAAAATTTCTTTATCTATTCCATTTCTTAAACCAATCAAAGTAATACATATTCTATTATATTTCTCATCTTTTTTGTTCCTAAGAATAACTATTCTATTCTTTATCTATTATATTCCTTGAACCAAAGAGCTTATAAAGGTTTTGATGTACTTATACGGGCTTTAGAATCTCGTGTTGGCTTCTAGTCTTTTGAAATATATCTATGGCTATCATGGGTCTATCACCACACTTATACAGTAAAATATGGGCATTTAAAAATCTATCGTAGATCTGTCACTTAACTTTATACATGTATGAATCTTAGAATAGACCCATATTTAACAGCCTATAATGCCCATAATCAAATAGCCAAACTTAATCGATTGACTCCAAAAATCTTGGAATTTGATTGCCAAAATCATTTCATAATAACTCATGTATTTCAAGTTTCGATTGTAACATATTGATCTATTTTTCTTTCAAGGAAGACCTAGTATCTCCTCAAGCTTTGTATGCATAACAAAAGAGGAGATTGACAAAGCTACGATCTTCGATTAATACCGCTTCACTTTCAAATTTGTGATGTTTATCTTTATAACCATTGCATCCTCACGAGGAATATCTAGACCTTTTATCCTTCCTCAAAAACTATTTTCCTTCTTATACATCTCTTTTTATTACAAAGGGTCACAATGTCATTCATTTGATTATATAGCGAATACAGCTGATCTTTAATTGAGACATGCTCCAATTACTATCACTTCTGTAATCATGTCGATGACTTGTATTAATAATCCACTTATGTTCCCTGCATCCGAGGATCACGACCTCGTATCATATGTCTATCATTTAACCATTGCTGTCAATTAAGCCATAAATTGTTCTAAATGTCCCCTTTAAAAGAGTTCTTCTAAAGTGCGTGTCAAATTTTTTTTAACATTCTTTAGTATCATGCTCGTAATCTCTATGGAACTTGTAGTAACTTTCTATTGAAATTTTTCTTGAGGTAATCGAGTAAGAAGGATTTTCTAAGTCACTTGTTTTTTTGAAAAATAGGTTGATAATTTTATGTTTTTGATAATTTTATAATAGGTTGGGCTTGTGTTTGAAAATTAGGCTTACTTAATGTGTTCAATTAGATATAGGCTTAGAATTAATTTTTTTTTGGCTGGAATTTAGTTAAAAAATCAATGTAACTTAGCCCATGTTTATCTAATCGCGTATGCTTAAGTGACCTATTTAGCCTTTTTGGGATAACTTAGGAAGTGTTTGTTTCTTTTTTTTTAATATAATAAACAACTGTTTGTTTGAGTTTTAAATTTTTATTTTTAGTTTTGGTTTCTTCCAGTTTTTAAAAATTATGAAAACAATAAAAAGTAAATTTTGTTTTCTGTTTCTTTTTTTCATAATCTGATTTACTATCATTTAAATATTTTTAGCAATTTATCTTACTTTTCAAATTGTAAAACTCATTTGTAGGCATTTCATCATAATTTTAAGTCTTGGAACTCACTTATAGGTATTTTATCTTAGTTTCCAAACCTTACAATCCTTTATAGCTATTTGATCTTAATTTCTAAACCCTACGATCTACTATAGATATTCTATCTTCAATTCAAGATTCAATTCTAAATATTTTATCTTACTTTTTAAGCCGTAAGAATCATTTTAAAATTTTTATTTTAATTTAAATCCCTAAACCTTATTATATACTTTTCATCTTATTTTTAAATTCCTAAGATTAATTTTAGACATTTTATTCTCATATCAAGCCCTACAATTCCTCGTTAGGCATTTTCTCCATTTGCAAACTTTATGAGCTATTTTAGGAATTTTAATTTTATTTTTTAGCCTTAGAAAAAATCATATTGATAGGTATTCAACCATGTGTTCTCTTATTCAATATGTTTCTAAAACTAACAACCAATTTTTATCTTAATTCAAACTCCCCAAATTTGGAATACAATTTAGAGACCTATATATGTTACCATTTAGATGAGTAGGTTGAGATGTCTAACAACTCTATAATCGATCCTCAAATTTTCATTTTGAAGGTTAAGACCTCTATAATTCTTTTTTTTAAGTTTTCTCTCACGCACGCGCACGCGCAAGTTAATGGGAAATTGATCATAAATAATCTAAAAGTAAATTATTTAAGCATGATTTTGTGTATTTGAGTATGCTTTTATTACATACCTACAAGAACCAACTATCAGACTAACTGCTTGCACTTAGTTTTCAATCTTTAAGTTAAAGAAGGGAAAGCATAGAGAGAGAAAGAGCTTATTAACAATTAACAAAGCCTAAGAGTTTGAGTACTTTTCAATACTTAAAATATAATTTGATTAAGTTCTAATAGAAAGATAGTTAGAAATAGTAGTGTAATTAAAGTGTAATCACACAAACATAAATAATATAAAGAGAGTAGAGAAGAGAGATTATAAATCGATTTTATAATAGTTTTATAAACTTTATCCACATCCACTCTTCTGGAATCACTTAAGGTTCCGCTAAACTCTTCTTTTACTAAGTAAGAAAAAATCTTCTAATAAGCCTCATTGTTTGCCCTGAATACAGAGAAACTCTTTTAGAATCTTCCTCGATGATGAACATGAACCAAAAGCCTTCTTGAGTGCCAAAAGTACTAAATAGAGGTCCAATTAAACCCTATAACTTCAACAAGCCTTGCTTACTCATTTTAATGTTGTAGAATTTATAATCAATTCATAATAAGTATACATGCACTTAAAATACTTGAAAACTCTTTAAAATATGTTCTTATATCAACAAAATGTTAGTAAGATTTCAAAAAATAAAACCTTAAGTATTTATAGCCGATAAGACATACAACTACTAAATACACAAATTAGTAACCCCATAAACCACAAATAACACCGAACAAATCTGAAAAATTTTACATCAAAAAGGTGAGCTATTTCTCATCGTTTGACAGCTTCCAATGCCTCCAAACTTATAAAAAGCCAAATCTCATAATGTTCCATCACTCTTTCTTTCTCTCCCAACTCCTTTGAATTAACACCTCCCCCACCACCAAATCACCACCACTAAAACCACCACCTATCCCTTCATTCCTTCCACTAACACTCAAAAAGATCAAAACTTTGTGATTACATCTCAAAAAAGGTGATCTTTTTATATTTCACTTTAACATCAACAAAACAAAATGACTTTACTTTTGTTGTTAAAATGTAAAAGTAAAGATATTTCTTTCAATAGACAGAACCCAAAAACCATGAGGCCCCACACACCCCTCACTACTACATTAATCTCTATAAGGGGTCGCTCTCTTCTAATGTAATGCACACCAATTTGATATGCATAAAATTTGTGCTTCCATTGTTAAGCACAAAATTGACTAGTAAGATTTTATCATTTGAAAATTTAAAGCTTTTTTTTATACAATTTCTTTTAAAAGTTCGCAATGAGAGAAATGTTCTTAAGATGCAATCAATGCCCATAGTCCAAGCAAAAGATGTTTTTGTTGTTTATTAGATTAACCAAGTTTGCACTGTACATTATAATGTAATATTACATTATAAAGCTTGACAATATCACTGGTTTTATTGTTCTATATAAAGTAAATCAGGTGTCAATCTCACTAAGCTTTCAAAGACAGAATGAAATGTCAAAGATAAAAGTTTTACTTAATTGATTTTCATCATACATTATACAGTTTATTTATAACAAGTTAACTATATATATATAAGATAAGATTTCAACTAACCTTAATGCTAAACATATAGGCTAAATAAGAATCTTTGGTCTAATCTAAATCTGAACTCCTCATCTAATCTGAATTGTAACAACCCCTAATCAAACTCTAGAGAGGATCGTAGATGTCAATCTGAGTTTGTTAAGTAAATCTTGAAAACGAGTTAGAAGATGCATTTCCGTAAATATATTTGTTACTTGGTTGGTCGAGGAGACATGAATAAGATGTATAGTGACTTGAGTAACATGATGACATACAAAGTAAAAATCAATTTCAATGTATTTAGTCCGTTCATAAAAAAGGTCACTATAAGAAATTTGTATAGTACCTTTATTGTCGTATAATGAAGCATAATGGTAGAAGAATGTGTGACACACATATTACTAACAACCACCGTAACCAAAGTAATTATAATTTAGCATTAACAAGAGCATGATATTCATATTTGATGCTAGATCAAGAAATAATAGCTTACTTTTGCTACGTCGAGAGATAAGAGAATCTTCCAAGAAGAAATAATAACTAGTAGTAAAGCAACAATCTATTGGATCATTAGCCCAGATAGCTAACTAGATAATACCAAAGAGGAGATAATAGAGAAGTTTAATATATAGAAAAGAGTTCCTTTAATGTAACGAAGGATCCAAATGAAGACAAAAAAAAAAAAGAGATGAAAAAGAGGCAAATATAAACTAACTGACCAAATGAACAATATAAGAAATATCAGGATGAGTAATAGCGATATAAACAAGATTACCAATAAGTGATCGATCTAAAGTTGGATCACCAAGAGGAGTGCCATCTAAAGGAGTAAGTTTAGTAATTGTGTTCCAAAGGAGATGGTACAATTTAACTATCGATGCTACCAGCGTGAGAACGTAGGTTAGATGCATATTTGGCTTAAGAGAGATGGTATCTTTAGGAACTATAAGTTCAAGGCCTAAAAAATTAGCTATGAGTGACCAAATTCTTTATTTCAAAACGTTGAATAAGATGATGTTGTAATTATGAAATAACAAAGGCGTCAACACCAATTATTATCATATTATCAACATAAATTAATAGAAGAACAATGAGAACTTAGAATGAGATGAAGATGATCTTTACTGATCTTGGCCTCAGATATTTAATTCCAATAGATTGGACGTGCTAGAGAAAATAATTCACCGACAACCAGTTTCCTACTTCAGATTATGAAGAGTAGTCTATAACTAATAATAGTGTGCGAGTCTAATGGTCTAATATCGATTGGCTAAGAAATCCCAAATTTCTTTCATGTTCCATAATCAACAAATTGAATATGAATAGAGGTATGACAAACCCATATAATGATATGATGATCTTTACTATCCCAATCTTCAAGACGATCTGCAAATTTTTGCATCAAATGCATCAATTTCTATAATTGACTCACTGATGTTTCCCATAACAATACACCAGAGTTTGTAACTTATTAAAAAACTTTTCATCCCTTGCATTCAAATATTAAAATTTAAGATGGTCAAAGCAGTTTTTGCAATGTCATTTATATCTCTAATGATATAAACAGTTATTAAATCAACTTAATTAATTTAGTTGAACCTCAATTCCTAGTGATAAATTATAAAATCATGCATTGAAATGAGCAACTAATATTTATAAAAGAGCTCGTGAAGTATTAAAATGACTTAGGTAAGAATAAAAGAAAAATTATATTGATTTTAAATCTTTTTTTATTCCATAAATTACGTGATAGTTGACTTAATTGCATAATATCCTTGTTGGCACATCTAAGTCATTTCTGTGAATAATTTATTTTTATTTTTAAAAGTATTAAAAATGTTAGTAATAAATATATTCTATTATTATTAATAAAACAGAGATTGTAATTTTTTATTTAATAGGCCTATTTTAAGTAAGAAAGGAAATCTAGATGATCTCAGCTAGGGAGGTTGTATAGTTTATTAAAAGTGTGTAAGATTGCGAAGATGAGGTGTGAGTTACTTCCAAAGCTTGAAACTTTTTTTGTCGCACTCGCAGGCCTGAAAGGGGTTGTTCCGTGCATATCAAACGTGCAATGCAATTTCCGGCCTGTTTTTATCCATTTTTCAGGAGTGATGTAGGATGAGATCGTTATAATCCAGTAATCTTTATCCACATGTTCCGATAATGTCAATCTTCAGCGAGGAGTAGTGTGAGAAGATAAGGCCAAGCTTTCCTACTCCAACCTACACTGTCTAGCTAGCTGTGATTCTTGAGTGCCAACGTTTTGTTATCCCCTATTATCAGTTTCTTCAACTTTCGATTCATTCAACTCATCATATATGGCATGCATCATATGGTTGAACCTCTCATCATTGATCATCCAAACTCCTTGAATTAACGACAATTTCGCACGGATAGCATACGTCTATAGCTTGCAAACCATGTTGAAAGAGCCAGCTTAATTGCTTATTTTGCTTTTGAAAGATTAGAGATTCGGGCTACTTTATTCCAGATGAAAAGGTTACTCTTATTCCACTTTGTGCAGACTCCAAAAATCTAGTCCATATTATTAGATTTGATTGCAAATTATAGGAAAAGGACAGTACTCTGTACTTTTGTAAATAACAAAAATGACTTACAATAATAAAACAACATTGCTTTATAATATAACTAAAGTTTAAATATAGTCAATCGATCTCTCCCACGACCCATATTAGAAAATAGTCTGAAATCTGGGAATTTAGAGGTCCACATTCTGTAATGTTCTCTTGGGTTGAGCCTACTAAGAGATTATACAAAACTTGTGGGCCATAACCGAAAACCTTACTCGATGGGACTTGACTAAAAACTGCAATACTGCATGATCTCTGAAGCGCCACTCACGCGTAACCGATGACGCGTGGTGAAAGGGATTAATACAAGGTTACTAAGATGTGGGTCCCGCTTTTTCGGAGATTTTTACTTTCCCGCAAAACCTTTTGAAAAATAATCGCATACAACAAAATAAGGGAACCCGCACGTGCACACGAATCGTCCGTCACCACCCAACAAGAACTCGCCACGTGCACCTTCAGGGGCGGAAATCTCGGATTGCTCTAGCAATTTTGGCGGGCAATTGAGACAAATTCAAATAAAGACCAAACCCTAGCGACCCAATTATTCTTCCCTCTCTCTGCTCTGTTTGTTAGACTTTAGAAAGGTTTTCAGGTGAGTCCATTTTTACTTTCTTTCTGGTTCGTCTCAATTGAAGATATTTGAGTATATGTGAATTAGGTCACATGTTGGTTACTCATTTTCAATTCAATGTCTCTTTTCTTGTTTCTCTTGTTGGATTTTGCATTGAAAGGTTGAAATCATGTGTTGCAGGGTTCAATTGATTGTGGGTTAAGTTATTTTTGTGTTAGGCTTGCTGATCGATCATGGGGAAAGTGTCTCCAAAGCAGAAAAGACAGTTGCGGAGGTCGAGCAGCAGATATCTGAAGCCTGGTGCCTTGGCTCAGCTTCGCTACAGCAAGTCATGCACTGATCTCGGAAAGAAAAAGGTTGCTTTGTTTAATGACAAGAAGGTTGGTAATGATGAAGTGGAGATTGAGAGTAAGGCTGATCATAAAAGCCCTTTGTTGCTGTCTCCTGTGAATTTGATTAAGCAAAATCTTTTGGTTCGGACACCAAAGACGCCTCGTGATGATTGTAGTGATTCTGAGTCTAGACTTGAATCTCTTCCAATGGATCTACTGGTATTGATCATTCCTCTTGATCCCTTGTTCCTTTTTAAAACATGTTTACATGTGAATACAATTTTTCGCTTTTATATAGTTCTTCTGACTTTGATTTTCAACTGTCCTAAAAAGTGCATGCAAATCAAGGCCCAGAGCTGGAAACAACAATGCAATATCTAAGTCGACTTTGAAAAAATGACCGCTTAAGTTCTGTTTGTCTTTGTTTTGTAGTTTACTAGTCTCTTTCCAGAAATTGTGACTGCCTGATTTCGGATGCTCATTTAATTTCTTTTTTGGTTCAAAAGTAGAGAATAGAGTTTTGTAATAGTTATCTTAAATCAAATTTGTATGCCAATGCTTGTCCTTGTAATATTGTGCTTCTGGTTGCTAAAATTGTTTTCATCCATGTTTAAGCAAGCTTCGGTTTTTTCCATATCATTTAAAAAGTTTTCGTAGGTATTGATTCCTGTATGTTCTCTTTTTGAGGTCAAAGTACTTTGTCACTTGCACCATGATCAACTTCGGGCAGTTTTTCATGTCTCTCAGAGGATTAGAAAAGCTGTGAGTCTCTTTTTTCCTTCCGCTGGTCCTTTGAGGATCATAAAAACATTAGATTTTCCATTCACTTTGATATGGTCAAATTCTGTTGAAGCAGGTTGTGATTGCAAGACAGTTCCATTTCAATTTCACCACACCAGATCAATCACGACAGGAGCTGTTGACGATAATGACCCCACGGCCTACTGATCACTGGCCTTTTCTGAGGTAGGTATCTAGAATTGGAGGTTTCTCACCAGGTAACCTACTCCGCTTAAAGTTTTTCTTTTTATTGCTAAATTTTTTGAACTTTTTAATTATGATTCAGCCAAGTAGACCAAAAAGGTATTATCATACCTAGCCCACACACCCCAAAAGCACCAAAGCATGGTCCTCGGCCACCTTCTCGCATCAAAATCACAGAGATGAAGCAAATTGCAGCTGTCCTCTTTCAAGACTCTACGTTCCCTTCAAGATACATGGTACCATCAGCTTTGTCGAAGCCCCTATGCAAGTCAGTGGCTTCCAATCGTGCTTTATTCTATGAGGATGAGCTATGCCAGGCCGTTGAGAATAAACTTCACTGATGCTTTATTATGGTTTCCATGTTATATCCTCATTCTCTTTTTTGTACAGTCTGTTTCCTTATCTCTATAGGTAGTTAGAATATGGAGTATGCAATTTTGTAGCTTAAGGGGGCTGGTATTAGGTGATGACGTCGAACTTCAGATTTGGGTTAGGAGTTCATAAGGTGAGGTTGTGTTTGTGGCAATAATGGATTGGAACTGGTTACTTGTATATTTCTATATATGTCTGAATATATGATTGTTTTTCTCTTCAAAAACTAGTAGCAAAAGTGATCTGTTTTATGGAGCTTTATTCTTAATTGGCGGCTTGACCGGTGAAATATACTTTCTGGTTAATTTTACTCCCGGATGTGCTTGTTCTGGCACTTCCAAGCATTTACCCTTAGCTCATGCACCCGATTTTGAAGATGTGCACATAAATGGCTTGATGGGACGGTTTAAAACTGACGGCATTTAGTCCCTTAACGCTACACTCTTGCAAGAATTGGATGTAAGGTTTGAAATTCTTCGTACTGTATATACCATGTGATCAAAAAGAAGGCAGAAAAAAGATGCAAATGAACGTGAACATATTTATTTTACAAGTTGCAGGTGCGTGGGAGTTGTTCTACGTGGTTGATGAGTTTGTGATTTTGAACATGCCTGCGAAGAGCGCACAAACATACAGAAGACAGAGGAAATGCATTTTAATTGACGACCATGATGACACTATACTAACAAGTATACACCCGACTGGAGACCATTATTTTCAAAAATTATGCATTATATTAACAAAGACTGTTGGAAGCTTTCTCAGGGGCATGGTAACTATCAAAAGTGTGTACTTTGAAGGGTCTCTGCATCGTCGCATGTAGTTGAATCAGATAACTGATTGCGGAAGACTGACGTTTATGTTTCCTGCACCACAGCTTCCTTCAAAACCTATAGCCACAAGTTAAGATGGTCATTAGCATCCAAGTGAACAATAACAAGAATTGTTTTCGTAACTCGAATCTATGACTTTTTAGTCGCAAAAGAGTAATTTTACTGGTTGTTTGAAGACTCGCTCGAGTAAATAACTTACAAAGAAAATGAAGTTACTATATTACGCAAGAGAGAAGGTAGGGGATTGATCGTAGTTCTTTATTTAGAGAAACGGGAAATGTTGGAATTGATTAGAGAAATAAGAAAATCCTTTGCTCGTGCCTCCGGCAGTGATGCCACAGAACCTACTGGCGACAAACCCAATTAGCCCTTCTCCTTGTTTTATCAAGTACCTATTTACAAATTCAATGGTGCGCTGACATTAACTTGTGATTATGAGTTTACTATTGAGGATGAAAATTAGGAGTCGATGATTTTCACAAAAGAATGGTAACAAAAATGAGAATGAATATAGTGAGGAACAAAAATAAATATTATCATTATAATTATGATGATTAGTTAAGAAGAAGGAATGATCACCATAATCATTGACAGTGGTTGGTTTGTAAAAAATATTTAGAAATAAAATTTATTATATGTTAATTAATCTATTATATTTTAATTAATGAATGAATTATATTTTAATTAATTATATTGTAATAAATAAATAAATAAAAATATTTTAATTAATTATATTGTAATTAATTACAATATTTTAATTAATGAATTAATTATATTTTGATTAATTATATTATAATTAATAATAATAATAATTATTATTAATTATATTGTAATTAATTAATTATATTTTGATTAATTATATTGTAATTAATTAATAAGTATTAAAAATATTTTTTTAAAAAGAGTCACTACTAAGAAATGAGTTTCATTCCTCTACTAAATGGAAAGTATGGAGGATTCTCCAAAAGTGAGATATCAAACTATTGCCTCTATAATAATAATTAACAACCAACCACTCACTTTTCATTCTTTACCCAATAATCCCTTCACAAACTCATCAATCAAGCACCCCCTTGCTAATTAGTCTTGCCTTGCATCGTTACTTCACTTGAAGCATAGTTGATCATATGTATTGTAGGAATCAATGCCATTGTGAAATGTATATCTCTTATACAGAAACATGCAATTTTAAAATTTTAGAAAGAAAATAAGCGTCTTTTAAAAGTATTTTGGTGAACATTGTATAAACTTATAAGTGAAGGCATGAGATAGAATATGGACGAGTTAATGTGGCAAAAAATTTTTTGATCACGAGCGTGTTGGAGTCCATGTCTATTTATGCAGAGAAGTAGAAAGATTTATAATTTTAGACTACGATTATGTCAGAGTCATTGTTCATATGTAGGTAGATATAGTGACATCCACGATTTGAGAGACACCATATTTATGATAGATAGTCTCATTTGAAAACATGATTTTAGTAGATTTCAAACTCTGTTGAGATTCACAAACTTATTATAATTACGTTTAATTTAGGATGAGTTTTATAAGGGAAGTTACATATAACTATACTGATTAGGGTTTACAACTATCTATATTTTGTAAACCTAGTTTATATATAAGAAATTTGTTAACATCATCAAATTAATTTCAATAGTAAGTCAGTTACTCTTCACTCCTAAGGATGTAAGCACACTCAATTGTTTAGATTTTGTCCAAAAACTCTTCTTGTTTTCTTTTTTTATTTCATACAACTTATACTATTATTGCATATACTTTTTTAACAAGTGGTATTAAAGCATAATTAAGCAACAATGATTTTGATTGTAGAGTCCAAAGTGGAAAAGTTTAACTAAATTGAGAATTTTGGATTGTGTAATAAATAGTGAAATGACTTATTAGTGCAACAAGACATGCTAAAGGGGCTGCAAAAGAATGAGCCAAAAGATAAGGATGAACTCGACTAGAAAGAGTTATAGGCACGAGCACCTAGAATCATATGGCTTTATCTATTAGATAAGGTCATACCTTAGATTGTAGAGTTTGTATCCTATACGAAGATATGGAAGAATTTGGATATTTGATAAATGTCAAACTTTCTCACAAACAAGTTATACCCGAATGTAGAGACTATAAAGGATGAAGATGTAAGAAGGAACAAATCTAGGTTAACATATCATTATAGTCAACCAAATATTCAATGACCCATTAAGTATCAAAGTGACTATTGTAGATGAAGGAAAAGCAATAATTTTTCTTTACTCTTTACCTATATCCAATGAAAATTTAGTGATCATGCTCGCATTAGATAAGGAGACAATTGGAGTGGAGGACATTACCACTACATTATTAACTCAGTGGAGGAGATTACCATTGCAATACTAACACACAACCAATGTAGAGCCATCATTAATGAAAACTTTTAAGGTGAAAGGTTGTATATGAGTGAGAACGAGAGTTGTAGGAGGAAGAGGAATAAGGATGACTCATCTAAGAGGAGTTTTAGATCCAATTCTAAAGGTAAAAAGATAGTTTAAAGTTATAAGTGTGAGAAATTTGAACATATCAAAAGGGATTGTATAAAGAAGAAAAGGCATGATAATAAGGAAAATCTAATGATTCATTAAGTTCTTTTAATATAATGCAAATCAAGACTCAGATTGTAATGATGGAGACATACTTTAAGTTTCAACTAGTCAACTTTAAGAATTATAGATATAGGATACATGATGTTCACATCACATGACATAAAACAAAGATCCTTTTATGTCAGATATGTTAAGAAACCTTGCTATTAATTGGTTGGAATATCATAAAGTTTGCAAAATTTTTAGAATATGATTTGTCAAGATCAAAATGTTTGATGGTATTGTCAAGACAATTTGCAATGTTTGGCATTACTAAATTTGAGGAAGAATTTAATTTTTTCAGACACTTTACATGTGAATGATTTTAGTTATAAATGTGATGGAAACAATATTAAGGTGATAAAGGGTGAATTCACTGTGATAGAAAGGTTAAGATTAGTGAAAAACATCTATAAACTAATGAACATATAGTTGTAATTAGATGCTATAGTAGAATCAAATGATGATAATATTGTGATATGACATATGATTGGGTTATCTCAATAAGCAAGAGATGGTAGAACTTCATAAAAGGAGCCTACCTAAAGGCATGCTTGGTAAGCAATCTAAGTTAACATTCGTAATGGGAAAGTATAAAATCGAAGGAATTCTAAACTATGCATATATTGATGTATAAAGTCCTCTTAGAGAGTTGTCATTAGGTAGATATCAATACTTTATGACATTAATTAGTAATTTTTAAAGAAAAGTTTGGGTATACTTCTCGAAACATAAATTCAAGGTAATTGTATTAAGGTACAAAAGGTCAAGGTAACAAATCAAACAGATAAAAATTTAAGTACTTATCGAATAATAATACATAGATACATAAACTTATAATTTTAGAAATTTTATAAGCCAGAGATACTACACAATTTGAAAAATATCACATTAAAATGATGTTTAAAAGAAGATGAAGAGATTCATAATTGAAAAGGCTTAATATTTAAGGCTAAGTGTAGGGCTCCTTTTTTTTATAAGCATAGTGAGTATATCGTGTTATCTCATTAGTGGATCACCATAAACATCACTAAATGTGAGAGTGGTAGAAGAAATGTAAGCATAAACTAAAGTAGATCTTTAAGATTCAAAAATCTTAAATGTCCTATATGTATTCATGTTTTAATGATGAGAGATTTAAGCTTGATTCAAAGTCAAAAAATTGTATTTTCATTGACTACTCTAAAGGTAATAGCTTATCATCAAATAAGATGGTGATAAGTAGGGACACAGTGTTTTATGAGCAGTATATGTCGAAGAAAATATATAGAAAGAATGTGTTAGGATCAATAAAGGGTAGTACGGAGGTGGTATAAGTAGAATTATATCACTCTGAAGCATAATTGAAAAGGTTGAAAATTCTAGTTCAAAGACAATGTTAAAGGAAGAGCAACATCACAGTATAGTTATGGACAAAATTTGATGCTCCAGTAGGTTTCTAAATAAATATGATTGGAAAGACTAGGTATCTTTTATGCCTCTCATTAGCAATAGGTATATAACTTTTTTTAAAAAAGGAAATAAATAGTTAGGAGAAGGATATATGGATGAGAGCTATGGTGAATAAGGTGAAGATCTTATATAAGAATAAATCACGAGTAAATACTATTTCCTAAAAGACAAAGAACTATAAAATACAAGTGAGTATACAACAAGAAGTCAGAATTATCAAAAAAAAAGGAGAGAAGTTTAAGTATCAACTAGTAGTAAAAGAGTATAAATAACATAAGAGGATTGATTATGATAAAATTTTCTCTAGTAATCAGAAATATTTTCATCAAGATTTTGATATTATTAATTGGTGGTTTAGATATGCATTTAGATTAAGATGATTGTAAAAAAAATTCATAGTGACTTAAAGGAGCAATTTTTATTAAGAAACCTAAAGAGCTTAGTTAACCTGAAAAGAAACATTTGATGTATAAATTAAAGGAAGTCATTTTATAGGTTAAATCAGTCTCCACGATAATAGTATAAAAGGTTTGATTTCCATATGATTTGAATTAGCTATAGGAGATATGAGTTTGATAGTTGTGTATAAATCAAGAGCCTTGATGATGGATCATTTATTTCCTATTACTATATATGGATAATATATTAATTACTAGAAAGAGTATACGTGGTGTGTGAAGTAAATCACACGTTAGTAAAGACTTTAAGTTTAAAAAACTAGATATACAAGAAGGGGGGTTGAATGGTGTATCCTCCTTTTTCTTAATATAAAATCTCGAAAAGAAAACTTTTCCTTCTTATTAGAATAATATCACAACTTATTACGTAGATAAATCGCAAATTATCTCTCTAAGAGTTTTAACAACAAAGTAAACTAAAAGTAAGAGTAGAGAATAGACAATGCGATTTTTATACTGGTTCACCCCAAACTGTGGGCTACGTCCAGTCCTCAGAGTTCGTCTGAGTGTTCCACT
>JAOTAY010000189.1:23464079-23477228 GCA_025629805.1 Erythroxylum baracoense
GCTTGAGGATTCCTGCAAAACAAAGAAGGCACGTCGGGGGTTGTTTCCCGATAGGCCTCTCCGACGCTCAAGTTAGTCTTTTGGTAAAGGAGGGACGGCAGGAAAGCAGAGAAAACTAGGGTTATGATTATTCATACCTCTCTTGTGGTCAAGATATACCTTATATAGGAACCACCAACTAGGTTTAAGTCTTTACGTTTGCATGGGAGTCTCTTACCTACGAATGGGCCAAGGAGAACGCGGAATGGTCCTGGGCTTGGAATAACCAATAGGTATAAGACTGATCTTTGAAGATTGGACCGATCGGCCTGTGGGTCATTACGAATGGGCTCGGGCCCAACACGACCGACTCGACCATACCAGATTCAATACTTAAAATTTACAAAATTAGACCACAGTTCAGTCGATCTAATATTGTGTTTAATTGATTATTTAGTCGATAAAATAGAATAGTTAGGTCACCTAATTGCACATGTTGTCTTCTTATTAGTTGTACAAAATTATCTTATCTTTTCATATCCACTTGAATGGTATTAATATAATATTCTTATAAAAATTATGCCTAAAATATTAAACAATGTTAAGTTGTAACAATTAATACACTTATTCACCAAAATGTTCTTCTTTAATCAATTTTACATCTTTTAAGCATTCAATGAAAATATGTAGCTCAACTCACAAATACTTGTCAATCTATCTAAAATGTGAAATTCCACTAAAAAAATCAAAATTACAAGATAAAAAATTCTAGGATCTCATAGTAATATAAAGATAGCATAATTTAATGGGAGATTATATATATAAAAGAAACAAATCTTTACATAATGTGGTCCATCTTTATTTCTTAGGCAACCAAATTAAATATTATGTCAAATATCAATTGAGAGTAATCACTTCATATTATACTATACTAAACATCATTTTGAGTAATCACTATGTTATACAAACATTTCTTTGACTACAATAAATTTGGATTGAGAAAGTATGTGAATCTTCTCACTCTAAAAAAATATATAGATCCTTTTTATAAAACAAAATTTATTGTGCAATTGGTTACTTTCTCACTTAAGAATTAACAAAAATGTCTTTATTTGACTGTGAAACCAAACTTCCTAGTCTTTCTTGGAGATTGGTGGACCTATTTAAACTGTCTTCAAGTTCCTAAGGACATCATTCTATCACAAGCTGGGCACTACGAACAAGCTAAGTGCTGATAATTTCTTGCACTCCTTCAACTAATGTGCTTGTCTTTTGCTCTGTTCACACATTGCCACTTGACATTTATAAACCATAGATGTTGATAAATAAGAAATGTCAATTACGAACCTAAAGTGGCAGAGGCAATAGGAATGGGAGAGGTGTTGAGATAGATAAAGCAAGAAATTTTTCAAAAATTGTGATTGAATCATATGCTTTACTGTTATGTTACTGTGAATAAGAAATCTGCAAGACATCAATTTTGGGACTAATAGTTGGAGACTGCTTACTTTTGTTAAAAGATATATAAAATGTAAGATTTCAATATGTAAATAGAACTAGGAATATTGTAGCTCATACTCTAGCTAGAGGTTTTTTTTACATAAAAAGAGAATTTCATTATTAAAGAATTGAATTACAATTTACAAAAGATACTTAAGGGGTACCCTTTTCCACATAAGGTTGTAGTATTTCTACCAATTCAAAATATATGATTAACGTGCTTGGCAAGTTAAGATACAGAGAAAGTTGAAGCTTCAAACTACGGCTCCCAAAAGTAAAAGTTCGTTGATGTTTTCCATGGTCTCATATATGAGAAGTGAGATAGGTTTCTGTTTAGCTTCAAACCATGTAACATTCCTTTCTTTTTAAATGATTTGCATGCACATGATAACTAATGCAATGTGTTTCAACGTTGAGAGAGTTATTTGACAATAAAGCCGTTGAATAGCATTGGAAAATGTATTAGCTTGAATTGACCAAATACAACTCATTTTAACTGCTTCCCATATACAGTTGGTGATCACACACATAAAGAATAAGTAATCTCTTTTTTCTTCCTCTGCTGAATAGAAAGGATAGGAAGAATCAATGGTTAAATACCTAATTCTATCTATAGTGCTAAGTTGGTTATGAATAGTTAGCCACAGAAGAAAGGAGGTTTTAGGTGGTATGATTTTGTTCCAGATGATTCTATACCACTCCATTGCTGGTTTCTTTAACCTTAAGTCTCATGATTTTATTAGAAAGATGATGAGTAAGTCAATTATACCAGAAGAAGGTGTCTTGATTGCGAGGATTGGGAGAATATTGAGGTTGAAAATGACTAAGTATGGCAGGGAACTGCCGGCTACTCCCGTAAAGGAGTGAGTCCATTTTTGTGTGAAGTGGGAGATTGATAGAATTCCTTAGTTTACTTGAGGAGTAAATGAGAGCACCCTGACTAGATCAGTTATCAAACCACAAGGATATTAGCTTCCTATTGCCAATTGAGCAAGAAATGGCATCTTGGACAAGATTTTTCATTAGAGTAGTTGGTTAAAAAAAAAGGAGTTGGAAACTTTCTTGCTAACTTCCTATATGCTTTTACCTTTGAGAAAACAGGAATGAATCCATCTGATCCATAATGATTTTTTATCTTCAAAGATCCACCAAAACCTTTTCAGGATGAGTGTTTGATTAGTGATTTTCACTGAAGAAACACTTAGTTCCCCTTCTTCTTTTGGATAATATATGTCTGAATATTTGACTTTAGCACTTCCTTTTGCACCATTAGAATGGTTCCATAAAAAATCTTTGAAGATTCTCTCAATTGTCTCGGAAACATTTTTTGAAAACAAAATGTGTGGGCTCCAACATATGTGAAAAAAGTTGAGAACCAATTTTATAAGCTACAGTTTCCTTGCAAAAGATAGAAATTTATTCACCCAAGAGTTGATTCTTCTATAAATAAACCCTATAATAGGATTGCATTCAAGGAAAGTGAGTCTTTTTGTTAAGACTGGCAGACTCAAGTATAGAAGAAGTGGGGCTTTTTCCATCATCCCAGTTATGGAAGCAATATGTGAAGCCATTCAAGAAACACCTTTTGAAATTATGAATTGACTTTTATTGAGGTTGATCTGCAGTCCAGAGACTTCTTTAAATTTGTGAAGAGCCTTCGTATAGCTGTGGATGGATTCCACTTTTGCACTACAAAAAAGAAGCAATTCATTTGCAAATGCAAGATTAGTGAGTTCAATTTTCTTACACTTGGAATGATATTTAAATCTTGCATTCGAGTCCACTCCAAACTTAATTATAAAATTGAGTACTTCTATGCACATAATGAAGACATAGGGAAAAGAGGATGCCTTTGCCTTAGTACTGTCCTAGCTTTGAAATACTTTAAAGGGCTCCCATTTATCATAATTGAATAGCTCGCAGTGGATATGCTTTCTTGGAATAGCTGATGTAAGTTCTTAGGAATCCATAAGCTTTCATCTTCTTCCATAAAAAAATCCTACTAACACTATCATAAGCCTTATAAAAGTCGATTTTGATAGTGCAATTGGGGGCTGAATTTGGCTCTTAAATAAACTTTAAGAAGCTCTTGCACAATTAATATATTGTCCCCATTCTGTCTATTGCATATAAAGGCACCCTGATTGTCACTTATGAGTAGAGCAATTACCATTTTTAGTCTTGATGCAAGAATTTTGGAGATGATTTTATATAAAAAAATATAAGCAATAGGTCTGAAACATTGAAGTTTGAGGGATTTGAACCTTCTGGTATCAATTATATAAATGTCTTATTGATTTATTTGAGTAGCACATCTTTGGAAAAGAATTTTTTCACTGCATTTTTGACAAATGTACTCGTGATTTCCTTAGATTTTTGGAAGAAGAAGGATTCAGTCCATTAGGACCAAGGGCTTTCATGCCATCCATATTGAATACTACTTCCTCAATCTCCTTGTCCTCCATAGCTTTTGTTAACAATGCATTATCATCCTGCTTAATTTTCTTTAGATTAAGTGTCGAGAAATCTGCAGTTGAGACTAATGCTACATTTGGGGATTGTTGAAGTAGTTCACAATTTCATTTTGAATATCTATGTGGTTTTGAAGGATCAACCCCTCATTATTGGTAATTGAGCAAATTATGTTTTTGTTTTTATGAGCTAAGATTGAATTGAAGAAGAACTTTGAACTTTTATCTCCATCTTTCAGCCAATTCACTCTAGCTCTTTGCTAAAGTAGGGAGTCATAATTTCTAACAAAAAGTAAATAGTTTGAGAGAGCTTGTTTTTCTTTTGCAAGAAGTGAGGATCATGTGCTAAAAGTGAAAGTAATTTCTAGATTACAAGATCATCCTTAGCTTGTAATAATAGTTTATCTATAGATCCTTTTGAAGAATGTAGCAGTTTGAGTTCTTATTTGATTGCCTTAAGCTTTTGTACACATGTAAATTGCTTGGTTTCTTTAAAGGACCATTTAACACCTTTCTTACAAGCATCGTTGAATCCTAGATCATTAGCCAAATAGTTGTCAAATCTAAATGGGTGGAAACTATGGCTAAGGACGAAGTCAACCATGGCTGAAGACGGTGAACAAAACAAAACCCTCAAGGTTTCAAACCCCTGTTCACCATTTTTTATTCACTCCTCAGATAATCAAGGTCTGCTTTTGACAAATGTGGTCTTACGAGGTGAATCCAATTACTATAATTGGTCGAAGGTGATGAAGAATGGTTTGAAGGCTAAGAACAAATTGGCCTTCATGAATGACTAGATCCAAAAGTCGTTAGGATGCAATTCAGACAAGGCCTATGCTTAGGAGGTACATAACTCCTTAATTAATGCATGGATACATAATACAGTTGACCCACAACTCTAGCCATTTATCTCTTATGTTAAGACTACAAAGGAATTGTGGGATGATCTAGCAAAATGTTATGTTGTTGAAACTGTTTCTCAACAATATGGGTTGAAATCAAGCCTTCCTACCATTAAGGCACAGGGGACATCCATTGGGACATATTACACTAAACTCAGAGGAGTGTGGGATGAACTGGACAGTAGTAGGTTGATCCTGCTGTGTGAGTGCAGTGATAAGTGTTCGGTACTGAAATTTATGACTGAAGAAACCAGAAAAGATTAGGTATGCCAATTCCTCATGGGCCTAGATGACCAATTATATGGGAATTTGAGAAGTCAAATTCTGAACACCTCATCGCTACCCTCAATCAATCATGTTTACTCCATGACAACACAAAAGCAAACACACAAACCGATTATTCATTCCTAAGATGAACAAGGGGATGTCGTGGGATACGTCATGCAGATTCCCTCTCTAGAAGGCTAACAAACTGCATCTTCATAATCTGTTTTAGGTGAAGTTTTAGCACAAGGTGATCAGCCTATATGTGTGTATTGTGGAAAACCAAATCATAACATCACAATATACTACCAACTTTATGGGTGTCCTAGGTAGAAGGGCAAAAAAGCAAAGGGAAAGGTCGAGGCAGAGATACGCCACCTGTAGCTACTACACACACTGCACAGGTGTCAGGGGGAGTGAACTATGTAACTAGTTTGTCTCGTGTAGCACTAACTGTCCCTGTGTTAACAACTAATCAAATTTAGTGCCTTCTCTCTCTCATCGAACCATCAAAGCCAGGTAGCGAACAACTCTATGGTAAGGGTGAACCCCTCCCACTTGGTTAATTGATAGCAAAGCATCATGCCACATGACTGGTTGTCTTGATGTACTGACAAAAACTGAGAATATTATTCTCTGTCCAGTCAAGTTGCCTAACAAAGTCCAGACGTCTGCGGTTAAAAGGAGTCACGTGTTCTTGGGTCCTAATTTTGTTGTTCACAACATATTATATGTGCCTAAATTAAATTGTAATTTATTTTTAGTGGCATAATTAATCTATGGGAAAAATCGTGTAGCAATTTTCATTGATGAACTTTGTGTGATACAGGACCTTGCCTCGTTGATGTTGATTGGACTGGGTGAGTAATGAGATAAGGTGTATGTGTACAAGCCTGTTCCGAGTACTGCCTTTACTGTCAAGACCAAGGAGACTGTGGAGTTATGGCACAAACAATTGGGCCACCCATCAAGTCAAAATTTATCTTTACTATCTATTGCGAGTAGTTGTAGTGGTATTAAGAATAAAAATTTGGAAGCTTGTGATATTTGTTTCTATACAAAACAAACTTGAATTGTGTTTCCTGTCAGTGATTATAAAAGTTCTGCTTATTTTGATTTGGTGCACTGTAACATATGGGGTCGATATAGCGAGTCTTCTTTGACCGGTGCACATTATTTCTTTGTTGATGATTTTAGTATAGTTTTTTGGGTCTACTTAATGGTGGAGAGAATTGAAACAATTAAACTGGTGATTTTTTTCTATGGTGGGAACTCAGTTTCAGATATTCATAAAGATTTTTCGCACTGATAATGGTATAGAATTTCACGAGAGGAGTTTAGTGAAATTATATAAGGATTTGTGGATTTTACATTAGACATCATGTGTTCATACACCCCAACAAAATGGTAGGTTGAACGAAAACATAGGTATGTATTGAATGTAGGACGTGTTCTAAGGTTTCAAGCTAACCTTCCCACAAGTTTTTGGGGAGAATGTCTCCTTACCATTGCACACTTGATAAATCGCACTCGTACTCCCTTACTTGATGGCAAGACACCCATGAAAAGCTTTTTCACACTGCTTCTCGCTATGAACATTTGCGAGTTTTTGCTTGCCTTTGCTATGCCCACCCTAAGCCAAAACCCACATATAAGTTTACATCCCAAAGTAGGAAGTGTATGTTCTTGGGATACCTTTATAATAAGAAAGATGACATTTGTTTGACTTGGAAACAGGTGATGTTTTTATTTCTCGAGACGTTCATTTTATTGAGGATGTCTTCCTTTACTCCGAGCTAGTGCAACCATCATTCTCACATAACAATCTGTTACCTTATTTCTTCCCATCCTATGATGATGCTACACTGCAACCTAACCCCCTACATTCATGCCCCGTATCGGCTCCATTACCCCAACCTACAGCCCCAAATATTGCCCCTACCTTTACCTCTCCAACCATTATAGCAACACCTACTACCCGTAACGCATCACATCCCTTGCCATCTGTCTAACCACAATCTGAGTCCCCACTTTTTTGCTCCAACCCCAATAAGGGGGTATGAGTGATATGGGGAACTTCTCTTTAGATACTTCAGGAAGTTTGGAGGCTGGAATCCCAAATGATGTTGTTCAAAATTCGTTTATAGTGTATGATGAGACTTTGGGTTATGGGCACCAAACAATGCATCCTCCATCTTATTTACAGGACTACTCTTGTAATATTGTTTTTATACACACCCCATCTCTACCTCACTCCCTGTCTAATGGTGTCTCAGTTACTCGTTATCCCATTGTCAATTATGTAAATTGCTCTAAGTTTTCTGTGTCTCATCAATAGTTCCTAATAGTTGTTAGTGTCGGTATTGAACCCAGAAATTTTAAGGAGGCTTATATGGATCCCTGTTGGCGTGACACAATGGAAAAAGAGATTGTCGCCTTGGAAGTAAATACACCTGGATTGTTACCAACCTTCCAAAGGGTAATAAAACAATTCCAACTAAGTGGGTATATAAAATCAAGTATCACTCCGACGATACTATTGAATAGTTGAAAGCCAGACTTGTGATCTTATGGAACGACTAAGTTGAAGGAGTGGACTTCAATGAAACTTTTTCATCCATTGTTGAAATGGTTAGTGTCTGTACCTTTTTGACAGTCACCGTCCCCAAAAAATGGGAACTACATTAACTCGACATCAATAACGCATTCTTACATTGTGATTTAGATTAGTAGGTGTATATGCGACTTCCTTCTTGTTTTTTGACAATAGATCTTAATAAGGAGTGTCGCCTTCAGAAATCACTTTAGGAGCTCCAACATTCTCCTTGCAACTGGTTTGCCAAAATGAGTGCTCCTTTATGAACCTTTGGTTTTATTCAGTCTCGTGTTGATTATATCCTATTTACTTATCGTAAGTGTGATATATTTTGGGCTCTTTTGGTGTATGTGGATGATATAGTGCTTGCAGGGAACAATGGAGGGAGTTGTCAACAAGTCAAGGATTACTTTAATTCTTGTTTTCATATCAAAGACCTTGGGCCTCTTAAATATTATTTTAGGCATTGAATTTGCCTGTGGACTGGATGGCTTGTTCATATGCCAGTGTAAACACGTACTCGACATCCCTTCAAAGACTGGGTTGTTAGGTTGTAAGCCAGCTGATTTTCTTGTCGAGCAAAATCATAAACTTGTCCTATCAAGTTTATTGCTCTACCCAGACCCTAGTCGCAACGGTCGAATTATTGGGCGTTTAATTTATTTGACAATCACGCACCTCGAGCTTAGTTATGCAGTTCACACTCAGTCAATATTCATGCAACAACCAAGGCAGGAGCAATATGAAACCACATTGTAAGTGTTACGCTATATTAAGAAAAATCACGGGCAAGGTTTATTATTGCGTGCAGATTCAGATTTGCAGTTGTATGCTTACTATGACTCACTCGGTAGTCGCTCACAGGATATTTGGTCCTTTTTGGCTGCTCTCCTATCTCTTGGAAGACCAATAAGAAGTCTCTTGGAAGACCAATAAGAAGTACAAGGTCTCCCACTTTTCTACCAAGGCCAAATATCGCTCTATGGCTACTATCACGTATATCAACAGTCAATGGTTAAAGGAGGATGTGGTGGAACATGTGGCAGGTCAATAGTGACGTGGCAGAACTCGTGGCAATATACGTGGACACTGACT
The DNA here is from genome assembly GCA_025629805.1 of Erythroxylum baracoense. Taxonomy (NCBI): domain Eukaryota; kingdom Viridiplantae; phylum Streptophyta; class Magnoliopsida; order Malpighiales; family Erythroxylaceae; genus Erythroxylum; species Erythroxylum baracoense. Next base: position 23,472,890 of record JAOTAY010000189.1, read on the forward strand.
GGGCAGTTGGTCAATAGAAGGAAGATCCGATCAAAGCGGCATATGGAGGAGTTTGGTGGCCCCTGGAGCAACGGATAAGGCTAAAATATTGCAGATCGAAAGAACAAGGGCCCCCGAGTCGGCTGGTGCCAGCGGTGTAATGGAATCAGGTCGACAAACAAACTGGAAAGAGCCACAACCAAGTGGAAACTAAGGCCTTTAAAGGAGAAGAATTTTGGCAACGATAGAGGTTGAAAAAGGGTTCAGAAAAAGGACAGGGATAATAAACCTAGAGGACAGCTGATCAAGGACGGAAAAAAGAGAGAAAAAAAGGTAAACCTATGCTCTTGATACCATGTTATTAATTCTAGGAGAATGACTGAGAATGTAGACAAGAGAGAGGAAGAAGTGTATTGTATATTAAGGTATATAGTAAAGTGTAGAGTAAGGTATTTATACAGAAGTTATAGGTACAAATAAGGAAATCTAGCCGTAAATTAGGCTAAATCTAAGCTAATTACAATCAAAATAACATCACTACAAATTAGGCTAATATTGTGGTTTGACCAACGAGAACAAGAACAAGAACAAGAACAACAATAACAAAAACGATAACAAAATAATAGTAATAATAATAATAATAATAATAATAATAATAATAATAATAATATCTACCGATCGTCAATCCTCAAACATTTTATATTTACTATTTACAAAAGTTTATAGAACAAGCTAATGTCATCGATTAAAACTCTTTCAATATCATGGTTCATTATCTCTTTCTTTTTTATCCTTTTGTAGATTTTACATATAATTTCAATTCCTACCCTATTTTCAAAACAGATGCAAGAAACTATTCAAATGAATCAAAGGTTCTGTTTCTTTTTTATTATTATTTTAGATGTAATTGAGGAGACAACCGAGTCAATTTTCACACATGTTGACTAGTTTTTCGCTTATTTTGGCCAAGTCAATTTTCACACATGGTGACTAGTTTTTTGCTTATTTTGGTCATTTTAAAAGTAATCTATATTTGTTTCCCTTCTTATATATCAACACCTAGCGGTTCATCAATGTCAAGTTGCAATGTGTGAACAAAGCCAAAGACAATCTCGTTAGTTAAGGGAATGTAAGAAATTATCAGGATCTAGCTTGTTCGTAGTCCGCAACTTGAGATACAATAATGTCCCTAAGTACTTGAAGACAGTTTAAATAAATCCACGAATCTTCAAGAAAGACTACGAAGTCTGATTTCACACTCGAAGAGAGACACTTTTGGTTATTCTTAAATGAGAAAATAATCATTTGCATTATTATCTTAGCACAATTAACTTTGTAAAGATTACTATGTTATAACAGTACATTTTTATAAAATTTGCTTTACATATACTTTGAAGTAAGAAGAATTACATACTTCCTTAATTTACATTCACTAAGAAAGTGATTACTCAAAATTATGTTTACTATTGTATAGTAAGAAGTGGTTGCTCTCAATTGATATTTGACATAACATTTAATTTCGTTGCCTAAGAAATAAAGATGGACCATATCATATAAAGATTTGTTTCCCTTATGTATATAGTTCCCTATTAAATTATAATCATCTTTCTATTATGAGATCCTAAAATTTTTGGCCTTGTAATTTTGATGGCTTTTATGAAATTTAACATTTTAGATAGATTGACTAATATTTGTGAGTTGAGCATATATTATTACTAGATGGTCAAAAGGTGTAAAATTGATTAATTGTAGATATGAACCTAAAGAAAGAAGAAAATTTTGGTGAACAAGTATATAAATTCTTACAAATTAAAAATACTATTTAATGTGTTAGGCATAATTTTTGATAAGAATATTATAATAATTTTATTTAAGTAGATACGGAAAGATAAAATACTGTTGTACGACTATTATGATGAATGCAGGAGCATTCAGGTGATCAAACTGCTCCATTTTTCCAATTAAACAGTCAATCTAACACAACATTAGATCGATTAAATTGGGGTCTTATTTAATATATTTTAACCATTCAATGTATTCAACTATCATATATGTCAATAGAATACCACGATACTAGTTTTTTAAAAAGTTTATATTGTCATCCATCTTCCACAAAAATATAAAAATAAGAATTGTCAAAACTTAAGAGAGGGAGTGATGAGAGGAGGGAAGTATTTCTTACCAAAAAAAGGTACATTCAAACAAAGTTTTCACAATACTAAAAGGAGTTTATGTAGAGAATTATAATTTTTTATTTAAAAAATGACCTAAGGTACATTTCTACAGATAATAAATAGTATGCATCGATTAGAATTTTCAGAAACTAAGTTTAGTTTATATATTTTTATTGATTGTATATGTTTGAATATTAGGATTGACGTAGAAGTGTGTAAAACCATAATTACGGTTGTAGTAAATTTGGGAGCTCTATTAAGTAGATAGATTTAGTAGGGTTTTTAAATCATATTTGTGAATATGATTATGAATATGTGATGGATAGTGATGATATATACGTGAAATGTAATTAGGGTGTTGTGGTGACAACACTTGATACAATTGGTTTCATGTATGTTTCACATATCATAATGCCGTGTGCTGTGTTTGTAAATGATGAGTTGTGATTAATGAATGCTAATTATAAAGTGTTTAGAGACATTTGTGCACAGTTAAATCATCTTCTGTACTTAAAAATTCTTGCATTTAATTGAAAGTAGAAATCCAATTCGTGCATGAAAGAATAAAGTCGTTCGGCATGTAGTCATGTACTCTTTTTATAAATGAAAAATTGATTTGGCCTGTTTCACCTAACATAAGCCTTTTTTTTTTAATTAATTGATGGGGTAGAGAAGAAAAAAATGGACCAGAAACTTGACTTGGCACTCAACCTGGGATAGAGTACTACTAATTCCTGAATTTCTGAACCTAATAATACAATAAGTCTGATTGCTGAATCTATACCTAATAATAATAAGAGAAACCCTTCTTGATAAAGATCTGTGTTCTACAATGTTTTGGTGACTTCATTCCTGAAAGTCCTGAAGCACAGAGTTATCTCTTTCAAATTATTCGATCTTAGCTTTAATCTCATTTACACTTCTGTTTTCTTCATATTCTCCAACTTCGACTTGGAATTTATGTATGTGAAGACGAAGACGAAGATTTTAGCTTAACTTGGAATTATGAATGCTTATTCATTTCACCTGAACATATAACAGGCTACACATTGATGCTTAAAACATGATATTGTTTTACTTGAAACTGTATCCCAAATCAGAAGGTGTTTTCGTTGCAGAATGGGCAAAGACAACCTGCTAATTGCCCGGAGTTACCCAACATTCCAAAATTAGAGCCAGAAGGATTGGGTCCTAAACCTTACGCTGAACCTCCAAAACCATACGTTGCAACTCCAAAACCAGGGGCTGACATAGTGGGAGCAGTAGCCGTTGGCACTCCTAGTCTGGACACAGAATTGTTTGGAACCGTGTAGCTTCCAAGACCATAGGAATTGACTCCATTTGTATTGTATCCACCTGATGAACCGAAGTTACTGTTGGTCAATGTTGACTTTGTTGGAGTCGAAGTAGCAGCCATTGGCACTGTTACTGAAGTAACAGAACTGAATGAAACCGTAGGTGAAGAATACGAGGTTGTGGTCTGCATTGACCTTAAAACTGTATTCAAATCCTCAGCTTGTACACGTTGACTTGTTGAGATGGTCCATATTGAACCATTTCCATGATGTTGTTGTGTATTTGGGCTATCTTTCAGCTTCCCTGATGATATTTCCAGGGGCTTTCTGCCTAGAATTTCCAGTACATCATTCACAATTTGCATCACAACATCAACCTCCGGGCTGCAAAAGCATGAAGATAGTAAGAAATGAAAACATCTCCATAGTATATCTGATAAACATGGAATGAGTAATTATGCCTCATCTTCTTCACGCTTCTTCCAGGCAGACGACCGGCAGCTTTCATGGCAGCTCTCCAATATGGGACTTTTCTGCGACTTTCATGGTTACTCTCATGGTTAGCAAAGTCTTGAGCAAAAACCCCACTTTGGCCTGTAACATCTGAGGCAGTTACATGATATAAAACAGGAATAACTTTTTGTCTGAGCATAGGATTGTCTTTACACTCCATAATCTTCACAAGTTCGTCCAAGCTCCATGGAGAAGAAGCATAACCCTCAGAGAAAATAGTTAATGCAACCTTAGAGAAGAAAAATAGAATTGTTATTGAAAAAATACTCTGTTCTTGCTTACAGATTTCAAAGATACAAAGGCTATTAATATAGCCTACGGCTAATACAAAACTAGGGAAAGATAGTGATAAACTTCCACAAAGATAATGATAAACTT
>JAOTAY010000189.1:23477328-23499838 GCA_025629805.1 Erythroxylum baracoense
TTGTGTTGTAATAAATGGTTTTAAATAAAATGGGCCAATTTGAGTTGTCACCTTTCTGTACTTTATGTTTCATCGCTGAAATGTAATATGTTTCGTTTTCAGTTTAAGTAGACAAAATGTTTTGAAAAAAAAAGAGTGGGCCCAAACAAATGCTTGGTGAGAAGTGTATTCAAAAAAAAATTATACCGAGTTTTTAAATGTTAAGTGATGTGACACGCCACCCTCGAGGGGCACGGATTCGGATATCACCATCGGTATCGGGTTCGGGTCCAGCGGGAATGGGGTGTTACAAGTGCAGTGTTAAATTTATGGCTGAAGAAGCTGAAAAAGATTGGGTATACTAATTTCTTATAGGCCAAGGCGACAAGATGTATGGGAATTTGAGAATTTAAATTTTGAACACCTTATCGTTACCTTCAATTAATCGTGTTTACTCTATGACAACACAAGAGCAAACACACAAAGCAATTATTCACTCCCAGGATGAATAAGTGGATATTATGGGATACACTGTGTAGATTTCCCGGCCAAAAGAAAATCAAACTACATCTTCACGTTCTATTTTAGGTGAAGTTTCAGCACTATGTGGGCATTGTGGAAAAGCTAATCACAACATCACAACATGCTACTAACTCCATTGGTGTCCTGGGCAGAAGGGAAAAAAAGGTAGAGGGAAAGGTCAAGGCAGAAGTACACCACCTACAGCTACTACACACGTCGTGCAGGTGCCTGGGGGGTGAATTATGCAACTAGTTCATCCAGTGCAGCACCGATTGTCCCTATGTTGACACCTGATCAAATTCAGCACCTTCTCCCTCTTATCGAACCAACAAAGCTGGGTAGTGAAGAGCTCTCTCGTAAGGATGAACCCCCTCCCACTGGCGTTTTGATGTCTTGACAAAAGTTGAGAATATTGTTCCCTGTTTAATTAGATTGCCTAATGGAGCCTAGACATCTGCTGTTAACAGAGTCACGTGTCTTTGGGTCCTAATTTTGTTGTTCACAATATGTTATATGTGCCTAAATTAAATTGCAATTTACTTTATGTGGCATAATTAATCTGTGGGAAAATTTGTGTAGCAATCTTCTCTAATGAAATTTATGTGATACATGACCTTGCCTTGATGACATCGATTAGACTGGGTGAGCAACGAGATGAGGTGTCTATGTACAAGTCTCTTCTAAGTACTACTTTTTCTATCAGGACAAAGGAGACTGTGGAGTTATGGCACAGACAACTAAGGCACCCTTCAAGTCGGAATTTATCTTTACCGTCTATTGTAGGTAGTTGTAGTGGCAGTAAGAATAAAAATTTGGAAGCTTATGATATTTGTTTATGTGGAAAACAAACTTGAAGTGTGTTTCCTATCAGTGATTATAAAAGTTCTGTCTGTTTTGATTTGGTTCACTGTGATATATGGGGTCTATATAATGGTCTTCTTTGACAGGTATATATTATTTCTTGACCATTGGTGATGATTTTAATAAGGTAGTTTGGGTCTATTTGATGGTGGAGAAAAGTGAAACAGTTAAACGGGTGAATTTTTTTCTATGGTGGAAACTCAATTTTAAAAAACCTTAAAGATTTTTCTCATTGATAATGGTACAGAATTTCGTAACAGGAGTTTGGTGAAATTATATAAGGATTTGGGGATCTTACAACAGATGTCATATGTTGATACATATCAACAAAACTGTAGGGTTGAACGAAAGCATAGGCATGTATTGAATGTAGGACGTGCTCTAAGGTTTCAAGCTAGCCTTCCAACAAAGTTTTGGGGAGAATATGTCCTTACTGTTGCACACTTGATAAACCACACTCCTACTCCCTTACTTGATGGCAAGACACCCCATGAAAAGCTTTTTCACATTATTCCTCGTTATGATCATTTGCGAGTTTTTGGTTACCTTTGCTATACCCATCCTAGGCCAAAACCTAATTATAAATTTTGCATCCTAAAGTAAGAAGTGCATGTTCTTGGGATATCCACATAATAAGAAAGGATGGCATTTGTTTGACTTAGAAATGGGTGACGCTTTTATTTCTCGAGATGTTCAATTTGTTGATGATGTCTTTCCTTACTCCAAGCCAGTGCAACCATCATCCTCCCACGCCAATATGTTACCCTCTTTCTTCCCATCCTATGACGATGCTACACATACTGCCTGCGATGCATGACAACCCTCGCCATTCGTCTAATCATAATCTGAGTCTCCACCTGTTAGTTCCAGCCCTAACAGCGAGAGTACGAGCGATAAGGGGAGCTTCTTTTTGGATAATTTAGGAAGTTCAGAAGTTGGAATCCTAAGTTATGTGGTTGTTCAAATTTTGTCTACAGTGCATGATGACACTTTGGGTCATGGGCACTGAACAGGGTGTCCTCCATCTTATTTACAAGACTACTCTTGTAATATTGTTTATATACACACCCCTTCTTTACCACACTCCTTGTCCAATGGTGGCTCAATTAGTCCTTATCACATTGTCAATTGTGTAAATTGCTCTAAGTTTTCTATGTCTCATCAATAGTTCCTAGCAGTTGTTAGTGTCAGTATTGAACCCAGAAATTTTAAAGAGGCTTATAAGGATCCCCATTGACATGATGCAATGGCCAAAGAGATTGTCGCCTTAGAAACAAATGACACCTGGATTGTTACCAACCTTTCAAAAAGTAAGAAAGCAATTCCCTTTAAGTGGGTATATAAAATCAAGTATCACTCTGGCGGTACTATAAAACCGTTCAAAGCTAGATTTGTGATCTTGGGGAACGACTAGGTTGAAGGAGTGGACTTTAATGAAACTTTTGCACCAGTTGCTAAAATGGTTAGTGTTCGTACTTTTCTGTTCAAAGCTAGATTTGTGATCTTGGGGAATGACTAGGTTGAAGGAGTGGACTTCAATGAAACTTTTGCACCAGTTGCTAAAATGGTTAGTGTTCATACTTTTCTGGCAGTCACATTTGCTAGAAAATAGGAATTGCATCAGCTCGACATCAATAACACATTCTTGCACGGTGATTTAGATGAGGAGCTGTATATGAAGCTTCCTCCTAGTTTTTTGATGACATATCCTAATAAGGTGTGTCACCTTCAAAAATCACTTTATGAGCTTTAACAGTCTCCTCACAATTGATTTACCAAATTGAGTGATGCCTTGCGGAACTTTTGGTTTTATTTAGTCCTGTACTGATTATACCCTATTTACTTATCGTAAGGGTGATATAATTTTGGCTTTTTTGATGTATATGGATGATATAGTGCTTGCAAGGAAAAATGGTGTGAGTTGTCGGTAGTTTGAGGATTATCTTAATTCTTATTTTCACATCAACGACCTTGGGCCTCTCAAATATTTTTTGGGCATTGAAATTGCTCATGGACAGGATGGCTTGTTCATATGCTAAGGTAAATACACACTCGACGTCCTCTCTGAGACTAGGTTGTCAGGTTGTAAGCTAGCTGATTTTCCTGTTGATCAAAATCATAAACTCATCCTATCAAGTTCGTTGCTCTACCTAGACCCCAATGGCTACTGTCGAATTATTGGACATTTAACTTATTTGACAATCATGCGCCCCCGAGCTCAGTTATGTTGTTCACACTCTGTCACAATTCATGTAACAACTGACCCAGGATCAATATGAAGGTGCACTATGAGTGTTATACTATATTAAGAAAAGCCCCGGGCAAGGTTTATTATTGCACGCAGATTCAGATTTACAATTGTATGCTTACCGTGACTCAGATTAGGCCAATTGTCCTCTAATTCGGTGTTTACTCACGAATATTTTGTACTTTTTGGCTCCTCTCCTATCTCTTGGAAGACCAAGAAGCATCACACGATCTCTCGCTCTTCTGTTGAGGCAGAATATCGCTCTATGGCAACTACCACGTGCGAGCTTACTTGGTTAAACTCATTTTTGGCTTCTTTAGGTGTGTTCCATAAGCAACCAATGCGATTTTTCTATGATAATCAGACGCTATTCATATAGCCTCCAATCCAGTTTTCCATGAATGCACCAAATATATTGAGCTTGATTGGCATTTTGTTCAAGAACAACTCACTGTTGGTTCTATTGCCATTGCATATATGTGCTTTGGCCTTTAACTCACCGACATCTTCACTAAGGCATTAGGTCGGAAGCAGTTTGAGTTTCTTGTTTGCAAGTTGGGCACTTGTTCGTTACATGCTTCAACTTGAGGGGGAGTGTTAGCGATATATTCGTCTTATATATTTCTGTATTTACTATATATATATTTCCGTAATCTTCCGTAATCTTCGGTTTCGATATGCAACTCACTTTGTACTTTGCAAGACTATCTAAGGCCTTGATAGTTAATGAAATAGGAAAGTTAAATCTTTCCAAAACTTGACAATTTGAGATTTCTTAAATCCCTTAATTACTACATTTGTCTTCGTTTATTGATTTATTGAACCTTATTAGATAATATTAAACAAACATATTTAACTAACTAAACTTTGTTAATTTTTTTATATTTTATGTTTTTCTTTTATATCGCGTACATAAACCCGTATCAGATGATGTACATAAACCCGTATCAGATGATGTTAAACAAACATTCATGACTATTCACCTCGGGAAGGTGAAGTTGTAATCAATGTCAGAAATCATCAATGGGCAATCCTTGCAACTTAACGAAAAACCCAAAATTATCAAGATAAATATTTGGACAAGCTTTTTCGGACAACATCGGCATGCAAATACATGAGTGGTCCAAACGGGTCCACAGACAACGCCGACCCAGACCTTCCCTCGCAACAGAGCCCGGTGCATGGTAAAATACACGTGGCAGCAACCCACCACCTCTAGAAGATTCAAGATCCACGTCCATACTGATATTTTTAAGGCGACGCTGTAAAGCCTTTGGAAGCGGCGGCAATGGGATTTCTGGAGAGCCTATCCGAGCTCTGCGATTGGTCTCATGGCGATAGAAAGAAGCTCAAGAAACTCAAACAATTACAGGTACGTTTAATCTTCTTCTTCTTGTACTGTTTTCCGCTAGCAAGCTTAATTGGAGATGTTCTAATGATTACATCTATAACTATAACCAGAAGGTAGAGATAAAAGTGAAAATGGACTGTGAGGGTTGCGAGAGAAGAGTGAAGAAGTCTGTGGAAGGCATGAAAGGAGTGACCCAGGTGGAGGTTGAACCGAAGCAGAGCAAGCTCACGGTCACCGGTTACGTCGATCCGAATAAGGTCTTGGAGCGGGTCAGACACCGGACAGGCAAGAGGGCTGAGCTATGGCCGTACGTGCCGTACGACGTCGTTGACCACCCCTACGCACCAGGAGCCTACGACAAGAAGGCACCTCCAGGGTACGTTAGGAATGTGATGGACGACCCGTCAGCGGCTCCGCTTGTTCGCGCCAGCTCTTTCGAAGTTAAGACCACCACCGCATTCAGTGACGAGAATCCAAACGCTTGCGTTGTTATGTGAGACCTCTACCTGTCGGCGTCTGCCGGCTCACGTCTGTAATTGCTGTACATTTGTGTCTGCATGAACTTGGATCATCACGGCATTTTGTAGATAAATGTTGCATTGATTTTTCTCCTCTTTTTGAAGGATAAGTTGTTTTTAGATACTTGGAATAATTTAAGTGTGGTTGGAAATCTAAGTATTATTAGAAATGTGTACTTATTCAAGCTCCAAGAGTAAACCTAACATTAATAGGCTAGATTTATTGAAAATTGGCTGAGCTTAAGAAAAAAAAATTGAGCAACTAGATTACAGGAGTCCTGTATTAGTGTTACGGGGTCGAGTCATTTCGGAGGCTCAGTGGACTTAAAAAAAAAGGTACAATCATCACACTTTTAAAATTAAAAAAAAATTAAACAACTTTTTAAAAAGGAAACATGATAAAAAGAATCTGGACTACAAAGATTCTTTTTTATCGAAAGGCTCAAAAGTTAGGTGTAATGGATTGATTCATATTATTATTACAAATTGGACGGAAAGTCTGGACTACTTGAACTATCAGAATGACTTGAAGAAAGTTTTTGATATCTTACAAAATTTAGGAAATTGTATCAGCCAAAATAAAGGAATAAAATGGTTCAGAGAAGTTGGAAGAAATAAGATAGGTTTAGTAAGCCAAGAAAGAAAATCAACAAGTGTATTGTATGACCTTTGATATAGCGGATGGAGAATTTATAGAGAGAAAATCATTCCTGCCAACGAAGCAATTAACTGTTAGGAAGATGTTTCTTGGGTTGATCAAGAATCTTAGAAAAGGAACTGTTATCCATTTTAATGACAAAGTGATAAGGTGTGAGGTGGAAAGCAAACTTTTCAATGCCTCTTTTAACCGCTAAGATTTCTTTAGAACTGATTTGATAATGACATTCACAGGATCGAAATTGTCCACTTGCATGACCACAATAATGTCGATTGCTATTGATTTCTTCAAGAAGCACAACACTCCAATAATTATCATTAGCATCTGTTTGTAAAATACGTTATACCTTATTAGGAATCTTCAAAGGTGGAGGGTTGTGACAAATGTGTTTTAGATGCTAGACAACTTTCGTTTGTTCTATAGTCCAAAGTGGTGGATTCTTTTTCAGTAACTTGGATAAATATGAAGTATAAGCTGCCACGTGTGATATGAACTCATGAATGTAATTGACAATCCCAGGGAATTTTATATCTTGGCCGACGATAACATTGTCTCTTATACTGAGTGAGTAGGGAGAGAGCCTATATGAAATGGAAACACTACCAAATGACCCTGTTAATTTATTTTCAACTTTGTCTATGTCTAGTTTACCTTCTAGTGTAAAGCGTATTTTATCTAATCGTATAGAAAAGTTAGTACAAATTTCTCATGTTCTTGTAGAAAACTGTGTTTGTGAGTCTTCTTTACCTTTGTTGATTCCGTACAGTATATATTCTCGTGATCGTTCTTGGAAAAGTAGTATACGTACTATCTTGTCTACGTCTCGTCCTAAAGTCAAGGAAATCATCCAGAGTTCTAGATTGGAACAGTGTGGTCTCAGATCTACAACAGCAGAACAATACGTGAAGCTCGAAATACCAAAGGAGTTTATCTCTCTTTGGAGAAAACAAAACCATTCACATCTTCATGTAAGGGCTATATGCCTTGTTCTCACACTTCTTGGAAGAAAGGAAATACCTGTTACAACTAGGATATCTCTTCTAAACACTACCTACACATCGTACCAAAATGCCTTGATTGGTACCTTACTGACTACTCTCAACAATGGAAGTGTCATACTGATGATAGCATATGATTTCAACTTCAGGTTGGATGATCCCACTTTGTTTGAACGACTACAAGTTCAGATCCAGATCACTGAAGCAGATCAAGATCCTATAGCCATCATGGCTACTCTACATCACCAGATGTTCTGTTATCTGTAGAATCATACTTTGGACCTCAATTTTCCAAATTCTACTTTGGATGCATTTTACATGATTGCTAATCGTTCTAATGATCATACTACTATCATCCAGATCCCAAAGTAACTACCAGTTGTGGAGCTTGAAAAGTTGGTGCCAACTGAATGGATCACCAATTACCAAAAAGTGTTCTATGCACAGCAACTCCTCTGATTATGAAGACATTAAAGGATGGAACGGTAAAGTCCATCTATGTAAAACCCAACGAAGATCCACCTGGAACTTCTACCTCTGGGGCTGTTTTCTGATCCAACCCGTATTTTCACATACGGAAGGTAAATCTAGTCCTCCTATTCATTATTTCAAATCTAACGGAGATGCAGTATATGTTAGCCATCATCATGAACATTTTGTATGGGATATTTACCCATCTATGGTCGAACCTGATTGTGAAGTATGTCTCAACCCAGAGTCAGATAGTGAAAATGATAATGAGTGATATGCCAGAAGATGAAGGAGGAAGAAAAAGTCTAAACATCATTGTATGCCTTTGCAACAATATCATCCATACAAGGATGATTCTGATCCAGATGATTCCAGCAAATCTATTGGTTTAACTATTAAAAGATCGAGACCTAGATCTCTTCGTGAGATGCTGAAGTCCTCTACCTGTCAGTCAAAACCAGCAGTTCCTTTTATGACTCCTACTCCTGTTCCGTATATGATGGTAGTACCATATGAGGAAAAGTTTCCTTCTCTATATACGAGTACTGATGAATCAACGAGGGTTATCTCTAGCCCATTTTTCCGAGCCTTAGGAATAACTTCATAAGGAACACTTGTTTCTAATCCTTCTAATGAAGTTCTAAACTGGCAGACATTGAATGCAGTAGCACAGAATAAAGTTCATAGAAGAATTGATTCCAAGCTTGATGGAATCAGTCAACAGACATATGCTACTCATCATAAAGTAGATGTCGTCTCTAAGCAGATCTAACAAATGTACCATGCATACAAAGCTCAGATCAAGCAACTTCATGCTAAACTTCGACATTACATTGCTACACATTATCTTAGACCTGATTTCGACATCAAAGTTAGAGAAATTCAAAATATACAAGGAATTGTTCAACAAATAAAAGCTGATATGCAGTCTGCACAGTTTAAAGTTATATATGGCTCATCCTCAGCATTTCCAAGTACACAGCCAGTATACACTTCTCCTCTGTATCAGAAGTATCCAGAAGAAACTGAATATTCAAAGGCTTTCAAATTCAGTTATTCTTTGATGAGATAGTATATACATCTTTAGGCAACTCAAGCAAAACCTAAAAAGCTAAAATCAAAGCCTAAGCCTGAAAAGGTTCCTGAGCTATCACCTTCATACAAAAAACCTGAATCAGTTAACCAGTGGAGTAAACCGTTACAGATCCATTCTCCTCCTACTTCTCCACTGAAGTCAAAACCTTCCACTTCTACTGCAAAGGATAAAGTGCCTTTAACAGAGTTTATAGCAACTCTTACGCCTACACTTGTTGTAGAAGATTCCTATTCTTAAACAGATAAGTCAGCAGTTTGTTCTGAAGTTTCTGTCCCAACATCTGAAGTCTCTGCAACAATTTCTAAATCATCATCTGAACAGATCTCTGAACTGTCCTTTGATTCCTTAGCTCAGCTAGCTGATCTATCAGACTTAGCACAAGTTCTTATGACTATCCTGAACCAACTGAAGTTGAACCTGAAATAAGTGAAGTAGAATCCACAGGTACTGAACCTTTCAGACCTGCACCAGTTCCACAAGCTGAGCAAGGTGCACAAGCTACTACACAGACCAAGCCTACTTCAAGACCTTGGTTTACTTTTAATGATCTTCCACCCAAGAAATAAAGAGATCGATTGTATGAGTTCGGTGCATAGATAGATCTTCAAATGAATAAACCCAAAAAATCCTTTACTGGACATTTTGTTTGAATTCACTTCTTGTTTCATTGGTACTTTGCGAGAATGGTGGCAAAGTATAAGCGAATATAAATGCCTTCAGTATATCCAAGTCACTACAGCTGGCGTTCTTCTTGGAATAATTTATAAGGGACTCATTGGTGACTTTCAGCTTATAGATAAGCAGATTCGTCAGGAGTATTTTGCAATGAAATGTTTTTGACTTGACAAGCGTGATATACAGAAGCATTACAAGCGTATGACGAAAAGCTACTATCTTTTGAATGGATGGAATGATGTTAATCTTCAATATACTTTTATCTCATCCCTTCTAGATCAACTGCAACTGGAGTTGCAAAGGACCATAGTTTCTTTACAATGATATATGGTTAATATATCTTTTGGAGATTATTATCTACTATCTCTATGTATTTAAACTTAATGTAAAGAATAAAAAAGAGGGAAGACTTTCCTTTTTTTCCTTTCTTTAATATTTAGAAAGTTATCCCTCTCTTAAATAAGGACAATTTTAGTTATTTGCCTATTATTTGTAACACTAACATTATAAAGGCTTTAATCTAGGGCCTAGTCAAATTGATTATGATTGAGATGTAAAGTGACTTTGGCACTCTAAATCCAGCTACTGATGCTTCAATTCCATAAACAAAAAGGCAGCACTGTTAGTGAAAAATATGAGCCCATTTGATGTAGGATAATACAAGAAATACTAACTAGATGCTAAAACTCACAGAAACTAAGAAATATGAATTGTTGCATGTGATAAGGCTACTAGAATATCATATTTTAGGTTTAGATTTTAATTTAAGATGATGGAATTTTAATTTGGACTAGTTAGAATTTTACGGTTTGATTGATGAAAATTTAGGCTATAATTTTTAGGATTTGATACGAGTAGAATTTTAGTGAGATACACAAGTAATAAAGATAGTAAATTAGAAATCATTCATAAGGTCTAAAAATCACTCTTAGAAGGAAGCATTAAACCTTATAATTGAAAACTCAATTTCATAAAAAAATCAGGATATCTTGTTATTGAATATTACACATATATGTATGGAAGTTCTTAAAATCCTTATCCTAGTAGGAAAAGGTTCTTAACTAAAATTTCAAATTTTAATCATATTCTAATAAAGATTCTTTATTAAATAAGCTCAACTCTTAAAAAATAGGACAATATATCTAACTTATTATTATTCCTTATCTATTAAGGAAAACTTAGCATAAAGTAATTTTCAGCCATTGCTGCCATTGCTATCACTTTACTTCTCATTCTTCATTCCATCAAATTAAAGCTTATGGTTAACTAATTGCCCTCTTTTATTTCATTTATGAACTCTAAGCACTTTTACATCAATTCTTCCTAACCTGTTTGAGGTTGTCCTTCATGTAGAATGTAACAAATATTTATCATATAAGTTTGGATTTAACTTTTTAAATTCAAGTGTTATTAGAAATTTATCTTCCTTTTCTCTTGACAAGAAACTATTGATACCCACCAACTCTTGTGGCTACAATTTATTCGTCAAGGATATCCTCTTTCTTCTCTTAAAAAGATAAATGGTTGGAATTCTTATAGTTATGATAGGAAATTAGGTACCACCATGTCTATGATAAATATTTAAGTCTACAAAATTAAAGATAGGGATGATTTCCATATCACTTGGTAATTCTAAAATATAAGCCTTAACACTTCTATTTTTGAGGATTTTAAAAGGTCTAATACTCTTTCTTATATTTTCCTTTTGAAAAACTCTCTAGATGAATCCTTATAATCACCATATCCCTTTCATTGAATTCCATTAATCAACGATGTTGATTAGCATGTTCGTTATAAGTCAAGTTGCTTGTTATTATCTTTTTTCATAGCTCATTAAAGATATCCCACATATATTATGCAAAAATTCATCTTTAACACTAAATAGTTTTGTTTGTGGTAAAGGAACCATATCAATATGCTATAGATCTCCAAAAATAACTCATAAACTTCACATCATGATCAAAGATGATGGTTAAAGGTAATCTATAGAGACGTACAATTTCTTTGAAGAGGGTTTAGTAATATAGAAAATTTCATAAGTCTTGTCCATTATATTTTCAAATAGTTTCACATAACTTCTCTACAACATTGGCATCAAGAACATATATATTGCGGCTTCTTACAGTCAAATATACTAACTAGTCGTAGTTGCTAGATTTTAACTTTGCAAGTGCATTCACAACTTCTCCTTTACTCATACGTTATGTTGATTTTGAATTTTCATTTAAATCTACTTCTCCTTTATCACTCACTACAACATAATCTTCATTGATCTGATTTATTATTTTCCTAACATCAAGGATATCATCAAGTTTTTAACCAACAAGCTCTTAAACCCTTCAAAATTGCAAGTTAATCTTTTCAACTCCTTGTTCTATTATTTTATATGGTTGTCATATTCCTTCAGTATGTTGTTGCAGTGTTATGATTTGTTATTTAGGTGTTATAGCCTATTTTTAACATGGTTTAGCTTACTATTTAAGTATTTTAACTTGTTCAATTGTACCGAATTTAGGATTTGCCAAAGAATACGCTTCCTCCCTCTTTTCTTCAACTTTAATGCTATGATAATATACCATTGTCAAATTCTCTATATCATCAAGTACCTGATCACCTTTTACATATAAAATTCTAATTAATCAGTTGAACGAGAGGTGCCAACAATTTCAAAATGCAAAATAAACACTTTCTTTGAGGCAATGACTACTAAATTTGAGGAACCAAAATTAATATATAATTTTTCAGCAAAGATTTTCCCTTCTATTGGGTATTGTTATTAATATCAATCTCTTCATCTTGCTTGTTAGCACACTCGCCATGTTCAACATTAAGTATGGGTTATTGGTATGTACAATTATTTCTTGTGGGAGTTTTGATTTTTAGGAAATGGGTTTCAAAGCTTTCTAATCTCTCTAAAAATTGTCAAGCATACTTTCTTGTGAGAGTTGTAATAGATAAGTTTATTTTGGAGTGCCTAGTGAATGAGGATTGTATGCCCAATTTTTTTTGCAATATTCAAAAGTATTTCATCTGACTCTAAGTTATTGAATATTCTTTTATGTCTTTTCACTACGTGTTGTCATCATGAACCAAAAATCTGATAATAAATTGATGTAAAACAAATAGAAGAAATATCAATTATTAGCTAAACCTCACAAAACTAGAAAATATGGGCTATTGAGTGTTGTTAGGCTGCTGAAATATCATATTTCAAGTCTAAATTTCAACTTAGGTTATTAAAATTTCAAGATTGGATTAATTGAAACTTTAGGGTTTAATTGACGGAAAATTTTGTTAAAATTTTAGGGTTTGATATGGCTAAATAATATTAGTGAGATAGACATGTAATGGAGGGTAAGAAACAAAGAATGACTCCTAATGTCTGTGGATCAAAATTTAGAATATCTTATCTTTTAAGGAAAGAATCACTCCTAATGTCTATACACATATTTATAGAAGTTCTTAAAATTCTTATTCTAGTTAAAAAGGCTCCTAACTAAAATATAAAAATTGAATTTTATTTTAATAAGAATTTTTTATTTTTAAATAAATGTAAGACTTAAACAAATTAAGACAATATATATATAACTTATTATTATTCTACCAAATTAAATTTTGTGGTTGCTTATTTTATCCTCTTTCGTTTCGTTTATAAGATCTAAGCTTGATATTAGTGGCTCGAATCTTATACCCCGTCGAGGAAATGAAAGCAATTTGGCGCATGCATGCCACTCCGAAGCAAACATAAGTTGATTTGGGCCATAATCACAACTTACCAACATTTTGTTGATAATCAAGGGAAATTGACACATTTTCCTTTTAGGTTTTGGTCATGGTAAATGATGCAATGGTCATCTCCTCCCAAGGTGTAAAATTCAACTGTTCACAACCCGACCTATCAAAGCATCAGACTATAATGAAGAGTTTGTTTATTATCTTGAAATGCAATGTGAACAAAGCCTTCATTTACATCTGAATTCATTTAATTGGTGGTATTTGAAGCTACTAGTTGTCCATGGGGATAGGAAAGGGTAAACCTTCAAGTTTAGGATCAGTGTGCTGTAACATGAAATGGTATACTATAAATCATCATTTGTGACCCAAGTCCGGGAGGGAGATCCACGCTTAGAGGTCCACGACAAAATTCTTAATAATGCAGCCTAGAAAAAGTAACAGTCACGTTAGGAAAAGCACATCACCTGTCCGTCACCAGAAAAGTAAAAAGAGAAAAGAAGATCTAGGGAAGAATTTAAGAGAGGCATCAGGCATCATCACAGTAAACAAGCAGGAAGCCGGATATCGGATATCAACATCAAATACAATCAAGCAAGACAGATCAAATAAACTGCTATAAGCCCAACATATATTTCGTTTTTGTCATGAACTAGTAAGTTGCTAATAAACTTAAGAATGTAATTGACAGCATAAGCCATCCAAGCCCTTAAAAACAGATAGAATCCATGTAAGGGAGGGTTGTCTTTCTGAATATTCCAATCTTGTTAATACAAAAAAGGACATCAAAACCACAAGTTAAAAATGGAGGTTGACAATCTTGTAATTCAACGATCAGAGATCCAGAATAATCGAAAGCAGGCTGATTCTTCATAGAGAACCCAATTATTGTTAGTTGAGGCAACAACTGAGTTTCTTCAGGATCAGCAGGAAGATAAGGAGGGAAATGTGGGCAGCACGGAAGTTGTGACCTTTTGCGCCTACTTAAATCACAATATGGAACAGGCCCTTTGTGCTTTGCTCTTCTTTTTCTTTTGCTTTGGTGGTTGAAGAACAACTCTGATGGCTGCATCAAAAACTCCTTTTACATTCTGCCAACAAAGATAATATTATCTTTCAGTTGTAACGCTCTATAACTTTTATAAACATGCAAGGAAATATTAACTTCAAGAAATAAACCTCCTGTGTTTTCGAACTGCATTCAACATAAGCAGGTGCACCTATAAGCTTTGTTAGCTCCTCTCCCTTCAAGGAAAATCAATGCCAATAATGGTTAGGAGTACAAACAAAAACACCCACTTCTCAATCAGACTGCCGCAAGAAAAACTTTACCTGGGCAGTAGTAATGGGCACAGAACCAGGATGGTCTATAAAGAATTGCTTGTCATCCCGAAGATCTAACCCAAAAAAAATCAACGAAGTGAGAATAGATCACCAAAATCCACAGAGAATTGGGTCATTGGCAGAATATGTGACGAAGTCAACAATGTTTCTGTGGACTTGTCTGCGGTGTCACGACACATAGACGGTAATAAAATTTGATGTACTAAAAACATCCTAATCTTTCCCCATGACTTTTAGAAATTACCGAAGACAATGACCTGATTAGTATCCATAACCTTCCACACTGATGTGATTAATGAAAATTATCAAGACTGCTACTGCCTGATAGAAACTCTAATAGAGCCAAACTCCAATAGAATTTATTAAAAAATGACAGAAGCCAGCCAAGTCATCAAGCAATCAAGTAACCTTGTAAATAGTAGGTAATAAAATAAACACATATGTCACCACTAAACAGCACATCCAGAAGAACACCCAAATGAAGAAAGGAAGTTAAAAATGCAGAATCAACATTTAAAAGAAAAATGTACCAAGCTTCGTTCCAACGAGAATTATTGGGACACCAGGAGCATAATGTTTCAACTCCGGAATCCACTGCAAATGAAGCCATCTATGAATTCATTAGGATCATAGTAGTTTCACAGACAAATAAGAGGTTTGAACTGGAGAAGAGAAAAGGAAGTACTGAAGTTAGTCTGGTTAAATTCCCACCTTTTTAGAAACATTTTCATAACTGGCCTTGCTAATGAGAGAGAAAGCTAGTATGAAAACATCTGCCCCACGATAGCTTAAAGGTCTCAATCTGTTATAATCCTCTTGTCCTATTTCAAGTGATATCAAATCCAGAATCAAGGCAATGCCCACGATTGATAAAGTATCTTTAATCAGTATATAAGGACGAAGAATCCTAGGTTAAAATACCGGCAGTATCCCACAACCCCAGGTTGACAGTGCTGCCATTAACCACCACATTTGCACTGAAATTATCAAATACAGTTGGAACATAATCCTGTTGAACAAAGACAGTGCACAAGGGAGTAAACAAACAGAAGGCAAACAGTTCCAAGGATTACACGTGATGAATAAAAACGGGATCAGATCAGCCACAAATAACAAATAAGTGCACTAAGATATCAAAATTCAAATCCAGATAACTTATTGTCAAATCGGAAATCAAAAAGACCTTCCCCAGAAATTGCAATAACTAAAACGAACCATAGGCGTCCCTTAAAAATCTCATCAACTCTATACGACTGATGCATTCCAAGTCTGAGAATAATCATCAACATTTTATAATAATAATTGCCACTCTCTTGCCGTTTATATATTCTTTTCTATTGCTTGCTTAAATCACACAACATAGATGCCGTGGTCTGAATCAGTTTCCACTTTCCAGAAACTTGGGAAAGAAAACAAAACCTTTAAAAGGAAATATTAAGACAGCAGACAAAGACCAACAGTAACAAATCTAGCAAAATCACACAAACAGCACATCAATCGAAGTCAACATTCTCCATAAACAAACTTGAAACAGAAAAGAGAACTCATTGAAAATCAGAAATCGTAAATATTGG
The DNA here is from genome assembly GCA_025629805.1 of Erythroxylum baracoense. Taxonomy (NCBI): domain Eukaryota; kingdom Viridiplantae; phylum Streptophyta; class Magnoliopsida; order Malpighiales; family Erythroxylaceae; genus Erythroxylum; species Erythroxylum baracoense. The sequence continues at coordinate 23,493,356 of JAOTAY010000189.1, forward strand.
AAAAGAAGAGAATTAAAAAAGAATACACAGCCGAAATGGAAGAGAATAGTCAAACAAGAGAATTACCGTAGGGAAGGTGTTGCTAGTGTAAGAAATTAAGAGGCAGGTTTTACCAACGGCACCATCACCAACCGTGACGCACTTGATAAACCTCGAAGCGCTCATTTCTTTTCTTCTTTGTTGGTTTTCGATTTTATATATATAAATAAATACATATGTATATATATATCAATGAAAACCAAAAACCCACAAAAGAAATGAAGGTAAGACTAAAAAAGATGCAAACTTTAAAGCCTCAGATCTTCACCTGAGGACCACCCTCCTCCTGATCACCCACAACCCCACTACCAAAACTTCTTCTCCTTTTTTCACTTCCTCTCTTTCAATGCGCCGTCTGTAGAAAATATTAACAACGAATAAAAAAGGGAAAAGAGATGGAAAGTTTCAAAGACCCTAATAGCAGAAAACGAATAACATTCTCAAGAAACAGAAAAGATGAAGTTTTTGAGGCTGGGAAGGGAAAGAATTCGGCTGGGAAAGAACAATTAAGCAATAATAAGGACCTAGCTGAAATGGGCATGTGTGGGAATTAGAGTGAGTGAGAGAGAAAGAGAGAGGGATCCCAAAGAAGATGAATAGAGAGAGATAACCATTTTGGCAAATGGTGGCCGGGAAATTATGCCGTTGAAGCGTTCGTTGAGTGAACCAAATCCTTGCCAATAAATTCTCCTCCAATTCTTTTGCTCTCTTTCATTTATTTTTTCTATTTTTTTTAAAATTATAGAATCCCACTTTGCCTTTTCAAAGAATAACGTAAAATTCGGAAGATGGATCAAGAGCTCTCCTGCTCGTGGATATCGGATCCTCTTTTTATCTATTTTGGACAATTTCTCCTGTTTATAAGAAGCTAAGTTGGAGATTCTCTACTCCATCTTTTGATAGATGTTTGAAAACACTCGAAACTAACAGCTGTTTGCCAGACATGTACCTTCATGACACTATTCTCATTACTACAGTTTTGGTTTTCAAATTGATCCTCACATTTTGCTAAGCATATTATGTCTATGGGCGATATTGATGGTAAGTCCCAAAGAGTGTTACTCTTATTCATCCTAATAATTTTATGATTTATTTCGACACCGAGAGGAGATCAATTAAACTCCTTAAGTTGCATAGAAGAAAATGATTTCCTGCTTTGAACTGGGATTATATGACTCAAATAGCATTGTGAGTGCTATGTAGTCGTCTGGAAGTTTTATGATTCTACTGTGTTTCCAGTAAGGGTCAACGTTTTTTCTTAAATCCACTGACCTGTACATATGGAGTTACTCTTGTACATGACTAAATGTATGTGCTGACTGCTGACACTACACCATGCAACAAGTATTTGGTGATTATGAAAATGGCTCTCTATCTGGGCCATGATATAATTTCATGTCATACACTAGCTTAGCTCTGTAAATTGGAAGTTGTCTCTTGACTGCCATTGGAGGGAAGTGAAAAAAGGAAACAAACTCAACATTTTAGTCAGATTACATCATTATTTGGAATGGGTTTACACAGGACAAATCAACAGGTAATGAAAAAATCCAATGCTACTAATACCAGGATGTGTACATTATCATTATCAGATACAACATTAGCTTGTTGTTTAGGCGGGAAACCAAAACCTGCCAGAACAAGAATCAAGACTTGCAAAAAGTATGCAGTGTGTCGTCAAGTGCCTTTCTATCATAATCACCAGTGAATACACAACTACCCAAAGGACCTTTCAGAAGAATAAGCCTTAGTAACCCATCTGCTACCTTCTTATCAACCTGTCATAAGAGAAGTCGACACCCATTAAAGAGAATGTAAGATAAATTGGCCACGATTTTAAGAGGTGCAGATTTATGCCCTTACCGCCATCACAGTCTTGAACATTTCCACTGTCATAGTTTGTGGTGGAGCCGTGGGTAACTTAGCCTGTTGCAAAATGCTGTGGACTCTTCTCACAATTGAATCATCAATCCAACCAAGGCGGTATGACATGTCAACAGCCATGACCTGAACATTAACATGCATGTAAACCACCATAAACAAGATACAGAGGGATATCATGAAAGAGCAAAGACAATACTGTGCCAGCTGCAACAGCTTCTCCATGGAGCCACTGCCCATATCCAAACCCCGTTTCTATTGCCTGCAGCAACACAGGAGAAAAAGGAAAATAAAAATTATTGGTCAATAAATGACAAATCAGATGACAACAAAAGAGATATAGGTAATAACAGGCTTACAAAGGATGAATGTTCTCATATGTATAGAAGGACAACTAGATCTAACATGAATGACATTTAAGATACATGGTCTCAAAATGAACATATGACTAAAAATGTGGTGTCAAGATCACCAGATTGATGTCATATCCCGCTTCCAATATAATTAAATTCTGTATCGGTACAAGTAACCACAATTGATTCAATTGACCAAAGTACAAAACTTACATGTCCAAATGTATGCCCCAAATTCAATGTTGCTCTAAGTCCACTTTCCTTCTCATCCAAGGACACAACCTCAGCCTTGTTTTCACATGAGCGCTTTATAGCATAAGCAAGTGCACTTGGATCCCTGCAGCAGAAAGACCACAAGGGTGATCCAGGATCAACATTCTTTACAGTACAGAAATAGTACATCCATCCAAGTCTTACAATCAGAATTGGTTTCACACAAAAACATTAACACAGCCCAATGAACAGAAAATTGATATATTATAGTGTTAATCTATGGTGAATCAATTATAACAAGGGGATCAACAAAAATATGTTTGATAAATCCCTGCATTAAAAGGAAATAAAGGTAAACCATCTGGATTAATGAAGGCTTGGGATAAGATCGGAAACTTGAATTTCATTTTAAGTTGTTCTCTTGATGTATTCAAATCTCATGAGATGATTTATATTCCAACTTTTCAACTAAAGGCTCACTATATCAACTTGCTTGCCCTCAAAATCCTATCAAAGCTTGCTGATGGGATTATACCTTGCCAATAATCCTGGCATATGCTTCTCCTGCCACTCAAAAAACTTGGCATCTCTGATAAGTCCATATTTTATAACCTCTGCAAGCCCTGATGCCAATTCCCTATCTGGCAGTGTATTTAATGTGTCGGTATCAATCAATACACACTGAGGCTGGTAAAAAGCACCAATCAAGTTCTTCCCAAGGGTGTGGTTTATTCCAGTTTTGCCTCCAACGGAAGAATCCACCTAAATGGTAAACAGTTTACACAAATTAAGAGGATGGGATAAATGTAAACCAGTTGCAAGAATTAGAATAGCCAAAACACCTGTGCCATAACAGTAGTGGGAATCTGGATGAAATTAACACCACGGAGAAATGCAGAAGCAGCAAACCCACACATGTCACCAATCACACCACCTCCAAGGGCAACAAAAGTACTCCTCCTATCCAATCGTGACTCAATGGCCTTGTCAAAGACTTTCATGAGAGTTTCCTATCGCCAAAAGCACAGAAGAGATTTACCCCGAGTGCTGCTATGCATCAAACACTAATACAGCAAATTGAATTCCTACCAATACTTACCATATTCTTGTATTGCTCACCATCAGGGAGAATAACACTTTCAACTGAAACATTGGGATTCCCTCTTGTTAAGGCGTCAACAACTTTATCCAGGTAAAGTGGCGCCACTGTACTATTAGTGACCACAAGAACTCTCTTCCCATGTACATGCCTGTCATTACCAAACCGTTGATCCAGAAAGTTCAGAATATAAAGAACGGGTAACATGGAGGAAAAATATAAACACCCAAAGACAAGTTCTTTTCTAAACCCGACATGTAAATTCAAAGGTCCAATTTTCCCAGTTTGTCTTTTCCTTATCCTCTTCTTTCTCACAAATAAATTGCTCGATAATCAAACAAATGGCATCATGCTTTTCAATGTTCTATAGAGCTGTAATTTTGGTTGGTTTGAAAAAAAAAAAACATCGCCCCATTAAGTGCAAATTTCAAACTTTAACAACAATTAAGCCACACAATGTCTTCCGATGGCATTATCAAGCATATATTTGATCACAAAGATAAACTGACCCAAAAGAGAAAAGGAAAACGGGAAATCAAGTCAAAAAAATCGAAGTTTTATAGCGCACTAACAGCCACAGCACCTTTGCAATAGATCGGGTCGATCAAGGAGACCGGATCCAATGTATATAGGGTAGCTACGGTCACCCAAGTCAACATCAACAATAGTAGGCACTCTAGGACTTGCTTCACTAACAGATTGATCCATAACAGGAGCGCCCGCGCATATCCTTGACGACCTTATAACACCACCGCTAGAGACCGAAACGGCCACCCGATTCACACGCAGCGAAAAAGGGTTGGAGTTCTCGAACTTCAGAAAGAAACCCGGAAAAGCTTTTGGCTTCAAGGTAGAGGAACCGACGCTGGGGAGTGAAAGAGAGAAGCGGTTGGCTGTGGAAGCCATGGACTTGGCTTCGAGTAGATGATCGAGCAGGACAGGATAAAAGTAAAGTTTGAATAGAGAGTGAGCAGCATCTTTGCGAGCGTCAGGTTAAAAACGGTGGGTAGTAGTTGTGGTGGCGGGGTAGGTAGAGGAGAGGCGGTTGGTGATGGACATTGCTTGATCCGACCCGACTCTGTGTAGGGCTGGTTCATACACCGAGATTATTCATGTGGGCCACCCTTAGTCATCTGGATTTGCGGCAGGTCTTAGTCTGATGCATGTTCAGTTCAGGATGTTAACCTTTCTGGCTTAAGTGATTAGAGAGATACTTGGGACCAAAATTTGAAATATAAGAGCTTATGTTAGTGAATTTTGAAATAGAAACTTCCTTCCCTTAATTTTTATCAAAATTAATAAGACAAAAATGTATTCTTAACTTTAACATTTGCACTAAAATGTATGTTAAACCCTAATAATTTGAAATGTTAAAATCTTAAAACTCTTCAAATTTATTCCTAAATTGATAAAACCCCAATTCATTATATATTTTTTATTATCTATGTATATTTCACAATATTATATAAAACTCTTGTCGAGATTATGTCTCTATCATTTAAGCATAGATCAATGTTGATGTAGCACTCATTTTATTTTTTCTATTGTTCATTCATATCATACTGTAATATCCACTCTCTTTAGTTAAATTTAAATTATTATTAAACTAATTATCATTAATTTCTTATTAATCTTAATCAAGTCTGTTAATACTATTAATCACAACTAACCATGTTAAATCATAATAAATCTTTATTAATATCAATAAACTCTAATTTAACATTAACCCTAAATAAAATTAAATCTAATCTTAATGTATCCTAATTTAACTGATTTGATCTTAATTTTTAAATAACTTTAACATTCTCATTTTTTCAATCTAAAATTATTACTTGCAGAACCAATGCACCTAGATGCACCAGTATTGATTCCTTAAATACCACCATCACATAAACTACAACCTAAACCAAAATCAATTGATATTACTCCTTAAATGCTATAATCATATCCATCATCTAATTGTGCCAGTATTTGACTATTTGAAGATCCTCATAAATCAAGAAATTATGGATATGGTAAGGAAAATCATCACAAACCTCTCTTTTTCTTTTCCATTGGATTTTCTAGATTATGCATTTTTTGGATTATTATATGATGGTTTTGAAACTTCACACACACAAAAACACACATATAGTCAGGGAGAGGGAGAGAGAGGGAGAGAGAGAGAGAGAAATAGAATATAAAAATCTAAAGAGATAAACTAGAAACACATATGTCAATGCCAAAAAAGGGGATATTAAATGAATGAAATTGGGTTATAGATGAAATGTAATGAAATAGAGCCACTATGAGGTTTCCTATGAAATAAGGCATAGAACAAAGACACTGCAAAGAAATTCTAGGAGTTAAAAGGAAACTTCAAGCTCGTATTACTCATGGATTGAGAATAGGAATTGAACTTTATGAGATTTAATCTCCTATTGTTTCTTCGTATCTCAGTGGTAGAGTAGTCGATTGTTAACTGGTTAGTACCTATCACTAATACCTATATTTGTACCTAAAATGAAGCTTAAACTGTCACCTAAGGGCATGTTTGGTTGGATGTTAATTAATAGAATAGAAGGGGATGGAACGGAACGCTTTATAATAGAATGGAACGTAATATAGTGATACGTTGTTTGGGAAGGATGGAAGGGTTCATAATGTAATGTAATGAAATATTGTTTGGATGATGGATGTAATGGAATGGAATGTATGATAAATGACTGTTATACCCCTTATATTAAAATGATTATTGCAGAAAGTTTATTATTTTATTATTAATTATATAAAAATATTATTATTAATTATTTGATAAATTATATTATATTATATTATATTATATTCTATATGATTTATATTTAAAAATAATTTATTTATATAGAAATATATACAAACAATTAAAGAATAATTTTTTAT
>JAOTAY010000189.1:23503110-23518561 GCA_025629805.1 Erythroxylum baracoense
AACAAATACAAGCCACAATTATCAACAAAATCACTTTCACAATTCAATTATAAATTAATTATACCCAGAATGTCTATGAATGCATGTACAATTATTTTTATGTGCAAAAATTCGATATTCATAAATATGAGCATGAAAAAAATGCATTTCTAAGCTCTCATTAATCACTCATATTTACTATTCTAACCTCCCAAAGGTAACGGGATGTTACAATTATTATTTGATTATCATCAAAATTAATCATCATAAAGTCCTTTTGACTTAACAAAAGTGAGCTGAAATATTTTTTATGGAGTGTTTTACTGAACATACATTTGTATTTTGGCTATAACTTGATCTGTGAATATCCAAATTGGATGAATTTTAATTTATAGTAAATTAGAGACTTAGGGCTACATTTTTCATGAAGGAATCGAATTTGGAAGAAAATCACATTTAAAACTTGTTAATTTCTAGGCAATGCATTAGTGTCATAGTTTAGTAAGAAAAAAAATTTGGTTATCTTATTAATTGTGAAAGTTAAAATTTATAGTGTCTAATAGTTGTTGTACACTAATTTTATGACTTAGATAAAAAGTTAAAGACTGTGACACGTACCTTACAAAGATACCAATTAGGTGTGATAATACTAGGTTTATTTGTCTCACAAAGAATCCCATTCAATACTCTAAAACTAAGAACATATAAATTATCATTCATTAAAGATCATATGCAAAATCAAAATATTAAACCAGAATTTTTTATACATTACATAAATTAATTGATATATTTACTAAACAAATATGCAATGATATATTTTATATGATTCTAAGAGAAGTAGGCATGATTGATGGGAATTACTTTTGATAAGGATCTCCGTAGGTGCTTAAATTTGATATGAGTTTGGTAGAATTGTAGATAATTGTTTGTTTTTTATTTTTCTAAAAAGGTGGAAAGAAGATTAGTTACATTAGACTTTGGAGGAGTGATTAAATTTTAATTTTATCTTGATAATCTTTATACAAATTGATTTGTGTTTAAAATATATTAACTTGTATGTTTTTTTGTAATGTATGAATTTAAAGTGAGCAAACTATTTATATTATCTTGGAATAATAAATTGTATGTGTTTGATTTTACTATTATCTATCTAATATCACAAAATATTTTGCTATCATAAAAAATGGGGAGATTATTAAACCAAAATGATTTTAATTTTATATTTTCATAAAATGCTAATAATGAGTTTTTTATTAATGCAATCAATAGTGATCATGCACAAGTTAAAAATATTTCTCATGAAGTCGTCTGAGAAAAGTTGGAGTTCAACTCTTTCAAGTGAAGAAAAAAATTAAGATCAAGGAAGAAAAAGGCACCACAAAGTTAAAAATGAATATGTAATATCTATTGTACTTCTTACTTGGACAATTTAAAATTTTGATATTCATCATGCATAAACACATCATTATTTTAACATATTGCATGAGTGTTTTCAATCATCAAGAGGAACTAAAGTTTTGATTTCAAAGAAAAACTACTTGATCCTTAAAGCATACTTTGGAGAAGATTTGAAGAAGTTTTTAAATCAAATTTGTATTAATAAAATTATTTTAGAGCATTTAAAGATGTAAGAAACACTATTTTAGGTATATTTGTCGACCTATATAAGTTTGTGGTCAACCAACATAAGTTAAAGTTGTCAAAACTTATGTATCGAGAGTTTTTAACAACATTAGTTAATATATTAGTTGATTAATATGCCACAATGGTTGATAGATATTCTAATGGTTAGTATGTTGGGTGACCAAGACTAGCCATTAACAATAACTAGTTCTTATTTCTATCAGCTATGTTAACTTTCAAACCCTATAAATAGAAGATTGTTCATAGGTTTAGACTTGGAAATATATGCATCTTATATACACATTTTAAATAGTTTTTCAAAGTATTTTGAGCATTCATTATGACATTTTGAAGTGACTGAGCCTTTAAAGTTGTCAAAATGATCTAACAAGGTCTTTTAAGTTATAAATTCTTTTGTAAATGGAGTTAGTCTTCTAGAAAAATATTGTAAAAAGGGTTAATCTGTACTTGTACAAAATAAAATTATTATAAGAACTTTTCTTTTCACCTTGTTAAAAGAAGAGATAGTGAAAATTCTAAGTGTCTTAAAGAATAGACATAGGGAAGGTTGTTCGCCAACTTATTATAAATTTGATTGTCTTTCTTCTTCTTTATGCTCTTTAAATTATTAATTGATTGTGTTATTAAATTAATCTATTTTTAGTGTATATTAACTCTTAGTCAGTTACATTCATTAGATAAGAAATAGTCATTCATATTTAACAACACCCAATTCTCACCCTATTTTTAGTAGTTGAACAATATAGTATTAGTACCATTCAATATTGAATACAATTTTAAATAATTTTTTAAAATTATAAAAAGTCTCTTAATTTTATATAATTAAAATCTAATCTCATATTCAAAATTTATTATATTAATTCTAATTTTGTTAGCAGTTAATATTAAATAGTTAAATAATATTTATTTAATAATAAATTATATTATGAAAAATAAAATAAAATATTATATTATAATTAACATAAAAATATTTTAAAATTTGACTTAATAACTCTATTTATTAAAATTAATGTAAAAATTTCTAGACATAATAACTATTTTAAAAATATTTTTATATTTAAAATATTATTTAAACATTAAAATATATTTGAAATTATCATTCATTTTTTAAGCGGTTGATACTGATCGATACAAAAGATGTAATCTAAAATTTTTCAGTATAACCCAGTATAACACAGAAAATTTTAGTGTTGGTAGTATCTAGTACCTATACCGAATTCAATATGTGTACAAAAGGGTAAAATGAGGGAACTCATATTGATTAAATAATAGTTTGTGTATAATAACAATTTTATATTTTAGGATTGATTGAATAATAGTTTATTTTCAATAAATATATATTTTCATAAGTGATAATATTTAATATTAAAACTGTAAGATAAAATATATTTGACAATTTCCTAAAAATAAGATGTTTAAAATAATTTATTCATTATAATTACCTTTTTATAATGGAGATTTTTGTTAAATTGATTTATTTTATTCGATAGTTCTAACATTTTAAGGAAAGGATTATTCTAAAATGTTAGATTTATTAAAAGGAGATATGTAAATGTTTTGTATAGATTTATTAAAAGGATATATGTCCACTCAAATACCAAAATCATAGCAATGGGTGATTAAAGTTGTCCTAGTTCATCTCCTTAAATAAGGTGGTGTAGCAAAAACATGAAGAGGTCAAGTAACTATAGCATCAAAATAAATTTATGTTTATTGATCATATTCTAAATTGTTAATAGTTATACACCTCTTATATTCCCAAGGGTGTAAGATAGTTACTAGTAGTAGGCAGTCATTGAGTCGTGGAAAAGGTGGTGAATGCATGAAGAGAGGTTTATTGAAAAGAAAAGAGGCTAGAAAAATATCATATTTTTAATCTAGCTCTAAAATTAGAACCACAGTAGCATCTTTCTATTATCATGATTTCAATTAATTTATGATAATGTTCTATTAGCAAAATTGCTTATAAGTTCTCAGGAAATTGTCATAGTGGAAGCCTATATACATATTAGAAAAGCATATCAATGTAACTGTTGAAAAATGTCTCTTTTAAAGGTTCCATACAAATAGTCTAATTTTGTAATTATGTACCCTCATTAAGTAAATTTAAGTGGCAAGTAGTAACTATAATTGAAGTGATGTTTCAAGCAAACGTCCGAGTTTTGTACCGTACTGTCTTGTATGTGCCATACTAACTAGAACATGGTATTGAATGGAATAGTACTATATTAGGTTCTTACATTTCGATTGGTACTATGCAATACCAGTCGGTATGCAAAATATCATTTGAGTACCAATTAGATTTGAAATTTTTTGAAAATTGGAGGACTAATTTAAGAAAAAAAATCAAATAACCCTAACTTAAACCATAACACAATCACTCTCCAATCTCCCTTAACATTTTTCGTCACCTAGCATGCCTCTATTGCTCACTCTCTGCTCATTTGCAATCTACTATGCTCACTCATATCTACCTCAACCTCACTCTGTCACTACTGACTACACCATTTGTCTCTTAAATTTTAGCCAATCTTCTGCAGCTTGCATGACCCATTGCTAGCACCCCAACCCAGCCTCACATAAACCTCCACCTGTGTAGCTCGTTTACTTCCTTAGCCTTTGTCGTTTATCATTATCCTCTACCATCCCTGTTGCCGTAAGGTTGCCAAATGTCAATCATGTGGTGTGACTTGTGACTATTGTTTTGTTGAATACTCAAATGAGTGAATCTGTTGATTGTTGAAATACAAAGTTTTGTGTTATGTCTCACACTCTCAAGTCTCACCACGTCATGAAGTCAAGTATGGAGTGAATTTTTGTTTTTGGGATTTGAGGATTATCGATTATGGAGTGAATTATTGTTATTGTGGATCTTATTTAAAAACAATATTGTGTTATCTCTCTTGTAATTTTATCTGTGCTAATTAAATTAGTGAATAAAATATTATCTTAATAGAGAATGAAAGTTAGTGAAAAATAAAAATTAGTGAATGAAAAATTAAAATTCATAATAAAATCACAGTGAAGGATTAGTGAATGAAAGATTAAAATTATTTTGTGCATGAATTGAGTTATATATTGCCATGAAGTATTTGTCACAAAATGATTTATAAATTGAAATATGTAATCATACAAAATATTTATGGTTGAATTATTTCATCACATAAAATAGATTATATTTGTGAATTAATAGTTATATTATGTAATCATACAAAATGAGCTATAATTACAAGTCTATATTTAAGTTGTGTAATTACGTATAATGGGTTATAGTTATAAGTTTATGATTAAATTATGTAATCATACAAAATAGTTATAGTTGTTTTTATGGTTAAATTTTGTAATTATACAAAATGACTTATAACTATGACCTTATGGTTGAATTATGTAATCATACAAAATGAGTTATAGAATGAGTTTATGTTTGAGTTATATGATCATACAAAATGGGTTATAGTTATAAATTAATGGTTGAATTAGGTAATTGTATAAAATTGGTTAGAGTTGTGAATTTATAATTAAATTTTATAATCATACAAATTGAGTTACAGTTATAACTTTAGGATTGAATTGTTCTCACATAAAATGAGTTATAGTTATAAGTTTATGCAATAATATAGCATTAGAATTTCTTGGATATAATGGGCTTAAGCATTAATTTTTGTTAAGGAATCATTTATATAAGTTTATGAAGTTCAATTGCATGTTTATATCATATGATTGTTGAAAAATCATTGTTCCTCTATTTCTTTCTATTATTTTACAAATATTTATTTTGAAATGAAGTTATTAAGTTATAAGTTTATTTATTTTTACAAATAAATAGAAAGAGGTTCAAGTACTCCTAATAATTCAGTCGTTTTAGGAAGATTCGATGATTCAGCTTAGGCTTGCGCTTACACTAGATTGGTTACTAGAATGGAGAACCATACCATTTGCTTATATTATAACAAGCATTTGAAAGGTGGGGTAATCATAAGATTAAATAAGAATTTAGTTAGGATAAAAGGTAAGGTGGAGCCTTGTAAGAAAGTGAGTCATGACATGAAACAACAAGTGAAGACTTTGTTTGAAGAGTATTAATATGAGAAAGATAGCAGTCAAAGACTGAATAACAAAATTGGTAGTGAAAGTTCCTTTTGTCATGATCAGGATGATTGTGGGGATGTTAAAGGTGATAGTATTCCTACTCCACAAGAAGAGAATGTTACACCTAATTTTAGGAAAAGAAGAAGATAATTATCTAACTTATTTAGCATCATAAACAACTTTTAGATCCTAGCTTTCAATATGTAGTACCTTACAATCTAAATAAGTGACTCATAATGTAGACATGGGAATAGCTAAATGGTGGTATGATTTAGGTATAACATTTAATACTACTTGGTCTTATTATTACTAGCCTATGGTGATTGTTATTACCTTTTACAGTTCAGGATATAATTGATGATTATAAACGTCAACTTCTAAGCAACTCTATTTTTGAAATAAATAGTTATTTAGATGAAAGAAGAATGACTCGTGCTGCTTATGGGTGTCCAATCATATGTGATGGTTGGATAAATAGGAAATAAGAACCTATTATTAATTTTTTAGTTTATTTTGCAAAGGGGACAATATTTTTAAGTATATTAATGTATTTGGCCTTATTAGAAATGTTAATACTATGCTTTAGATATTTGATGAAGTTGTGAATGAAGTTAGGCCAAAAAATATTATTCAGTTTATTACTGACAATGGTTATGCTTATAATGCAACTAGTAGAAGATTGCAAAGCAGTTATAATTATTTTTATTGGACTCCTCATATTGCACATTGCATTAACCTTATGATGAAAATTATAGGACATAATAGATACTTTCATATCATTGATAAGTCTGCACATAAAGTAAAAAAAAAGTGACCCAGTTCATCTATAATTGTGCATAGGTTTTGAATTTAATGAGAAAGAATTTCAATAATAGTAAACATTATGTCGTCCTTCTTTAATAAGAATTGTGAGTAATTTCTTATCATTTTAGTTTTTTTCTAATGAAGAAGGAGTTAAGGAAAATGTTTTAAGTGATAAGTGAATTACATCTCATTATGTTAGGTCTAATGCTAGCTTAGAAGTCTCTAAAATTATAATTGAAGATTATTAATTTTGGTCCCAATATCAATTTGTTATCTAAGTTTATCAGCCTTTAGTAAGAGTACCTCGTCTAGTTGATAGTGATGAGAAAGCAACAATGAATTATTTTTATGACGTCATAGAGAGGTCAAAAGAAGCTCAAGGCCAATATGAAAAATAGGTCTTACACACCTTATCTTGCAGTCATAAATGAGATATTAGAAAGATAACTTTACTCTCTGTTGTTTGTAGTTAGGGCATTTTTAAATTTTAACGTCTATTTTAAAACAATTTTTACAAAGAAAACTAAAGTCAATAGGAAAATAATATTAACTATTATAATAATTGTTGCCCATAAGATGATGCAATATCTCATAAGCTCAAAAATGGAAATTTATAAGGATACTTCTAGTAATTTTGCGATGCTCATTGCTATTTATGAAATAGAAAAACTTAATATAAGTATATTTTTTTGACTTTAGTTACTTATTGGAAATTAATCATTATTTTATTTTGTTTATAATTTTACTTTTGTTGTCTTACAGTTGCTTGGGGGGCTCAATTTGAAAGTGATGTTCCAAAATTGTAAAAGTTTGCAATTTGAATTATGAGTCAATATGTGAGTATTGTTGAAAAATGATTCAAAATATCTTAATTTATTGAGGATAAATAAGTCTTTTCTTTTAGGTTTGAATGAGTCTTAATTTAGTTGTGTTTTGTTCCTAGTCTATAGGTCATTACCGAGTCCATGGGTAGTTTGTTGAGCATTTTGCTGAGTTTGTTGAATCTGTAAAGTGCCTATAAATAGCACTGTTTCTATTGAATAAGATGACTGGCAGTATTTTGTTTATTAGTTAGTATTTTGTTTATTAGTTACTCTGTTTTGTTTACTCTTTTATGTCTCTATTCTCTATTTTTTCCAACATTTCTGACTTTTTTTTACATTAGTTCTTAAATGTGTTATTGACATTATTATTTTAAATCATATATTCACTTTTTTTATAAATTATGCTCCTTAACACGATAAATTAATTTTTAAAAAGAAATTTATCAGTACTTAATTCACCTTCTCTCTTGAGCATTATTAGGTACTAATACATAATATGATTGTTATTGGATAATGATTATTATTTTTTATTTTATTAATTTACATATTATTTAAAATAACCGATATTGACTCTATTTCTTATAATTTTAAAGAAGTTGATGAAAAAATTGAAATAAAATAATTACAATTTATAAAATATGTAGAAAATATAAAACGCTTTTACTATGAATTTTTTAATTTTATTTGAACTTAAAGTTTATTTTAAATATAAATATATATTTTACTTGATATTTGATTTAATTTTTTATTAAAAATGTACGTCTTATATTTATTTACTAATTCAATATAAGTTCTTTTTCATAATAAAAAATCTAAAATTTAGTGAATTTTTAATTGTGATATAAATTTCGAAAATTGTTAACAAAATATTTAAATATTTATTTTTTTAAAATTTGTTATTATTATTATTATTATTTGCTAGCGATGCTTACGTAACGTATCAAGTTAGCTAGTATCTTGCAACGTGAATGATGCGTGGATTTTAGTTTCCACGTAGGACTCTTGTCATCTAGTAACGCTCTGCGATATATAAACTTGGTTGCAGCAGCTCCATTTTCCGACAACCAAAGGGGAAGCGTCGACTGGGCCTCAATGGAGAAAAAGAAGAATATTTGTTACAAGGAGAACATCAGATCCAGGAAAATGTCGAAACGTGAAATCTTGAGAGCATAGGTCATAGGTGATGAGGAACATAAGAATACACGAGCTGTTGAGAGGTGAATGTTTGTGTATGACTTCTAAGGTGTATTTTACAGATGATGGTTATAATTAGCAGCATTTAAAACTTATACTTGAAACAGTCAACAAAGAGAAAAAGAAGTAAAGGATTGTGAGCAAGGGAGGAATTTCTGAGATGGGTGGGTGAAGTGGCGCGTTAAAGAGTGAAAAAGAAGACAGTTTTCTGCTTTTTGGTAGGCTTCAACGAAACAGAGAGAGAGAGAGCAACAAACTTCAAAAATTGTTGGATGAGAGTTAGAAAGAGAGGGGGCACAGACAGTGTGCAATGAGAGAAAGAGAGAGGCAGAGAAACTCCACCTTCTCTACTGATTTAACTGATTGAGGAAAAGACGTCGTCTTTAATCACTTCGAAGCATAGTTGTGTTGTGCTTCATCTGTTTGCGTTCATCTAGTTTTCGGAGATTGACAAGCGCACATTCCTCACATCCAGACAACATCAAAGAGGAAGTTGACATAGTTACTTACGTTTTAACTTTGTGTTACTTAAGAAGTTGGTACCTAGTAACTCTGGAACCATTGATCGACGTAAAAATAAGTTATTGATGAACCTTGACAAATGTATGAGCTATTAACAACTTAAAAGGCCTAAGCCTAAGCCCCTTTTTTTATCTTTTCTTTGGGTGATTCAGCATGGAGTTATCAGCTTGGTACCTCACTACCTAAAGCTTAAATCTTCACTGTTCTTTTTGTTTTCTATGTACAGAACAAAGAAAGGAGATCTAAACACCAAATTGAGAGGAGTGCATTCAGTTATTTTGTGCATGTGAGAATTTTTGGGGGATAAGGCCATTCCTGGTCTTAACTTAGATCGATATCAACCCTCTCTGGATTGCCCCTCTCGGTCTGGTTGTTAACGAGTTCTATACCAAGCTGTCCCTTGTCTCCAGCACCAAATGCATATAGCTTCCCTGATTCTGTGAGCGCAAATGTATGCGCATTCCAGTAAATGGAGTTGGTGAGGCTGATCTGCACCACTCTCTCATTGACTTCCTTCAAAGATGTTACCAACTGCGGACTCAACACATTGGCATGTCTATTTCCCTGAGAAAAGAAGAAAAACGGTCATGGTTCCTTTCAGCAACTTGATCCTATCAACAAGCTTTCTCTGTTAACAAGGCAGATAGTCACAGACAAAAGTACTGACAGTATAACTTTAATCTGTAAAGACATAAACTTCGATGCATCTAGACGTCAGATACATCCCCTGCCATCATCATCATAGTGACAACTGTGTGTTTCCATGGTTACACAACAATCATAAAGTTTGTCAACTTTTTCTCAGAAATGCCAAAGTTCCACAGGAGAGAACACTGAGGTTGAGAACTCTTAAAGGATGGTAGTTGAAATCTCAGTAGAAGAATATTTAAATAACTCTTTAATTGGCATCGCGAAATAAGATATTTGAACTTAGGCCGAAGGCTGTTATATCTTCAGGCAATTTAAGAAAAACGTTAAAAGTGTAGATTTTTAAGCATGAAAGTAGGATTGTCAGACCTGTCCATCAGCAGCATCAGCAATAGCAGCAGCATTATGTCCAAGACTAGCAGACTCACCACAACCAAATGAATATACATCACCATCGTCAGAAACCACAAAGGTTGTGTAATCGCCTGTAGCAACATGAACAGCTTTCACATTACTCAATGCTTCCACCACCTTGGGAGTTGACTCACACTCCTCATTTCCATGACCCAAACATCCGTAACGGCCCCAACCCCAAGTGCACACTCGTCCATCACGGCCCACTACGGCAGCATGCCAGGCACCAGCAGCAACTACCACCGGCTGCAGATTCAGAATCTGAAATTGTTCAATCAATCGCGGATACTTCTCATCAGTTCTTGATCCATGTCCAAGCTTCCCACCCAGGCCACATCCAACAGAGTATACAGACCTACCAAAAATCAAAGGGAATAGCATCTAGTTAAATAACTTGACGGAGTTGGTGCATTGACACATCAATAAGGAAGTTTATGCGGTGGTACTTCCAAATAATGTATACCAAATACTTGCTAAAAGAATTAGAAACCAAAAAAGTTAAATAAAAATTACTTGCAACAAGTTCCAATTTACCATGATGACTTATCGAACATATGATTTTCGAAATCTAAACTGATTTAAAAGCTTATTTGGCATGTCTGAATTAAATGCAACAGCTGAAATAAATTTCGTTACTTTTTTCTTTTGAAGTTTTCCATTTTTCCACTTTAAACATCACCTTAAACTTTGTCTTAACTTTAACAGATGAAGTGACTCACATGCCACTTGGTTGACAAGCCAGGGCAAGAAGGTAGCAGTATCCAGCTGCAATTTGTACCACTGGTATATTTTCAAGTGCTCCCAAGAGAGGACGAGGTTCAACATCATTTGGCTCAGTCGAGTGACCAAGTTTGCCATCATTGCCCCAGGAAAAGGTATAAACCCTGCCTTCTCTGGATAAGACAGCAGTGAAGAAATTTCCTATTGCAGCTTGCACCACAAATATGTTTTTCAACGACTCAACCAAATGTGGAGTTGTAGCTAGCTTGGTTCCTTGAACTCCATACTCGGCCTCCCCAAAAGAATCCTTTCCAAAGGCATACACCTGTCCAGCATCACTAATCAGCATTGTCCTGCCAGGGCCAGCAGCTGCTTGTATAATTCGAATGCCCTGCAGTGATCTGCAACATAGTCAAGTTACATTAACTTCTTCTAGACAAGTATCGCTCTTTGTGTTTCCTGAAATGTCAATATCTGGTCTAAGTAGTGATCATAGAATTAGCAACCTGATTTGCCGAGGTCGCCATTCCTCTTCAGTAGAACCATGCCCAAGTTGCCCTGAGCTATTAGAGCCAAAAGAATAAACTACTCCTTTCAACGTCACAGCAATGCTATGACCAGGTCCTGCTATAGCCTGGGATTTCTCCCTCCTGCAACATGTTTCTCCAGCCAGCAAAAATCTGAGCACTAGTTTCCATGAGCCCCCACACCTTTCTTTCAAACCTTGACGTTCTTCTGGTGTCATTGGCCTGAAAATTGCCCTTTTCTGGCACATATCTAGAGCAGCAAGCTCCGATATGGACAATTCGAAGTCAGGGGGAAAGTTTGCAGGCTGTCTAAAGAAGGAACATGTTGCCTACAACATCGACATTCAAAATCAAATCAGCAGCACTATCAATTCTAAGAGTAAGAAAGAGTTCCATGATGAAATAGTAAAAGAAAAGGGAATTTGCCTCTAGTTTTGCAAGATCTTGCGGATCCATATTACAAGCAGTGAGGACGTGAAGGACAATCGATGGATTAGCAGCCAAAGGGAATTCCCCCGGGATCAAGTCCCCAAAACAATGGCGTTGATTTCGTTCAAAAGAAGGGACCGATGCAGAAATAATGGAAGTAATGGGCTGGTCGGTTATGTTATGGTACTGTAAGGTAGGCGTCCCACTAGTTGTGGCATCCATGGGCACTGACCAATGACTGCAATGCCCTGAATTGGCAGAGAAGAAGACCTAAATAGCTGAAAAGTCATGAAGAAAAGATAGCAAACTACCACATTTAGTCTCCTCAATGAAAAACACATCGACAAAGTCTAGACTTCAATGTTACACACCAATTCAATAGAGGAAGGAGAACTCCTTATCTGACAGTAAAGTTTGATGAAATAATATCTACCTAGACTATAAATAAGCAAAGTCCAACTTTTAAACCGACGGAGAGGAGACATCCTCATAAGAACGCCTTATCTGACCGGAAAAAAAGTGAATCCCAACTTGTTTAAAGGCTCTTAATACAAAACAAGTAAACTGTTTTAAACTGTATCGACTAGTACAAAAAAATAAAATCAACACTCACATAGGGAAAGATGGCTTGGATTGAGCAAGAAAAAAGCAGACAAGCTAAAGTGAGAACCGATCATTCAATAACATAGCTCGGTCAAGGGAATTCAGATCGTTTATGCAAATAAGATCGCAAAATGGCAAGAGAGCAGACCCACGGAACTTATAGACACAATCAGAAAAGGAAACTTTGAGCAAAAGAATACGAACCCCTTGGTGAGGATATTCCACACCCAAAAGAAACCCAGAAAGCAAAGAATTACGATATCAAAAAGAGATACTTCTCTTCACGTAAACTTGTCGTGGCACACGAAAACTCGTATTGACTCGATCAAAAAGAGAATTACACAAGCCAATCAACGTCCACGGCTCAAAATGCAGAAATAAGGGGTGGTTGCTTTTAATTCTCACTTTACTTAGCCAAAAAATCTTTTTGTATCAGGTTCTTCACAAACCCAGACAAGAAACACCATCAGACAACAAAATTCACAGGTACACTTGACCAACCTAACAAAAGGAAGCAAAGGAGAATCGATAGAAAAGCAGAACACCAAAAAAAGAGAAAAAAAACACATGCTTTAACAACTTTATCATCCGCACATTATGATCGTCACAGATCGTGACATAATGAGTAAGAAATGGAGATTACATATCAGTAAGGCCTCGGATTACTCAAAATCCATCTGCATATGTCAACAAACTAAGATAATTCTACGGTTCCTCGGCGGAAACACCGCAAAAATTGTATCAAGTTGATCACTTTTCTTGATCAAAAGACAAGACTCTATGCTATGGTCTGTGCAATTTACGCCTCACAGAGTAATAAAGAAAATAAGGGACCAAATGGGATTGCAAAGGGTATGCTAAGAAGAGAAGGGAATTGTGAAAGTTAAAGAAAAAACAGAAAAGATCGAATTTTTATATGCTGAAACAATAGTGAATGAACAAGCTTTAATGTCTATCAGGAAAAAGAAAACAAAAGAGGGAAGAGAGAGAATAATTGAGAGGGAGAGAGGCGTTGATGAGAGGTGTCTCTCTTCTTGTATATCTGTTACGTTTTACAAAGAGATGAGGTGTCTTCTTGGTGGTGACTGTCTACAATTTATACCAAGAAAAACCATGGTTACACGTCAGCTTTTCTCTCTCTAAAGTATAACCCCTCTCTTTCTCTCTCTACACTTTAACTACGGAAATTGACATTGGCCGTAACCTATGGTTTAACGTTAACTAAGGGCGGTAAATTGTTTTTCATATATTTTTTCCCTTCCTTTGGAAAGAAAAATGTTGTTTAGTGATTCCACATTGGAATTAGCAATATTATTATTATATGGGTATATCTCAATCCATTTGCAAAAGGCTCCACTAATAACAACTTTAGTTTTGAGGTGGATTAGTTATAAATCCCAAATTAGTCTAAAGATACTGTAAAATATTATGATGGGCATGGGATAGTAACTAATCTGATCTTAGTTAATTGTGATATCCTGTAGATTTGGTCCTCAAATATTCGGCTCGGATAAGAAACACTAATAAGACTACCTAAAAGCACTTGCCAAATTGCTATGGCAAAAGGTTCAAGAATTGCACACTTGTCTATCTAAGGGACAAGTGGGAGTAGTTCTACATACAACCTCTTAACCCGTTAGAGGTCATCGAGTCTATGTCAGATTAAGAGCAAAAGGTATGCAAATTCGATTCGCTTTATTTTGCTTAATGAAACTCCGTTCTTAACTATCACTTGCAACTAAAAGTTGAGTGATTCCCTTTACGCAACTACACACTATCCGGAATGAGTAAAAAAAAAAGTCATCAAAATTAGTATTAAATCGTCTTCTAAGCTTTGAAGTCAAGAATCCGATAGACAGATCATGTCAATGCAAGAAGTTTACAAGTTAATTACATGCAGCATTGAAAGCTATGCGTGTGAAGCAAGGAGAGCTAGCTCAGGTTTTGATTATGGAAGGTTCCTCAAAGTTCACAAAAATATATAAGGGGAGAGATACGTAACATCTTGGCCCTGCATCTTCTTATGGTTGCTTCATCTACACCTTTTGACAGAGAGTTTCATGTACGATGATAATTTGCAGACCCTAAACATCATACATATGGGTCACAGACGGCCAGTGGTAACCAGAGTATTTAACGTTGATTTATACTTCAAAGTCCTGATGCAACCATAACTCCAAGGCCTGGAATTTGTTGGAGAACATGCCATCAGGAGTTTTCTTTGTCTGCAGATTATTAAACTCTGTGTATATGGAACAGTCAGGGCAATCAGGAAAATGGCGTGGCTAGAATACAATACTAAATTGAACATGTTCGCACAAAAAGATTGACGACTACGTTACTGAGGACTTGGAAAAGTGTAAAACCACGTTGCTATTGGGAAATTAATGTTTTCAGTCAACCTTGTTATGGATGTGAAAAGTTGAAATTATGGTAAAATCCTGTGCTCTGTGGTCTGGCTTCTCTGATTGATTTAAAAATTGACAACGACACATGCTTGCTTGTATCCATTACGAACCAACCCTCTAGCTTTCCATAATTTGATTATTCACGGCCCTTTTCATTAAAGTAGTAGGACATTTTTTCCTGTAAAATGATAGTGGAGATTTCGCTTTAACCTACAAAGTGTATCCTTTGCAAGTTGGGGAAACTATGACACCTTTTGTAAGGGTTCAGTTTAGGTTCTTTGAAAAGAGAAGCAAAGGTATACTGTGGTCCTTGGAGCTTTACGTAACGTTTGGTTAGTGTCTTTAAGGGTGGAGACGGATGATAAAGACACAAAAGTTTTGTTCCCCAACTTATTTGGTTGCTGTCTCCACCCAATTTTGTCCTGACTCCAGAGACAGAAACATTAAATTCTTATGACTTCTATGATTGTGGCACGGAAATGAGGGGACGGAGACAGAAACTAAAGACGTTGGTGAAATGTCAAAAATACCCTTCCCTTAAAACCTAAAACAAAACACATCTCTCAATTCTATTAAGTAATAATAATAATTTAATTAATTATATTATAATTAATTAATTAATTATAATATTTAAATTAATGCATAA
>JAOTAY010000189.1:23528829-23543043 GCA_025629805.1 Erythroxylum baracoense
ATTATTATACAAAATTAATTTTCTTATTATTATTTTTATTATCATTATTATTCATTATTAATTTTCTTATTATTATTGTGATTATTAAATTCTTTATTATTATTATTAATTTTGTTCCTCTTCTTCTTCTATCATTATTTTTTATTTTTTATTTTTATTATACGAAATTAATTTCTTATTGTTATTGTTATTATTATTATTTATTAACTTTTTTACTAATACAAATCATTCGTTTTAAAATAATCAATGAATTACATATTTTCAATCATATTATACTGCAGGGGCATTTTCGTCATGGATACTGTTTTTATGTTTTGTGCACTGCAACCAAACACATTTCTGTCCTCGAGACGGAGACAGTTTCTTCTGTTCTGTTCATGACAACCAAATACTTCACTGTCTCCAATTTTTGTTATGTTCCGTCTTTAAATTTTTGTCTCGTTCCGTCTCTGCATATTAAAGACAGTAACCAAATGCAACGATAAATTACAAATAGACAAGCACCCTAAATGAGTTTCTTATGGGAAGTGAGAAAATTATAGTGTCTGGTTATAGTTGAGTAATTATGGTAGTCAAACAGAGATGCTAAAGCGCCAAAGAAGTCATATGAAGCGAAAAACAAAACCAAATCACATATTTCTACATAACGACTGCAACCAAATTTCAATTGAGAGTTTGTGGCAATTATAGGATAAAATTTCCACATCATTCTCCTTCCTCTCTTTTTCAATACATAGTTAATTTATCGAAATGGATCAAGTAGAACGAGTTTTACGCGGTGGTTGTTTGTTTTTATCGTCAATGGTATCCAGTTGCCAATATGATGTGACCATGTCAACTTTGTGTTTTAATGAAATCTATGATTGCGATCAAGAGGTCTACTAGCTTTAAATTAAAATCTACGATCATATTGGATCAATAATATCACTAGTTGAATATATGTTATTTATATCGAACAATATTTGTCTCAGATTTTCTTTTGTTAAAGTACTCAACATTAGCTTATCTTCGAGGAAAGGTTTTTTGTTTTTTTACTGTAACTCTATGTGTTGGCAAATCTTAGAAAGTTTAATCTTATATATTGGCATCAACTCATACTCATATTTCTAGCATTCAATATATAGCAAAAGATAAATCTTAGATTGATGAAACCTTAAATTTTTGTCAAGATTTCCTTCATGAATATTAATATAGCATATTTCGTTTTAGTTTTTAACGCCTAGCAATACCATAATAGTAGCTCAGGCATCAGTTCACTCAACTCTTTAATTTATAAATTAGTGTTAAATTCCCTAGCTTCAATCCCTTTATCAGAAATTGTCTCATTGTGATTGTCGCTTTCTTTGGCAATATTTGGCAATGTTACCTAAGTTAAATCTTTAGTTGGTTCCTCTACGTATGAAGAAGTAACGTGGATAGAAAGCCTAACACCATTGACTAGTCTAAAGATAATAAATAAAAGATATTATTTTTTGAATAAAGAAAGATAAAATAAAACTAGCAAAGAAAATAAATAATAAGAAAATTGATAAAAAAGAATAAAATCAAATAATTACGTTTTTATAAGTGCTTCCTTACTAGTACTTTTGACTTTGTAGTTTAGTTAACTTAGATTAGATATATTCTCTAGACTGGTAGGATTTTTTAGACATTAAAATTGTACTCTTTCTAACTACAATCATCTACTCTCTAGTTGGTTAACCCTTATGTCTATTGTCATTAACACCCCTTCCAATGTATTTTACTTTCTGAGAGCTTATAAAAGATTTTACCCTAATACTAGAAAAATCACCTAGTTCTCTCTCGAGCACCCCATTTAACTAACTTTAAGTCGTGGTCCACTAACAAGTAGATTTTTTCGAGTAGTCCAAAGGTGAATTAAGGTTAGATTTAAATCCCAGTATAAATAAATCATCATTGAGACCCAAAAAGGTAGATTATAAAAATATTTATCATATCATAAATTAAATCAAACTATATACAAAAATAATAACTGGAGTTTTCTTATTTAAACATAGAAAAGGTGTTTGGTCACAAAATATGCTTAAAATAATAAAATCAAAAGAAAAAAATAGAAAAGTCATGGTAGAAGTAAATCGAAATAAATTCCTGATTTACAATGATAGTTTGATCTATTGAGATGTCAAAAACAACCTTTCTACTAATTAGTAGTAAGGTTGCGTACTACTGAACCTCCCTAAACTCTGCATATTAGCGAGAAATTTATTGAATTGTTATTGTTGTTATTATTAATGTTGCTATAGCTTGATCTATTGAGATGATGTTTGGATATTGATTCGTTAGTAAAAATAGAATAAAATCAATCACCCAAAGGTTAGAGAATCCTTCTAACAGCTAACCCTAACTTTTAAAAAGAAAAAATACTTCTAAGTTGTACTTTCTTTAAAAGATAGCTAAACTCCCTAAAAGATTAAGGTTTCTACTTTTATATATGCTTTGTATTACCTCAACCATGGTTTAACTCACGAACGTGGCCCAAACGATAGGTTTCACTACTTATTCTGGGTGAAGGATATGGCCTCTAGCATAACTATGTCTTTGAATTATATATCTTTCTGTTTTCTTAAAATTGGTTCACAATATTTTGGAATAATCTTGTCTTTTAACCATATATCGTTTTGTTTCTTCTTCATCTTGCACATGGTCTCCTACATGACCTTGGCTTAGGTAATTTCATTCGCTATATTTGATCTATCTAGGGTACAAGATAAACATAAATATTGGGCACACCACATTCCTCTAAGACTTGCAAATTTGTAAATGAATTTGCGTTGAATTGTGTTCAACATTTGAATAATATCATCCCATGATTCAATTTGCACAATTACCTAAAATGAAATAATAAACTAAGTGAAACAGGTTAACCTAACATTAAAATCAAGCCAAATGATTAAAATATGTTCATATTTTATGCACATCAAATATTTCCATACTTAAACTTTTACTTGTCTTCATAATAGTTAATTCGATCACTCTTAAATTAAAAAGGTAACAATTTTAGGATAGAATTAAATAAATCAATAGGACCAATCAAGACTATCAATCATTCATTCAATTGAATTGTTCATTAACTAGTCAAGCATTTATATACTTGTAGTAAATCATAAATCAATTCAATTTAACCCCAACAATCTTTAAAAATAAACATAATTTACAAAACTAAACCAAATATAAAAAGTAGACATACATAAGCAAGATGTTTAGACTTTCAGCACTAAATTTTGAATTTATATAGGAGCATTTAGAGGCTTATTTGAAAAATAACATAACCGTTTTATGTGAAAGCAAACACCTTATTATCAATGCTTCTAAGTACTTAGGTCACTATTTCAAATAACTACTAGTACCACTCTTTAACTTTAACCTTTTCACTTGGGTTAAAGCCAATATAATGAATTGATTTATGCTTACTTATTCATGTATGTTTGTTCATATTTGTTTATTTATTCAGAAAGATACTAAAATGCTTAGAAAGAATTCACTTCTAACTTAAAGACAGACCTAGATTATGTAAAAATATATACTAAGTATCAGTTTCATGATTATTGGAGAAAACTAGAAATAAATTAGTTATTAAAGCTTATAACTATTGGCCTAAACTAATTGAATCTCAAATCAACCTAACTTATTGTGTGTCATCTTCTTTTATTGACAATTTTTTAGAATTATTCTATTTTAAACTAATTGTAATAAAACTGATAAATAAAATAGGGTTCTGTATAGTCGATTCTCTCCCCATATTGGAGTTATAGATTATTCTCAATATACAAAATATAAAGAATTAAAATAAAAATTAAGGACAATAAAAAGAAAGTGAGGAAACAAAAAGGTGATACAAACTTCTCTAGCATCTGTTTATCATCTATTATCTAATGTACTTTTTATTTTCATAAAAACTATCTATACTTTACAAACAAACAACAAACAAAAACATAAGAATAATAAAACATAAAAGGAATTTAACACTAAAATAAATTAGAATAGAGTGAACATAAATGAAGTAGCATAACTAAAATAAGAATGTAGTTAAGGATTACAAAATGAAGAACAAAATTCTTAAAATATATGAAGCTTAAAGGTAAGAAAAGTAAATAAGAGCTTAATCATCAGTAAGTTAGTCCTCATCATCATTGTTCTCCTCTGATGTTGTCAAAGAATATAGAGATAGCTCAAAGTATCTCACATGCTTGAAGTAAGTGGTTAATTACTGCTCCATTTTTCTTAATTACCTTTATAACTCATTCAAAATATAGTTCTAATTATGTAGCTCAATCTTTATACGGGGAATAATCATATCAATACTTTCCCACATTAGTTGTTATGGGGAAGGATTGTTGTCTCTAAGCTCCCCCATCATCTCTTCCAATTAAGGTGTATTAGCTGTTTATGGAACTTTAGTTATTGGCTTAAGTCTCACTCTCTGTGATGCATCTCTTTTGTCCATATCCCTTTCTATCCACTAAAACATAAATGATACTAACCTTCCAAACTAACCTTCCCAACTAATCCTATAAACCTCATCATTTTAAGGTCGAAAACACCTATCCAACATTCAATAGTTAAGTCTAAAAGAGAATCAAAATGACCTAGTTTTTTTCCAATTTAGTCAATAAGACAATAACCTAGGTGACACTATTTTTTTTAAACTATGTACCATAAATAAGTCAAATTCCTATGTATGACTACTCATCTACTCTCTTTTATCCCTGAAATGAGTAAGTTAGCATCTTGTGTACGTATCTATAGGCAAAAAGGTAATTTACGTGCTTTTAGTTGTCAACTAACTGTAGTTAGATATGCTAATGGATATGGTTCTCAAAATTTCTTTGGTTTCCTTTATACATCTCATTAGAAAAATCCATTATAAAGTTTTAAAAGTCTTTTATTTTAACTTGTTCAAGTGGGCAAAGCTTGCATCTATCTGCAAATCCATTGAAAGTCAAAATCTTTTAACTCCTTTTAACATAAAAAGTATATTGTATCCTTCTTATCATTCTTAGTGTGCCTATTTACTTTCTATGTAGTTAATATTTTTAAAATGATTTCTCGTTAGGTATTATCAGTAAACTAAAAGTATCAGTAAACTAAAAGGTTAAATTTTGCCATTCATTATCTACATAACTCCTCAATTCATCTGCCAACTTCACACTTTTCAAACTATTCCAATCTATGCTTCTATTGTCATCAAAGGTTGAGTTTCAAGTAATTATACTTTTTAAGAAGGTCATTGTTGAAGAATATAAGCACAAGCTATTCATTATGGGATGAATCCCTAGCTTGTGTGCATACCTTACTAGTGGAGACACCTCGAACTGCTCATGTCTTCCTTCTTTTACTTATAGATAGTTCAGAATATATGGTTATATATATAGGCAGGTTCAAAAAAAATGAAACTAGGTGAAGAATTAATTAAGAATGTAACAATTCCTAAAAGATGAAAATTTGAGCCCTGACTTTTTAAATATAGATTTATAGGAGAAAAAAATGTTAAAATCTTAGTAAAAATTAGAGGAGTAATATAAAAATGCACTGGGAATTACTAGAAGACTCAAATTTGGGTAATGAGTATTTAGAAAAAATGAGAGAATTAAAGAGAAAAGTAGAGAGAATGTTGAAAGTAGGGATTTGATAAAACCCAGGTTTTCAAACTTTTAACAAGATAGTTTGTAGCATAATTGTAACATAGATTTTGGATAGTTTTGGGTTTAAAAAAATTAGGGACATAATCTAGGACATATATTTGGCCCAAATTATAGAACTTTTTAAAAGATGTTTTATAAATCCACAAACAAAGGGCACAAATGTTTCCCCAACCATAGATCCTTTTACATATAACTCCTAAAAGTATAACCTGAGGCATAAACGTGTTCCAAAATTGTAAATTTTTCTATCTTCAACTTGTTAAAGACACGACTTAGGGCATAGGCGTGTTCCCAAGCCATGGATCCTTCTATTTCTTTTGGTATGTAGATATGGTCTAGGACACTGGTGTATCTCAGTCATGGATCGTTCTAAAAAAACAGAAACTAACATGTTTAGGATACAAGCTATTTTCAAGTCATGCTCAACAAAATAATTTAATACATATCTAATTTAAACCTTTTTATTAGCCTATTTCTTGGATTGTACATCTTCAATATTCTTTGAAGTTCTTCATTAAACTCATATGTGTTTTTCCTTGTATTCTTAACTACAAAAACATAAAATAAGTACAAAATGCCAAACGTAATTAACTAAAGCACAAAATAAACTTATTCATTAGTCTAATAAAAAATATAAATCAAATGCTCAATAAAAAGCTAAATTATCGGTCTATACTACTACAATTAAATATAAATAAAGTTAAAAGAAAATTAAACGGTGGTTGGCTTGCCTCCTAACAACCATTTATTTACGAGTTTTCTAATTAAACTCTTTTTTAAAACTCAAATATTTATTGGATTAATATAAGTGCTCCATTTTTCATCATCATAAAATGTGGCATATAGAGGATCATTATCTTTCCTTTAGATCTTCTTCTTTACTTCTTTTGACCCTTTAACTTCTTGTCTCGAGTCTTTAATAAACATAAATAGAATATCATCATTTAGGAACACATGTTCTTAATTTCTAAACCTAATTATCCTTCTATGACATTACTTATTTACACCAATTATAGTTCGGAAGGATCTATTTAGGATAGGAGACTTTTTCTCTTCCTCATCAATATCTACAATATAAAAATATATTGAGAATATAAACCTATCTATTTTCACTATCACAATTTTCTTAACATCTCTATAATTTTTTATTAAACTATCTGCAAGATACATCACTCTCTTAGTGGCTTTCAATTCACCTAATCTCACTATTTTTAGCATAACATAAGACATTACATTAATACTTATCCTTAAATATGTTAATGCCTTATTAATATAAATACCACTAGTTATGCATGAAATGTTAAAACTCTTTGGGTCACCTAACTTTGATATTATGATATCTTGAAGGACTTTAATATTGCATTATTTGATTTTGACTTAATAATTTTATTGTCAATTCCATCCTCTTATGGTTCTTCTTTCTACTTTGTACTCCTCTTCAATACTAGTCTTTTACTTGTTAACTATCTGAAATAATAATTCTTGGTTTTTGCTCCCTCAATGGTGTTTATATCTTACTTTCTTATTCATTTTTTTGTGTTGGTCAACTCCTCACCCTTTAAGGATTTACTCCCTCAATAGTGTTTATATCTTACTTTCTTATTCCTTTTCGGTGTTGATCAACTCCTCACCCTTTAGGGTAACCTCCATCATATTTTTCCTAGGGATGGGTACTATATCACTAGGAAAGGCGTCTTATGATCTCTTTGTTATTGCCTTAGTCAGTTAACCTATTTGAACTTCAAGATTTTTTAATTGAATCTTTATGATTCTATAATCATGACATAGTTGCCTATATGAAATTCCTAATCATATCTTCCACATTAACTGCTTCTCTTTATATATAGGAACCTGCTTGTGGTTATCTTAAAGCTTACAGATTACTCTAAGAGAAATTTGGATGATTTCTTCATCCCACATTGTGTGTTATTATAGGGTTGACCTACCTCTAAAAGCTTCCCATAAATTTAACTTGCTTTACTAATTTTTCATTAGAAAGTAACTTTTCCATAAGACTCTCCTAAGTGGTAATTGATCCAACTAATAATGCTTTCAATGACTACTTTATTTAATCCCTCACTGTGAATAAAAATAGCCTTAGCCTAATGGCGTCTTCAATTGCCCAATTAATCTTGAATGTCTAAAATAATTTAAGTAGTTGGCAATGTTTACATTAGGATCTTCACCAAGTAATCTATCAAATTGTATTATAGAATCTATTAAAGCATCTAGATTGCATTGAGCTTAATTTCATAATAGCGAGCATTTATATCTCCAGCCTTACAATTATTACTTATGTTCTATAAGAGATAGTCTACATACTCTATTATTATTCTCCTTTCTTCTTCCATATTTTCAGGTTGTAACTTTGATGTATCTCTAAGTTTTTGCTTAGTCTATTCTCTTTGATTATGACGTAAGGTTCTATCAAGTTCTAGATCTTCTGCAAGAAATATGAATTGTTGGATTTTTTATACACCATAATTGCTTTCCTAAAACAGAGTAAATAAAACAAAACAATCATATAATAAAAAATACAAAAAATTAACCAAAACAAAATAAAATATGAAATAGTTATACAAAACTAAAAAATAGCTAATATGTTTCCTAAAATCAATTGTTCATTAGCAATGCCCCAAAACTTGATGAGTCTACTATATTTGATATCTATACATATATGTGTGTGCGTGTGCGTGCACGTATATATGCATGTATATATGTTTGTGAGTATGTATGCATTTGTGCATGTGAGTGTGTGAGTTTTTGTGTTTTTGTGTGTATGCGTGCGCGTGCGTGCTTGTATGTGCATATGTGTGTGTATGGGTATATTCAGTTATATAGATAGAAAGCCATTAGTGAGAAAATCCTCCTGTTTCTCTCTCTCCCACTTTAACCTCCTGCTATAGCTCCTTTGGTCTTCCCCTTGCCTTCTTAATCTAGGTTCTTTAGGTCTTCTTTCTAAGTCTAGCCTAGTTTCTTTAAGCACTTCTTTTTGCTACCCACTGCTAGGTACTTTTCTTGTCTCAATTCTTATGCTCCTCAACTAAAGTCTTTCCCATCTAATTCCTTCTCCTTCCATCTGTTCTTCCCTTTTTCCTTTCTCTTACTCCAACGATTTCTCCCTCCCTCAAAGCTCCCTCTCTCTTTTGGCTCTATTTGTATGAAAAAGCTAGGGCTATTTTTGTCTTTGATCATCCTTCCCACCCCTTTCTTACCACTTAAGGTAACTATAATTTGAAACATTTAATTTTGTGTTCCTTAACATTTTCCCTAAACTCCCTACTCTCTGCCTAACGTCCCCATTGTCTCTTTTGCTTGCCCTTGTCCCCTAAACCTCCAAAGAAGAGAAAACTATTCTCACTTCTCCTACCCCCTCCGTCCCTCGCCATCCCTTTTAAGCATAATCATCCCTCTAAACTTGTAGATCCTAAGGCTCCTCGTAATTCGAAGTTGAATTGGAAACAAGTGATTGGGGAATCCTTAAGTTCCAAATTTCATTACTGCCCTGTTAATCCTCTAACTCACTTATGGTGGCACCTCCTTTGGAAATTTTTTAAAAGGTAGCCAAATGAAGGTCCAATTCTCTTATAGGTTACTTCCATTCTAATAGACTATCATTTTTAACTGCTAAAACTTGGGGAAATCTAGACGATTGACTGAGGTTCTCTTTAGTGAAGAGGACATGTTTTTATTTAAATTCTCCTCTAATGTAGTATAGTTAGTATTATATCAAATTATGAGAAATGTTTTCATACATTGGCATTATGAGATTATATTATTTTATTAGAAATAAATATCTTATTAAAGAAAGATATCTTTTAGAAGAAAAGGATAATTATACGCAAAATTGCCCAAAATATTAGAGGATAATCAAAATAAAATAAAAAAGTTAATTTGTCGATTGATTATCAATTTTAAAAGTACATCTTCTTACTATATTTACATTAAAAAAGATTTATTAGACAAAATTGAGGATTAATGAAAATGAATAATTTATGGTTATCGTAAGTGTTAAGAGAAAATGCAATAGTATTAAAAATTCCAATAAATCAATAAATTTAAACCGAATTAGTTAATTCAACAAAATAATTATTTAAATAGAATTTTCTTTTAAATTCATAAGTATGACTATAATGATTATTGAATCAAAATTTTATAAGTCATAAAATTTGAAATTTATATAAATAAAGAATAAAATATTAAAAGTGGATGTAATCAAATTATTATAATAGTAAAACCTTTTGTAATTTATAAATAAAGAATAAAATATTAAGTGTGGGTGTAATGTAAATTTATCAAAATAGTTAATTGTAAATCTTGCCCAATTTCAATTTCGTTCTTCATCTATAAAGCATGTATAATCATAATTATCATCACCCAGTCTGAAAACTCACAACAAAGTGAAGTCTGGAGAGGTTTGATAGTACGCAACTTTATCCCTACATAATAGAGATGTTGTTTTCGGTAGACCCACATGTGAGTGTGATAATAAAAAAATGATGTAAATTATAAGAGTAAATATGAAAACTAATATGCTAAAAGAGTCTGTAAATAAAATTTAAAAAATAAATAAATAAAATAAAACTAAATAAAATATCTTATATAGCGTCCATATCTGCTAATAAATAATTAAAAACCTAAGTTTGGTTAAGTATTTTTTTTATAAAAAAAATCACTACCAGTCACTGAAATTTTACCATCCAGCAAACTTCCTGGATCCATCGGTTTTTGCAGGCCCAATTTCTAGTGAAGTTCATATATGGTGAGCTACAATGGTAGAACTCATCTTTAGTTTACGTATCTTTAGGAGGTTGTTTTCTTCAGTTTTTACTTCTAACGATTTTTGGCTAGACATAGATATCCTAAATGCATAAAATACTCCTCTAAATGTTAAAGAAGATGCCATAGCAAAGCTTCTTCTTTTTTTTCTTCTACTCGAATAAACAGAAAGCCAATAACTAGTGAATCCCAGTTTCATTCCATGTTATTCTCATTCGTACCAGATTAGATAACATCTGCTATAGGTATCAGAAAGACAAAACTCTCGTACGAAAACAGAAAAGTTCAAAATTTACAAACTTAAAACACTTCGTGGGGACAAAACCAACAAAATATGGAAATGAATCGAAGTTCAAAAGCAGGTAGCCATGTCGTACTCTTTGAGTGTTCTATACTGAATGATTCCTTTGTACAGCATTTGCCTGTTGACTGGCATGCTCTCTAGCAAGTCTCCACCATTAATGCTCTGAAGCTCTGTAGCATCCTCGAGATTTGATACTTGATCGCTTTTGATTGTCCCATTCCTCCTCATCAAGCGTCTATTCCTATACTCTTCGTTGTTCGATGACGGCTCCATCACGTCCTCTGCAAATCTCACCCTCTTCTTTGATTGACATCTCATTTTCGGTCCTGTGTCAAACACACAAAATTTAAGCAGATACCACGTAAAATTTCCGATACCAACTTCCTCAAATGAATGAAAGATCAGAAAACACCACCGAATTCAAATTCAATCTTCCTCATGAAATCGGAGAGGAGACGTTTGTGGACTTGGGAAGCAATGAGAACCACGCTTCCTGAAACTGCAAAAGCAGCCATGAAACCAAGCCCCATTGAATCAGACATGTTTACCGTACTTTATCTTTGACTTGTACCCAACACTAGAAACACCATCACCTCCGGGAGAAGACACAGAAACATCAACCTCTGACTACAATGAGAGGAAGAATTTGTTATTGTCGTGTGAAAACGAACAAAATTCAAGAGTGAGTTAACAAATGAAGAGACTATTGACCTGTAACAAAATATAGTAACGTGAAGCTCACCTTATATTGTGATTGGCTAAAGATGTATGTTATCTATTCTTTTTATACAATAATAATTGATAATTAATCGGACAAACAAAACAAAAAAAGTGAAACCCACTTCTTGTTATTTTCGGACATGTTAAACAAAACTTGTGGGCTATTAACTGGTAACTCCCATTTTAGCTTTAAAACAAAATTTGTGACCTTTGGTTTTCTGTAAAGTTCTCATAATAGAGTATTGATAAATGGTGTTGATATAAGAAGCAAAATCCTAAAATGAGTACAATGTTTAAATCTATCTGATTATTGGTTTATTATCTATATTCTTAATTTAACTTTGTTTCCAAAATTTGAAGTACGTTTTTCAAAGATAAAATCCTGAGTCTCCGATGTCATTGAAACCAACCTTGAATGTGTAAATATGGTTACGGAGATTTAACTTGGAAATAATTCACAAGTAGTTCATATATTGTTTGCTTAGAGAATAATTTGTCAAATTAAGGATAAATATGTATAAACCAAGGCCTATAATTGCTTGTATTTGAGGTGTTAAAGACTCATATCACAGGCAAATGAATAGATGATGATAACGATAAATTAACCGCATCGGCTTCGGTGGTTTCAACCTTCAACTACCAACGCAGATAAAGATCAAACCAGAACGCCGACAGGTAGAAGGTTTTCACAGGAGCTGATAAGATCTGGTCAACAAGGGAAGATCAAATCATAAGCTGCCACGTTTCAAGTTTTGGTCCCTTGGTTCACTTGATTGAAAATGAACGGCAGATCCTCAAGTCTTTGAGTCTCCACTGCATTTGACCAATTAAAGTCTCTGATACCACAAAAAATTTGGAAGCTAACTAGTAATAACCATCATCTCCAACTCCAAGAGGTTGGAATTTGGTAATTAAGTAAATAAAACACTTCAGATCATATCGTTTATTTAAATTCAATATTCAACCCTATGAATAAACTCTAAGTAAGAAATAGAGAGGCAGCTGAGGATAAAGGACTAAAATGCTTTTAACTAATGTGCTTCTTTTTCTTCATTGAATTGCTTTTACTACAAAGAAACAGTGTTACATCCTCAAAACACACCGACAAAACATAACCATTAAACCAAGTTACAGGACATACCCGCAAGTTGAGTTCAACCCATTACAAAATCAAAAAACATGATGAGCATTTATGAATCTGAATCCCCCACAGAGAAAAAGAGACAAGAAAACTGTGATTCCAAATCCAATCCATGACAAACATATGTATATTGAAAGACATCAGGACGTGAAGTAGAAGACGGGGTGGAGGAAGAAGTGAAGGAGCTTGAAGCAAGCACAAGAGAAGGAGAGGAACAGCACACCGTAAACGATCCTCAGACCCATTTTTGAAAGGGGAGAGAGAGTGCGTGATCTTGATTTGGAAATTGGAAATTTGAAAGTGAAAGAGAGGGTAAAGTGGATAAGGGCATTTAATTTTGTGTTTCTTCGAAATGAATGTGAGTTGTGACGTGGATCGGCTTATTGGAGACCACATGTATGTATTAAATTAAATAAAACATTTTGATCTCATAAATTCTACTTTACCTTTATATCAGTGGAGGAGTTCCTTTGCTTGTCTTGTCAACTTCCTTTCCCTTCGCCAAAACACTCGAAGAGTCTTCTGTTCCCTGTGCCCACATTCGTTGCAACAAATTTGATAACTGAGGAAAAAAGGAATAGAATTCGGGACCTGATCCCTACAGAGTTGGTAGTTATGTTGCGTGCAGACTGCAGAGCTCGTCTTTATATTATTCTTATTTAAATTTTCCCTAATCTTTAAATGATAATTAAAATTTTAAAATAAGCTAATTGACGGCAGATCAAGAGGTCACGGCTTGTTCCCGTTAGTTTGTTCTTATTCTGTTTTATAAATATCTATCCATTCAATAAATAAACTCACACTAAATAGACTATAGATGTAGATAACAGATTAATTGGTATGACCTGAAACCAATGTTTTAAAAATCGGGACATCAAACCGCTCGAAGGAAAGGTTTAAGGTTTGACGGTTTAACCGGCAGTGAACCGCTATAAAACCGGTATATAATAAATAAGAAGTAAAACTTAATAAAATCATTTGGTGTGATTTAATGTCTTAGCTCCTAATTGACTTTTTGAATATTGTATTTGAAATTTTACTATTTCAAAATTTTATGATAATATTATTTTTTGAGTGAACTAATAATAATATTAGCAATTCTTGAGATAATCTTTCTTCAAATTCAACGTAGAATACGCTATAAACAACTATAGAGCCAATAAAACAAAGAAGTGAAAGAACTAGTCATTATTATGCATCACCCTTTGTTCGCATCTTATTACATTAAGAGACATCCTATTTAATGAAAGAACGGCTCATGATTATGCATAAACTCAAAAAGATGCATATTTTTCTTTGCCTGATTTCTACTATATACTGTATACATACACTGTGGAACGAAGAATACACCATCATTAACAAGGTGATTATGAACAAAGTACATTAAACTCATTTATGCAAGAAAGTCACCTACCCTACTGACTAACTACTTTCGACTTTTAGTAATGTCATGCGATTATGATCTACTCACATTCTTTCTTATCAATATGCAACATGTCCATGTCCATATCATTAAAGTCTCAACTCAACACTCAGAATAATCACCCATCAAAAGCCTTGAAATTTATTGACTATAGATAATAAAACTGATAACATATTGCAAACAT
>JAOTAY010000189.1:23560344-23576556 GCA_025629805.1 Erythroxylum baracoense
GGCATAAACATTGCCAGCAGTAATTGGTACCCGGAAAAGAAAACCATCTAAGCTAGTTTGCAATTACTATCTGATCCATAGGAACAACTCTCTCATCCACCCAGAACACATGCCACTTCTATCGAATCAACATATGACGGTTCCACAAATTTCCATTAAGACTTGATGAGAGAGCCACCATACGGAACAACAGTGAAAGACCCTTTCTCTTTCACAAACTTACTAGACAAATCGGCGATGTATCCTGCCAACAACAGAGCGAGATCCTCCTCCGATTCAAACACCTCCACCTTCTTCTCTGCCGTCGACAACCCAGCCATCAATGACAAGTTCCCCTTCCTTCCACGCTCAAACCGCTTCACATTTATCTTTCCGGAGGCGACAGGGTAATTGGGTCGGATCAAGGTAGCACCATACGGTCTACCAAACTTTGGAGAAATTGACGAAGAGAAGTGTTACCGTTGTGTTTGTGTGAGAGAAGAGCTAAAATCTTTTCCCATACAGTTGGTTAGAGATGGGGAAGACAAGATCTCATGACGGTGGATGGGGAAGACGAGATCAGATGATGGTGGAGTAGGCGGTGGAGATGAAGAGAGCCTAGAAGATTCGTTTAAATGAACGAGAAGCAGCCTCAGCCTAATATTTGCTGCGTTCAAAACCGGTTGGACCGGTTTGATTAAAACCTGCCTGTTCTCTAACAAACGGGCCGGTTTTAATTTTGAAAGGTTTTTTATAAAAACCGAACCGGACCATTGATCGTTTCAGACATTTTTCGGTCGGACCGGTCGGTCCGGTCTGATTTTTAAAACATTGCTTATTATTGCATATGATCATTTAATATTTTTGTAGTATTCTTACTCAAGTGTGAGAACTAGACATTACAAGAATTATGAGGCGTTCGAGAACAAAGTTTTATTAGTCAACGATTACAAGGGAATGATAAGCCTCACTTAAGCGGAACTAAGCGAGATTGTCGTACAAGAAAGTAGGCGTAAATTACGCTATAAGTTTCATGTCTGGGTAGACCTTGGAATAACTAGTATTAGAGTTAAGATATCGATATGACGGGAGGTAGCAATTTGTTAGAGCGTGTCAATAGAGTAGAGACACTCATAAGGCCAATTCTTTGAAGGGAGAAATATGACACTTCTTACTCATCTCGGTTTGAGATTTTGGAGATACAGATCCAATAGTTATAGCATCAAAAAACAAACTTAATGAAAGCACAAACGAATTCTAGATTGGAGATCACGATCTTAAGGCACGTTACAATATAGGATGTTAACCGTGCTGAAAGCACTTTAGTGAAAGTGCAAGAGCCCTAAGTTTTTGATAGTAAGCAAAGTGCCAAGGAGCTCAAAACTTTCTTGTAGGATATGGACCAATACTTTATAGTTGCAAAGATATCCGATAGGGAGAAGGTGTTGATTATGACTATATATATGGTGGAGTAAGCAAAGTCATGGTAGATAATGTGAATCTCCAATGACATCAGTGTTAGTAGATCTCCTATTGACACTTTAGAGAAAATGAAGGAGTAATAGTTCAGTTCCTCCTTAACAACACTTCATGACTCATCAGGAAGTTTTGAAGCAAGATGGTTCGGTGTCAGAGTATGTAAGGAAATTCACATCTTTGATATTAGACGTGCAGAACATGTCTAAGGAAAACAAGTTGTTCAACTTCATAAGTGACTTACAAGGTTGGACACAAATAGAGCTTTGGAGCCAAAATGTAGAAGACCTCTCAAGAGCATTAATGGTTGCAAATGTCGTAGTAAATCCCCAAATGTCACCATTAATTTGATCTAGCAACAAGGGCACAAAGAGAGGTGGGACATATAATGGTTTAGAGAAAAACAAAGAGAAGGCATGTGAATCTTTTCAATGTAAGTCCAAAAAACAAATACAAAAGAATATTGCTTGTTTCATCTGTGAAGGGACACATTTTGCTCGTGAATGTTTAAGACGGAAGGTGGGTGAGGAGCAAATGAATTTTATTGTCGTAAAGGATCAAGGAGAAGGGACCTTAAAAATTATGCTATGATGGACGTAATGGGCTTTGTGAAGGTATGTTTGAACAAAAGAAAGGAAAAACTCGAAGAAGAGGAAAAATGGTACGCTGGAGATATGTTAATGACTAAAGAGTCTTTTAGGGAATCACATTCAGAGGAGTACCCACAGATTATTTCGACAAAGGGTGTCGAGTTTTTCTGGTGGAGGTAGTTTGTTAGACCCTTAAGTCATAATAATGAAATCGTGTAGGCATTGGTAAGCCTTGACCAATGTTTGACACTCGGGGAAATCAAACAGTGCGAAGACTTGTGAGTAGGGAAGGAAACCAGATATTGTCGATGAGTTGACATACATTGGTGCATATTGGAAAAAATCTTCAACAAGATGTAAAATTCAGGTGTGAGACCAAAAGATAGCTTGAGATGGACCTTGGGTTGAATGTTAGCTAATCACATGCATGAAGGAGATATGTGAGAGTTATAAGAACTTAATGTGTATTTAAATACATGAATCATGACTAATAAACTTGCATGGGTAAGCATTGAATCAGGTCATTGTACTATGAAAAGCTTTGGACTTTGATAACTCATCATCAAGATATAAAGATCATGGAGAGATCTTAGATGATGTGACAGATAAGATTACAGTTAATAGACATCAACAATAAAAGACAAAGATATATGGGATGATCATTTGAAGATAGTAGAATTCTTCATAGATATAGATGTATCTTTCCTAATTAAATATAATATCTTATCTTGTTAGTTGTGATGTAAATAAATCCTATTAGATAAAATCTTTTTAAATGGGGGTATTATTTAATTAGTTAGTGTGATATAATTTGATAAGAATAAAGGTAATCTAATTAGTTTAGTTTAATTAAAATTCTGAATTGTAAAGCCAGATGTGTCTATAAATAACTTATTTAAGTTTTGCCCCAAAACAAAGATAAAGGAAAAAGGAACACATTGACAAAAAACATTCTTTTATATACTTTTAGAAAAATAATAAAGGTTAATTGTTACTGCAACTCGTGTGTTTATTGATTATTTATTTAATACTTTCATATTATTCTTATTCGATGTAAGATAAACGTTGCGAAAGTCAAGAGACATTCAAAAACAAGATTTTGTTAATTAACGATTGCATGGAAAGACTAAATCTCACTTTTTTGTTTAACAAAGGATTAAGCTTTCATTATCTTAAGTCAGCAAGTAATACATGAGAAATAGAGGCGGGAGGAGCCTCCCAAACCTCAGGACCAGGCGAAGAACAGGCAGAAGTGGCCAGTAAGTGTGCCACCCTGTTCGCTGATCTAGGAACAAATAAAACTGAGCTTTGCTGTAGCTCCTTTAACATATCTTTACAATCTGCTATGATTAAACCAGCAACAAAAGAATCAGTTTTATGTGCAGCAAGATCTTGCACAAGGAGAAGGCAATTAGTTTCAAAGCCAACATTAGAATGAAAACCTCTCTGCTAATTGAATCTATAGCTGATCGGAGGACTATCGCTTCTGCAGTAAAAGGATCTGCAGCAGTAGGTAATTTCAACTGCCCGGCTTCAATAAAATCACCCGCAGCATCACGTACAACCCATCCAACACCCACCTGCATATCTGCATTCCTCCAAGAAGCATCCACATTGCATTTCACATATCCAATTGTCGGTCTCCTCCAGTTACTTTCCCTTTGGACAAAACTGTCAGCCCTTTGATTCTTGGATGCTTGAGCAACTTTCCAAGAATCCCAGAAAGAACGAACCCGTACCAGGAGTTGAGAAGTAGAGCAACTGGACTGCTGCCATAACACCTTATTTCGAACTTACCACAGACCCCATAAAAATAAACAAAATTTCTGCAACTTTGAGTAATTCAGTACATCAAACAGCTCTGCCAACTATACCTGAATTGACTGTGATGGATCACTATCAAACACCTGCAATACCTTAGGTAAAACTGAATTCCAGCAATTTCTTGCAAAAACACAATCAAGAAATAAGTGTTGATTCTCCTCTATCCCCTGTGAGCACAAAACACAATATGGATCAACATCAACCCGGTGGATAATCAGGTTGGATTTTAGGGGTAGACAATCATGAGCCAATCTCCATACCAAATTTAGAACTTTAGATGGCAGATGTAAGTTCCAAAATTTCTTCCACATACTAGAAAGTGGAGTGGGCTGGTAGTGCTATGGAGCTCGAGTCAGAAGTTTATAAGCACTTCTCACCGAATAGTAGCCCGATCGTTCTCTCAACCACATCCAAGAATCAGGTCTGCTATGAAAGCTCAATGGAATTCTCTGGATAAGAGCACAATCTGCATCTGAAAATAAAGCATTTAACAAATGGACATTCCATCCCACCCCGTTTCGATTCAGCAGAGATTGAACATAATAATAATTACAATTCAGTGGTGATATAGATTGAATTTTGAAATCCCTTCCTAAAGGAACCCAAAGATCTGACCAAATTGCAATTGAATTCCCACAACGCACTCTTTTCATAGAAGCAGATTTAACCAAAGGGATAGATTCGAAGATACTTCTCCAGACAAAACTACGATTTTTCCCTAATTCAGCGTCCAAAATGGAAGAGTATGGGAAATACCTTGCTTTATAGACTTTAGCAACCAGAGATTGGGATTCCACAAGCATACGCCACACCTGTTTCCGGAGCATTGCAATGTTGAACTCTGTCAATGTTCTGAAATTTAATCCCCCTACTGATTTTGGGCAGCACATCAACTACCATCGCTTCCACTTAATTCCACTAGCTGTGTTAGAACCTCCCATCCACCAGAAAGCATTCATATGTCTCTCAATTTTCTGACATAGCTCCTTAGGAAGTAAGAACACAGACATTGCATAAGAAGGGATAGATTGGAGTACCGATTTCAGCAGAACCTCTTTACCCGCTCTAGAGAGAAGCTTCCATTTCCACCCTTGAATTCGTTTCCATACCTTATCCTCAATAAAGGAAAGGATCTCCTTCTTGTTTCTCCCCACAGCTGCAGGCAAACCCAAATAAAAACCCAAATCTGAGACCTCTGTAATCGATAAAACATTACTCACATCTTGCTTGCTTTCTATCGAGGTGTTTGAACTAAAAGCCACTGTAGACTTCTGGTTGCTTACAACTTGACCAGAGGCAGCTTCATAAAGCTTTAGACACTCCTTCACCTGTAGACTCTCAGCCTCGGTAGCTTTAAAGAAAATAAACTGTCATCAGCGAAGAAAAGATGCGATATAGGCAATGCACCTCTTGCAACCGAAACACCCCGTAATCAAACCCTGAGCCTCCCTTGTCCGCAATAAGGCAAATAGGCCTCTAGCGCACAACAGAAAGAGATAAGGTGATAATGGGCATCCTTGGCGAAGACCTCGTTGTGGTAAAATTGGCCCCAACTCTGTATCTTTCTGTAGGATGGTATATTGGACCGTTTGAACACAAACCATCATCAAATCAATCCACTTTTGACAAACCCCAAGACACTGCATCATACACTTTAGGAAACTCCACTCAACTCGGTCGTACGCTTTACTCATAGCGAGTTTTAGCGCTGCAACGCCTTTCAAGCCTTGTCTCATCCGTTTCAAGAAATGAGTGACCTCAAAGGCTAAATCTCACTTAAGTAGACCTAAGTGATATTGTAAAAAAGTAGGCACAACTTGCAATAGGTTCAGTGGACCCTTGTAACAGCACGGAGGGATTTGCAGTCCAATTTTAAGTTAAAATGGCCTCGTTATATCAAGTTTAATGTATATTGTCAAAACAACTAGAAATTTAATTTATTATGCTTAAAAGAAGATTACGTAAAAAACATGAGGCCTTATCATGAATTAAGTCCAACCACCATCGGAGATTCATTCTATGTAACATCAGTTCCAGACAATCTAAAACTTGAAAGAGAAAAATAAAACAAAAGTAGCAACCACAAAAGTACAATCTTCGAAAGGAGAACTTGTTGAGTGCATTCACTAGGGAGTAAAAGTTCAAAACTATGAGAGATGAAGACAAATCATCATGTTTCCTTTGTAGGGGCTTTCTTAGCTGCCTCAGCAGCTGCCTTTTCTGCTTCTATCTCAGCAACAATGGCGTCAATTTCAGCTTCTTCAAGTTGCCTAAGGCCATGTTCTCTCGTCATCACAGCCACTTCTATGTTCTTTCCCCCACTTTCTACAACCTACAACAAATATACACATGATCCAAACCCGTGAGCAAAAAAATTGTACAAATCTATCCTTTACACCTAAAGAACACTGCAGTGCCTAATATGTACACAGGTGTATACTATACACTTGATGTTTACTGTAGCATTCTGCATGCCTTTAAAAGACAGTTTTAACTATCCCTGTGTCATGGTACAACGCATTAATGCTCTGAATCAAAGATAAACATTGGTGTTCATCCCACAAATTAAATACACTGCATGTGCAGGAAATCAGACAATACAGCAGTTTTAATCTGTTGCAACAGCCCTGCATGCGTTAGCGTCTAAGTTCAATATTTTGATGGAAGAGCTTTTCAAGCACAGCTAGCATGTAGACAGCTGAGCTTTCCAAGCACAGGTAGCATGTAGACCTTTAAGCTTTTCAAGTGAAAAAAGAAATGCAAAACAAAAAGAAGGCAATACTTTGTCACCAATAAAGCCACTGATCCAGCTGCACAATACCTATTGAAGCAGGTGGTTGCGTGGTGTGAGCCAATTTAAGTCTTAAATAGTACAGGAGGCGGAAAGCTACCTCTAATAATGCACGAATTGCAAGCTTGATGGTTTCTTGCCCAGAAGTTTCC
Organism: Erythroxylum baracoense; assembly: GCA_025629805.1. Taxonomy (NCBI): domain Eukaryota; kingdom Viridiplantae; phylum Streptophyta; class Magnoliopsida; order Malpighiales; family Erythroxylaceae; genus Erythroxylum; species Erythroxylum baracoense. The sequence continues at coordinate 23,567,157 of JAOTAY010000189.1, forward strand.
TTATAGTTTTTCTCCAGGAATTCTCGGATGGAATTTGAGTTTCTACCAGTTGCATTAGCTTTCCAAGCTGAAAACGTTCCAGATGGATCTGTCTGATACAAAGATGGTGCCCCAGTGTATGGATCAAAGCCAATGATTAAAGTTGAAAGGCCAAATGGTCTCACCCCACCACTTTGGGTGTACTTTTGCTGAAGCCCTGCAATGTATCGAGTGATGTACTCAACAGTAACTGGATCCTCAACAGTAAGCCTGTGACTTTGACACTCAATGCGTGCCCTGTTTATCAGGACTCGTGCATCTGCTTTAAGGCCAGCACATGCTAATGCAATGTGGTCATCCAGGTTCACAATTTTCCTAACTGATCTGCAAGATTGGTGCCAACAAATAGAGAGAAGACATATGAACTCAAGAACAATTATAGACATTCATATAAACACAGGTTCAAGCACAAATATAATCAATTTATTCTCAGAAACAGCTAATGTATGGCCTAAGATACAGACATTGAATTTGAATATAACCCATTTCTTTACGCTCTTGACTATTTTAAGGCTCTTGTGGTTGAATTTTTGCATACAAATCCATGAAACAACATCTCAGACTCATGTTTTCTCATACACATACAGGTTCCTAGGAACAATACCTGTGATAACTTACACATATCCTTCTTATCTCATGTAATTTTGCCTCCAAAAATGGGCGTAATAGTCTGTACAACCATTACAATTTAAATGACCATGTGGAACCTGGGAGTCTACGATCTATTTTCAAGTTCAAAATTCCTCAAGGAAAAGAACATGCTTGGAAATTATTGAAACCAAATAGTGTAGATAGACCAGTTGTATTAGTCTAAAAAAAAATGCAGCTTTTGAGCAAAAGATGGAGATTTACGGATTTTGTAATAATTCAACCTACTCTCAAAATCAAGATAAATCTACCTCGAATTTTACAACCGAAAAAGCGACAGATCAACATCAAGTTCGATAGTTTAAAATATACTGATGTTCACAAGCATTCAATAAACTTCAGCCTGATTTTCAATATACCCACCAAAGAGAAAAAAGGAAAAGTTAAAATTGTTTAGTCGAACCGGGAATCTTGGAGTTTGGGAGTGGATTTCTTCTCGACACCGAGTACAATGGTGTCGTAGCCACGGACGCCGACGGCGGCGTTACCTTTGCGAACAGCTTCAAGGGCGTATTCAACTTGAAAGAGATGCCCATCTGGTGAAAATACCGTGATTGCTCTATCGTATCTCGCCATGTCTGATGACTCTTCTTCTTCTTCTTTGGCCTTTCTATGTGACTGTAAGCGAAGCAATACCCAGTCTGCGTTTCTTTTTGTCCTCCAGTGAATTCAACTTAGGCAACAAGTCACACCAAATCAATTACCAATCACAGACTCACAGTCGAGAAAGGCAGATGTCGGGTCGGGTCAATGTGACACTGGTTATGTCGGATATAGCGAGAATGGATTGGTTTTATTAAAGGGTAAATTAATAATAAAAATTTTAATTTTATTTAATTTTAAAAATTTTAATTTTATTTAATTTTAAAAATTTTAATTTATAGTGAAAATAATTATTTTTTACACCTCATATCGACACAATTATTTAACAAATAAAATTTGCACATCAAATAATAAATATATTAAATGATTAATTTAAAATTTAAGAAACAAACTTTATTTTCGATATTATTCCATTGAAATAGGAGAAATTAATAAACAAAAGTTGTTTTTGAAAATTAATCAAATTCATTAAACTTAGATTTAATCTAAACCTTTTGCTTGTCAAGTCTTTCCACCTCTTCGCATCATTGTCTATTTATAAGGGAATTCGATGAGTTATATCAACTCGAACAATAAAATCAGAGTACAATAATAACTACTTATTGAAAATTTCATTGATACGTGAAGTATAGAGATGTCCAGTACTATGTATTCTTATCTCTAGTTGGTGAAGAGGCTATTTCTGAAGGTACAAAGTAAAAATAAAAGATAAAGGATGTAAATAAATACATAAATAAGAAAGAAGAAAAATACAAAAATAAATTAAACAAAGTTATTACAAGAAAATATTTAAGCTAAGTAAGAAAATATTTAGGTTAAATAACTAGGAGGAAAGTACTACGTATTAAAAATTTTGGCTAAAGACAAGATATAAGACTAAAAAAAAAGAAGCTTAAAGGACCTAAGAGAATGAGAGAGACCCCACTATGTGAGATAATTTATTCTTATCCTAGTAGACCAAAGTTTTTTATTAAGGGTTAAGTCATCGGTAAGCTCCAGCAAAGTCATATCATTCTTAACCCTTTAGTTCTTCTTAGGCCTTCATTTTTTCTTCTTACTGTCTCTAAGTACATTCTTCTCGCATCTTCTCACTAGAGCGTCAGGGTGTCTCCTCTTAATATATCTAAACTACCTAAGTCTTGGCTCTCTTAATTTTTCATTAATATTAGCCACCTTTAATTTGTCTCTTACTATTATATTGTTGACCTTAGCTCTTCTATTAAGGTTACACATTCAGCGAAGCATTCTCATCTCCGCCATCATTAGCTTATAATTATACACCTATTTGATGGTTCAACACTCTGTCCCAACCTAGTCGCTAAATGATATAATTTACCTTTTAGCTTGAGTGTTATCTTCTTGTCACATAAACTTTTAATACACTTCTCCATTTTAACCACCCTAATTTGATAGTAAACTATGTCGTCATCGATCTCTCTATTGCTATGGATGATAGATCCTAGAAACTCTTTCTGTGGTATAACTTATGAACTGATAATTACCTCCATATCGGAAGCCACACTATGGCCCAAAAAGTTACACTTTAAGTACTCAATTTTAGTCTTGCTCAATTTAAAGCCTTTCGACTCTAACGTATCCCTCTAAAGTTTTAGCTTAACATTGACACTCTCTTTTGTCTTGTCATCTGAAATAATGTTATCAGCAACAACATATGCTAAGGCATGCCCCTTGAATATTTTTGGTGAGCTCATCCATCACTACTATAAACAAAAAGGGGCTTAATGAGGGGCCATAGTGTAGCCTAATATCGATAGAAAAATGATTTGTATCTCCTACTATCTTCCTTACTCTATTCTTTGTACCTTCATATATATTCCTAATATCTCGTATATAGGTCAAAAGAACTCCCTTTACTTCTAAATACCTCCACATGATTTCCTTAAGTACCTTATCTATAATATTCCATCAATTTTCTAAGGAGATGTAAATTTTTTATCGTGGACCTTTTTGACATGAAGCCAAAATGGTTCTCCGAGATAGGAGCACCTTTTCCCACTGTCTTCTTAATTACCTTTTCTCATAACTTCATGGTGTACTAAATAGTTCGATGCCTCCATAATTGTTACAACTTTGAATGTCCTCTTTGTTCTTGTTTAGAGTAATTAACATACTAAGTCTCCACTCATCTGACCCACTTTGCCTAGGCTCTTTCGTACCTCTGTAGGTATCTTATCAAGCCCTACTACTCTTCCACTCTTGATATCCTTCCTTTATAATCTGTTGGTAACAATTAAGTTACGATATCTCCCAGACTTGCTAAAATCACCTAAAGTATTGTTGTCCTCTACACCTTTATTAAAAAGACTATAAAAGCACCTCTATCATCTTCTCTTAATATCATTTCCATCTATGAGCATCCTCCTTGCTTCATCTTTTATATAACAAATTTCGTCTAAGTCTCTCGCTTTTTGTTTCCTAGTTCTCACCAACTTAAAAATATCCTTTTCTCTATCTTTAGTTTCCAATCGTTGGTATAATTTCTTGCAAGCTTTGTTTTTAGATTATGAGATTATCTTTTTTGCCTCTTTCTTTGTCAGTTTGTAACTTTCTTTATTAACTGTTCTCTATATCTCTTTGGTGCTATCTAATAGAGCTCTATATGCACCCTTCTTAATCTTAACCTTTTCTTATACATCTTTATTCTAACACCAAGACTCCATCTTACGACCCTAGGCCCTTTAGAAACACCCAAGATCTATTTACTTGTATTCCTTAAAAAAGTGGCCACTCTCTTCCACATTTGGTTAGCATCTCCTTCCAATTTCCATTCTTCTCCATATATGACTTTATCCTTAAGTTATTCCACCGTATCCCCTTTCAGATTCCATCATTTGACTTTGGTACACCTTCTATAACTTCTCTTCTTCCTCCAACCCTTAATTATAATATTTAAAACTAACACTTTATGCTGATTTAATAAGCATGCGTTAGGTATTATCTTACAATCCTTGCAACTAGGTCGATTGCTCCGTCTTACAAGGAAGTAGTTAATTTGAGTTTTTGTGATTCTGTTCTTAAAAATCATCAGGTGTTCTTCGTTTTCCTTAAAAACTAGTTGATTATCACTAACTCAAATGCTACAATGAGATCCAACAAAGTAGCTCCAACATCATTCTTATCACCATACCTGAAACCCCCATGAGGCCACGGATACCTATCTAAGGTTACCCTTATAAGACCATTAAAGTCTCTACCTAGAATAACTCTCTCGTCAAGGGAGATCTGCTAAATCGTCTCATCTAGCTCTTTTCAAAATTGGCACTTTAGTTATTCGTCTAACCCTACTTGAGGTGCATAAGCACATACTACATTGAAAACAACACATTTCACCATAATCTTTAAGGACATAATCCTATTATTAGTCCTCTTTATCCCTCCTAACCTGATGTATAAGTTCCTTAAAAACCAAAATACCTACCCCATTCTATTGTCCTAAACACCATAATTACCAAAGAACCTATTAATCTCTCTTACTTTAGCCCTCGTCCACTTTATCTCCTGGATGCACGCTATATGAATCTTACATTTCTCTAAATCTGCACTAATTCCAAAGACTTCCATATAAGAGTCCCCATGTTCTAAAAACATATTTGTAATCTTGCAACATCTTCTCTCTCTACCTAAAACTCACCAAATGATTAGCCTTTGCTCTATCATTAGTAGTTAAAGCCACCACTTCTACCCTAATACCTAACTCAAACTATATAACACAAGCTCAATAAGCCCCTAAATGAATCCAATATTCCTCGAGAAAAGGGAACAATGATTATTATTAAATCCCAAAATGGGCATCGCAATAAATAGAAGTAAAAATCATAAGTATACATGACCGTAGGTGAATCAAAATTAAATGGTCTAAGCAATTAGTTTTCTACATAATTCTAAAACACAGTATTGTACATTTAGAAAAGAATAAACAAAATATTGAAAACTATAAACAAAAAAGAACTTAAAACTTTTAATGGATCGATAAAGATTGAGTAAAGGATTAACCATGAGCGAATACAATCTAGAACCAATCATATGTATATCCAATAGAGAAGAAAATTTTATGAGAAACCAAATAACAAGAGAAGGGAAACAAGAAAATTGATTTGATCTATTTAATATGCCACACACCAGCTTTGTATATTCTCGTTATAATTAGCACCATTCACTAGAAATTCCTTCATTGTGGGGCTCACTTTGAAGCTACAAAAGAAGAAAGCAAAGCACAAAGTTTTCCAAAAGCCAGACGAGGAAACATCTAGAAGGGGATTGAAAATTGACCAAACCTGACCAAATCTAAGCTACTAATAGAAATGAGATCCCAAAATTAAGACCCAGAAAAAAGATCTATTCTTTTCCAATAATGTCCAACAAATTCAAAAACTGTGTTTGTAAGAATGAAGAAGCGTAAGGTAACACTAATAATAAGAAGATGTAAACCCCTTTCTGAACCTACTGGTATTATTTGACCCCAATAGTATTATCAAGTACAATAACAATAACACTCAGTATAAATCCCACTGATACACAGGGTCTATGGAGGTCCAGTAGTGTATAGCCTTACCCCTAACTAGTAGAGAGGCTAATGTGGAAAAAAAAAACTGATAATATCCCCAAGAAAGCTATCATCCAGTAGATAGATCGGAAATCTCTAAGACCCAGCAAACACGACTTAAGAACCTAAGGTATATGAAACCTTAGACACAGAAAGATGTAATTTGATGAACCCTCGAGAGTTGAATGCCACAAAGGATGATCACGCCTTCGATAAGTTCAGAAGTGTTCAAAAATCGAATTTAAGACTTAAGAGTGATAAACTCACAAACTTACAAAAGAATTGTTTTCAATTAATCAAAAGAGAAGTGTCTTCCTTACAATGGAAAAAGGTATTTATAGTATAGGAGTATGCGTAGCCACATAAGGTAAAATATCTAAATTAATTAAGAACATGATCTAAAGACTAAATAGGAAAATTAATTCAAAGAGCAGTATTTGGGATAATTTCCTTTAGAGCTCGATTCTCTGCCAAATTTATTCCCACGCTTAGTCCACACTTGCTATAATAGTCCAACATAATAGGACACCTCCCCCTTCCGTTCGATACTCAAACTTTTCATTTGAATCTCCCAAATCAATCTCGCCATCGACTCTTTAATTCTCTCAGTATGAGCTCGGGTTATTGGTCTAACTGGCACATGCAAAGGGTCTCGTTGCCTTATCTTAGCCTTGTTCTTATCATCCCCTTCCTTCGTCAAAAGGATTCGTCCACGATTCAACACCTGCATCAAAAGGAGATAAATCACTAACAATGAAAGTGGTCGATACATTGTACTTGCCTAGGAACTTTAATTTGTATGTGTTATCGTTGATCTTTTCAATGACTTGAAACAGTCCATCCCCTCGTGGTTGCAACTTATTTTGCCTCTACTTTGGGAACTTCTCTTTACATATATGGAGCCACACCCAATCACCTGGTTCAAAGATAACTTTACTTCATCCCTTGTTGGCCTGGCTGCTACACTGTTCATTCTTCTTCCCAATTTAAGCTTTCATTTTCTTATAAAGTGATTTCACTAATTCTGCCTTCCTCCTGCCATTTAATTAGTCCTTTTATCAATAGGTAAAGACATTAAGTCCAATGGGGACAAAATATTAAAACCATACACAATTTCAAAAGGTGAATAACCAGTAGACGAATGTACAGTTCTATTCTATGCAAATTCAACAAAAGGTAAACAATCTTCCCAACTCTTAAGATTTTTCTTTATAATGGCACGAAGTAATTGAGATAGAGTATGGTTAACTACCTCAGTTTGACTATCAGTTTGGGGGTGACATGTGATAGAAAATAGTAATTTAGTTCTCAAATTCCCCCATAAGACCTTCCAAAAATGACTAAGAAATTTAACATCTCGATCTAACATGATAGTCTTAAGAATCCCATGAAGACGTACTACTTCCTTAAAGAACAAATCTGCTACGTGGGTTGCACCATTAGTTTTACGACAAAGAATAAAATGCGTCATTTTACTAAACCAATCGAATACCATAAAAATAGAATATTTCTCCTTGCTTGTTTTACGTAAACCCAGTACAAAGTCTATAGAAATATTTGTCCAAGGTTCATCGGGTACGGGTAAAGGTGTGTACAAAGCCTGGGCTAACACTTTTGACTTAGCCTTCTTACAAGTGACATAATTTGCACAAAATTTTTTCACATCACGTCTCATCCTAGGCTAATAAAAATGTTCTATAAGCACACCTAAAGTCTTTTGTACCCCAAAGTATCCCATTAAACCACCCCGTGGGCTTCCTTAACCAACAATTCCCTAATTGAACAAATGAGTATACACAATTTATTTTCTCTAAACAAGTACCCATCCATCCTCTAAAATCGATTAACTGTCCCCTTTTCACATGCAACAAATATATCAGAAAAATCAGGGTCCTTATACGATCCTTTAACAAATTCAAATCCTAACAATTTGGCACTTAAAGTGGTAATTAAGGCATACTTGCAAGAAAGGGCATCTGCTACAAACATTCTCCTTACCTTGTTTGTATTTGATCACATATGGAAAGGACTTGATGAATTCCATCCATTTTGCATGTCTTTTATTCAGCTTGCCTTATCCCTTTAGGTGCTTTAATGACTCGTGATTAGTGTGACTCACGAACTCCTTTAGCGATAAATAGTGTTGCCATGTCTCCAATGCTCTAACGAGGGCATAGAGCTCCTTATCGTAGGTAGGATAATTGAGTTGTGCCTCGTTGAATTTCTTACTGAAGTACACAATGGGTCTCCTATCCTGCATTAAAACAATACCAATACCTATTCCTGATGCATCACATTTAATTTCAAAAGTCTAAGAAAAATTAGGTAAAGCTAGAACAGGTGCAGAGCACATATTTTCTTTAATCAAATTAAAAGCTATTTCTTGTGCCTTGTCCCATTTAAATCCTACATTTTTCTTAATTACTTCAGTTATAGGAGCAGCTAGTGTGCTAAAATCTTTAACAAACTTGCGATAAAAAATAGCCAACCCATGAAAACTTCTTACCTCTATAATGCTTTTAGGTGTGAGCTATTCCTTAATTGCTCTTACCTTTTCCTCATCCACCTCCACTCCATTAAAACTCACAACAATCCAAAGAAAACAACTTTATTCATGCAAAAATGACATTTTTAACTATTAGCGTAAAGTTTTTCCACTCTAAGTACATTTAACACCTCTCTCAAATGTCCAATGTGAACCTTTAAGCATATACTATAAATAAGAATGCCATCAAAATATACCACCACAAATTTACCAATGAAGTTGCGCAAGATATGATTCATTAACCACATGAAAGTACTAGGTGCATTTGATAAACCAAATGGCATAACTAACCACTCATATAAGCCATATTTTGTTTTAAATTTCATTTTCCATTTATCCCCTTCTCTCATCCTGATTTGATGATAGCCACTTTTTAAATCTATTTTGCTAAAAATTTTATCCCCATGAAGCTCATCTAGCATATCATCTAACCTTGGAATAGGATGGCGACACTTGTGTGTAATAGCCTGTTTCCATATTAAGGGTTAGGACATAGGATCCTAGACCATCGTACATAAGAAATAGTATTGAGAAATTTATAAGGTGTATTGCATTCACATACATATCATTAGCATACACACGTGAATATTGATGTACACATTGCAAATACCATATATGGACTCAATTGACATATTCTGGGGTATGAACGATTTAAAATGGTTATGATGTGAATTGTGAGTTTTTATATCATGAAATTTAATTGACGGATTAGAATTGGTGATTTAGAATATAATTGTTAAAAGTGGGAGATTTATGAATTTATATGTATTTTTGGACTAGGAAAAATGTCAAGTGGCAAGACAAGTTAACAAATGGCAATAGAAATGTAACACCCCACTCCCGTATGACACATGCACGTGTGCCCTTCGGTCAAACGTGCACATGCCTGACAAAAATGATGTGTTAACTATCTCTCTTTCACTGTATCACATGGCATTGTAATTAAAATCACAAATCACACATTTGCTAACATCCAAAATTTCCTCATTTTATATCATAAC
>JAOTAY010000189.1:23579665-23591235 GCA_025629805.1 Erythroxylum baracoense
CCATGTGGAGTTCGATAGTATTTACACGTAACGCTCCGTTATCTTAGGTTATGTGTCGGAATGACCTACGGGCGTCCTGATGCGTATCCCAGGGTAATGGGGTGTTACAAAAGTAATTAAGAACATGATCTAAAGACTAAATAGGAAAATTAATTTAAAGAGCAGTATTTGAGATAATTTCCTTTGAAGCTCGATTCGTTGCCAAATTTATTCCTGTGTTTAGTCCACGCTTGCTATAATGGTCCAACTGATGTAATAGGAAACCTCCTTCGGTTCGATACTCGAACTCTAAATTTGAATCTCCCAGATCAACCTCGCCATCGACTCCTTAATTCTCCAAGCATGAGCTTGGGTTATTGGTCCAGCTGGCACATGCAAAGGGTCCTGTTGCCTTATTTTGGCCTTGTTTGTATCAGAGACTGTTTCCAATTAACCCACATGAAAAGAAAGAAAACAAGAGGGGGGGAGAGAGAGAGAGAGAGAGAGCGCTAAAGAGAGAAATAAAGAGAGAGAAAAATAGCAATAATAATAATAAAATAATAATGTAAATATTAGTGGAAGGAATAATAAGAGTTACTAAATCAAGCTAAAACCCTAAGAGATAAGTACTACCTATTACAAGTTTATACTGACTACAATAGGCATTGCAATAATCTCCTTATGAAGGATCTTTTATCTGAATCCTAATACTTCAAAGTTTTCTATTGCGGGTCGTGTCCTCGGTAAATTCCAAAATTGTCATATCAATCTTGATTACCTCCCCCTAAGTTTTCTTAGTCCTCACTTTTTTCCTCTTACAGTCATTAAGTACTATCTTCTCACACCTTCTCACTTGAGCGTCTAGGTGTCTCCTCTTAACATGTCTAAACTATCTAAGTCATGTCTCTCTTAATTTGTGAATAATAGTAGCTACCTTTAATCTGTCCCTTATCATTACATTCTGGACCTTATTTCTTCTAGTAAGGTTGCACATCCATTGGAGCATCCTCATCTCTATTACCATTAACTTATGACTACGCACATATTTGATGGGCCAACATTTTGTTCCATAAAGCATAGCCGGCCTAACTGTGAAATGATAGAATTTACCTTTAACATTAAGTGGTATTTTCTTGTCGCACAAAACTTCTGATACACTTCTCTATTTAAGTCACCCAAATCTGATCCAATGAAATATGCCTTCATAAAGCTCTCCATTGCTATGGATTATATACCCCAGATATTTAAAATACTCCTTTTGTGATATAACTTCTGAACCAATCTTTATCTCCACATCGGATACCTCTCTACATCCCTAAATTTACACTTTACGTACTCACTCTTAGTCTTACTCAGTTTAAAGTCTTTCGACACATCCCTCCAAAGTTTAAGCTTAACATTGACCCCTTCTTTTGTCTCATCCACCAAAACAATATCATTCGCAAATAGCATGCACCAAGGCACATCCTCTTGGATATTCTTTATGAGCTTATCAACCACTACTGCAAACAAAAAAGGGCTCAAAGAGTACTCTTGGTATAACCCAATATCTATAGATAAATGCTTTGTATCTCCTCCTCCATGTGATGAAGGGTTAAGGTTGACATTTTTGTTAAACCCGTCATGAGTTGACTGTAAACCAGACTTTAATGAGTAACATGAGTTCTTGATACAACTAAAAATAAAACTTAATTATCAATACTTGGCTCTTCAATGTTAATTTTTAAATAAATTTATTAAATAAATATTAATGTGATGTATTGTATTTTAACAATAATTTATTTTATTATATGTAAACTAAAAATGTAAATATTTTATTATCATAATTAACATTTTTTATTAGTATTACAAAATCAAATAAAATTTAAACATTTTATTATAATTTATTTTTGATTATATTTTTGTTTTTTAAATCATATCGTAATAATTTATTTATGAGGAATAAAGTTCATTATGAAAAAGATTTAAATTCAATATATATTCATGTTTTTAATTTTTAAGAAAAATATTTATGATGGACAAATTATATAATATACTTTATTATTTAAAAATGAAATTTCTTATAATTTTATTCATTTGAAACATGCTCTTATTATTTAAAATTACTTCTTAAACTTTTTATTTAAAAAATAAATAAAACTATATATCCAATCTTTTGCTACTCTACTCTTTTTCGGGAATAGATTGTCTGTTTCTCCTATTCTGTTCCACCTGTTATCAAACCATCCCTATCATCTAATTTCTGTGGGTCTCGTTTATTAAATGGATAGATTTTTATATAATAAAATAGGTACAGAATAATAGGAACAATTTATCTAGTCCTCTTCTTTTCCGGTAGAATCACTTAATTTTTCTCCACTAGAACTACGGAGAAAATTGGGTATCATAATTTTATTTTTTTTCTCCTTTTTCATTTCTAGTGACTTGCATGTTACGTTGCACTTTGAAGTGGTAAGATACAAGTATAAACTTTACATTCCAAAGACTGACCAAGGTTCTATGTCGCTAGTCCTTGGCTTGTTCTGCGGGTGACCAGAAATGTTATGCTTTCTTTGTAAGTGACAGAATGGTGGATACCATGAGCTTGTAGTCGATTGGCTTGGTCAGGTAAGCATCCATGCCCACCTCTAAGCACTTGGCTTCATCTGACGACATTGCATGAGCTGTTAATGCAACAATTGGAATGTGCAAAACTGTTCCTGCTTCCGATTTCCTGATTGCTTTTGTTGCTTCATAACCATCCATCTTTGGCATCTGTTTTATTTCAATTAAAGACATTAAGATTGGAACCCAGAATCTTGGCTTATCAAAACATAAAATCTTTTCATGACTTCAACAATTAGAATGGATTAGTAGAAAGTATATGTTCATTTGAGTTTCTGGTTTTCTCACCTGACAATCCATCAGGACCAAGTCAAATGAACTTTTGTCTGGGGAACTTCCTATTTCAGTTTGTGAACTTTTGTCTTCCTGCAAAGGAGCTTCCTTTCTAACCTCTTCTACGCTAAGCGTGCAATTTAGAGCATCCACGGCTTGAAGTCCATCCCCCACTGCAACCACTGTAGCCCCCATCTTTTCTAACATAATTGTAGCAACCCTTTGGAGAACTGGAGTATCTTCTGCAAGAAGAATTCTCAAACCTTCAAGGGAGTTCTTTCTATTTATGGCTTTGCTTGAATGTGTACTGTTTCGCTCTTTAGGACATCTACTTTCTGATTGTTGTTCACAGTATGTGGGACTGCCTGTTTGGGGTACTCTACCAATCGATAATTGCTCGTTGCATGCAAGCACAGCATTTTGATCTCCAGTTCCAGGTACCTGAGGCCTGATAGGACGTAGATCTTCCCTTGAATTATTTCCGTCTGGATGCATATCTGTCAACTCAACCAGACATTTCTTAAAGGTCTCACACTGTGATGCACTTGTGATCCTTTCACTTTCTTTTTGGTTATGTTCAAGGTTAAATATTGCATCATTACTAAGCTCAACAACATCAGAATCTTCAGAACTGGCAATGTCAAAGTGAGAAGAATCAATCTCCAGACATTCGTGCTGGTCATCATCCTTAGATGTAGCCCTTGCAACATTCAAACTTTTCTTTTGCTTCTCGAGGTATTTCTCCTTCAATGCAGTTTCCAAAATCTCAATCATTTTCGCCTTGTAAAGTGGTTTATTAACCATCAACACGTGCCCTTTTCGGCGGAGTTCCATTTTGATTGCGTTGCAAGTATCATGATTTAGCATCCAAGCAAATTTGGCTTTCCCAGAGAATCTTTCAAGGAATTTAATTTGTTCCTTCCATATTTCTGTACTCAAGTCCAGCAACCCTATATCAACAACTATGATGAGCGTAGGATCCTTCATTTCCTGTATGTTCATAACTTCTGACTTCAGCTTTGCAGCAAGAGAATGCTGAGCATCAAAACTGTTGTTAGGTCTTCTTCCAAAGAAGAGTTCGCCAAGAATTTGCGTCAGTTCATTCCACTCAGAAATCCCCAAAGTGGACAGTCCAATTTTATGCAACCACTGGGACATGATAACTCTTCCCATGCTTCCATACAGTGCTAGCAACACCTACATTACAAGTCATAACGCAGTAACCTGATTATTGCTTCATACTTACTACAATTAAAAAGCATCTATCAGTCTTCCAAATTCTATCATTTCTTATACCGCAAGTTTGCTAATCCTAGTTAGTTTCTTTCTGTTTTAGGCATGCTTAAGTTCAAGATGGTAACTTGGTCAAGATGATCTCTATGAAAGATTTTCAGTGATGAGCGCTGCTCACCACAACATTGTGTCTTGTAAAGTCTGCTTGGCAATGCAGTTCTGCACCCTCTACAGGTGTTTTGAGAAGCAGGTATAATCGCATTAGAGTTCCTGGACCGTCCTTCTTTACAACCTTTATCTCTCCACCCATCTTATTAACCTGTATAAGCAACAAACAAGGAAAAGGTTAAGAGGACAATCATGGAGAGTTGCACAGACCTTTAATCATAAGGAGCATCTTTCACAAAAATCCCTTTCATGTTTCGTCAATAACCATTCAGGATTAGATCTCTGGGTATGAGGCAATGTACAGGTCACACACTATGCCGAATTTACACAATTAAGGGGGTTTTTTTTGTGTGCTCATGTATCTAGAGTTCTATTTGTTGTGTAATGTAATGTCATAGAGCCTCATATACTTGTGAAGTCTACTGACCAATGTTCGAACAATACATAGCCCAAGACCAGTGCCGCCATGCCTGAAAATGGAGAAATATCAATTCAGAACTGCAGGGAATTCATGTTTCTTGATTGAACACATATATGTCATAATTTATATATGATGTCCAAAGTTAAACATGTTCTAGCAACTCACAGTCGAGTTGTTGAGGGATCAGCTTGCTCAAAGCTTTCAAATACAGACTCCCATTTGCTTGGATCAATTCCTGAAAAAGGTACTACACATAATCTTATATTCCATAAACAAAACATTAGATCTTGTTACGCCTTCAGATATTTATTTATTCAGGCTCTTACCACATCCTGTGTCGTCAATTTCGAACCATAGAATCATGTTGTTTTCTTTTCTACACATCTTCTTAACATGATTCTCCTGCTGCTTCAGTTTTGTTCTAAGTGTACAGCGATTTTTCTTCTGATCCAGATGAAACTTTGTGGTATCACTGAAAGTACTTAAGTTCTCACACCAGCCACGCAGAATTATGTGACCAGCTGAAAGACGTTACAAATATTCACCATGTAGAAATACAAAAAAGAAAAAATTGTAGAATTTTAAGCTCCTTTTCTCTAACATATGAATGATTATTCTTCTAATCACAGATGTCCATACTAAAAGATAAAAAACTGGCCAAAAATGTTGCACTCACATGTTGTAAACTTGATAGAATTGCTTATCAGATTTGCAAATATTTGTACAACTCTTGCGGAGTCCCCCCGAACTAATTTGGGCATATCATCTGCATGAAAAGGAATTATAAAGAACAATATACGCCAAGAGAGCATAAATGGAGAATAACAATCTAATTGGTTGCTAATAGAAATTAATCTTCACATTGAAACATTGAAGTCATACCAGAAAAATCTAAGACAGCCTCCACATTGTGGTTAATGCATTGCACAGAGAACATGTCAATGAGTCCTTCTAGTTCTCTACCTAAATCAAACTCGGCATCTTCCAACACAAGTTTTCCAGATTCAACCTGGGGCAATTTTAGAAAAGGGAATGTAAGAAAATGATACTCTTCATGATACTTGCAGCAGTTGGAATACCTCGCTGAAATATTGAAGTTTCTATGGAACTGACGCAAATTCAGGACTTGGGTAATAATACCTTACCTTGCTCAGATCCAAAATGTTGTTAAGAAGCCGGAGAAGTGCTGTGGAGCATTTTCTGATCTGTGTAACAGTTGCATATTGTTCATTCGTGAGACAATCATCACTAATAAGAATGTCCAGCAGCCCAATTACAGCAGCCATAGGAGTCCTCAATTCATGACTGCAATATAGCCATTGAGTTCCTGTTATTGCTTAGTAACAATCTCGAGATTAAACCACCTATGATTCACATTTCTGTCTAATCATAGCATGTTTCCAAGTTCATTTCCCTTTTGCACACAACTATAAGTTTTGCATCTCTCAGTCAGTGTACCAAATTCCTATATCCTATATGATTTACAGTAATATGTTGAGTTATGCTCTATTTTTTCCGCTTCTAACTTCAGTTACTTTATTGAGGAAAGCAAGTAAACTAGCAGAGAGTCAAAAAGAGAGAAGAAATTCATGATATCATTCAGAATACTCATTCCAAGTCACACTCTAAGTCCAAAGCACACATTCTTGGACATTCTAGCCTTTCATATGAACTGTTAGATCGAAATTTTTTTGTTAAGCTCAAAAGTTCCGTTGTGACTATTCTGACACTTACCTCATGTTTGCAAGAAATTGGGTTTTGTAGTTGTTTGATGCCTCTGCCCTTCTTCTTGCATCAAGATGGCTAATCAGTTCCGCTCTTAGTTTCATTTCCTTTGATACTCCATTCGTTAGTATTAGAATACAGACACATCCGATGATTAAGATGCATACGGATGCAGAGATCAGTATCACCAATGTTTTGAAAGCTCTTTCATCTACCTTCCCCATTATGTACTTTCTCGGGATGATGATTACGCCTACCTGCAACATAAATTTGATCTTGATAATTGTTTAAATAAATGTTCATAATACCCAAACAAAGAAGTGAAAGCTCTTTCACTCTACTAATTCATATTTATCTCTACAGAAAGAAAAGCTGCAATATGGTTTGTACATACTATTGGTAGCCTTTTTAGATTCAGGAAAAATGAATCTATGTAATATTGATCATGGCCAAACTTGGCATTTTCTACATGAACAACGTGTCCTGGTGTCAAATTGTTTCCATAGACTCTATCTAACCATTGAGCTCCCATTCGTATTGTGTGATCCTCAGAGTCAATAGCCATCATAAGCTTGGGTCCTGTTGTTGAATTTCTTAAGAGAGGAGCATTCGTGGAAGTAGCCAGCAAATAACCTTCTTGAGAGGTAAGATATATGTGCCCACTATGCACTTCAACCAGTTCTCTCATCAACTGGCCTACACTGTAAAGTGCAGTGGTGACACCCACAACAGCTACAATGCTTTTATTGGAGGCGTCCCAGACAGGTAATGCTGCTGACAGCAATGGTGAATCGCTATACTTGCTCACTGCTACATGCCATGAAGCTACACCATCTGGTACTTGTGAAAGACCTGCAATATTGATAAGATCATCTGGTGCAATAGGCTGTGATTTCCCCATCTTATCACCTGTCACTGGATCAAGTGGCTCACGATACCAAATTGCAGACTTGTTGCCTTGAATGGATTGATCATCCCAACTTTGACGTGATGAGAACATATTGGCATCATAAGGTCCATTGGCACTGATTGAATAGTTCACGAGATCAGAGTAGATGTAGAATGTGCTGTTACTCCTGTGATCTCTATGAAAAGCTTGTACAAAACCATTTCGGTAGTTAATGGTTATGGCATTTAGAGCCTTACGACTTGCAAACAATGCCCATGTCACAGCCCTCATCGCTTCATAGAGCTGAAACATTTGAAGAAAAAAGAAGGGATGAATTAAACGTATAAACCTCCGTAGATGCTTTATCAGAAAGTATGTGAAAGACAAACAGAACAAAACAAACCTCCACTTGTTCCGCTTGAGTAGATGGCTTGCTGTGCGTTCTGATGACATACTCTGACAGCTTAACTTGAGCTGTCGTTATCTCGGAAGTGGAGTTCAAAATGTTCCACATCCTCAATATGGGACGTTGTAGAAGCTCATATCTGAGGCCAGAAGCTAAGGTGTCTAATGATTGGCTAGTATAGCTCTTTGTGAAATGCCATGTTAGAATTGTTAGAAGACCGATCAAAATTGCTAACATTACCTGCACAATTCCGTCAAGAACTTCCTGATTTAGGGTAGGGAATCCATCGTCACAATCCATCGTCACAAATCATACAGTGTGAGATGACAATTGCAGAAACTATGAAAAACCGAATATTATGTGGACAAAAATGGTATAGCACTTGCCAATTACTGGCTTTGGTTATGGAATGATTGCAACAATGCATGCAACTTTCTAACCGATACAACAGTTAAGAGGAAGATTTGACAAACCATGATAGCGAGGCGAACCACGAAAACGCTGTAATATGATGAGAGGCAGTGAGTGCTACCATACTGAAACTCGTCCCTTTCAACATCTCTATGAAAAATTCTTCGGCCACGAGGAGCTCTGTCTCCTAGAATTTGATCAACCACCTTTCTCCAAACAGAAGAAATTGCCATCTCTAAAGCTGGAAAATTACGTTCAGAACCTCCAGAATAGGTTGTATGAGCGTTCTTCTGATGTTTGGGAAGAATGCACGTAACAAGTAGCCCGCACCTTGTCACTGCACAAGAGACGGAATGAAAGATGGAGTAGAGTGAAGAGTATGTGAGTGTGTAGAGTGGATGCTCCAATACGCATACGCTGGTTCATGTGTCATTCCCCACTTTTTGACGGCAAAAGACATCTTCTAGTTCTTGGCAATTCTCGCAAGTGGAAAAAAGTGATCCTCTTCCAAACCCCACCATTTTCCATGGGACCTCTCTTCCGCCTATATCAACTTTTCTTTTGGAATTATAGATAAAAGGGTAAATTTAGCATTTGGAATTGGTGTATCACAAAAAGTTGTGTCCGAGTAACAAAATGAGAATCCTATACTGATCTTGTCCATAACTTGAACTTGACCAAAGTTAAGTACCTTGGAATCAAAAGAAAGGAAAGGGAAGAAGCTGATGAGCATATGGTCTTCGGCAAAGTGGGGGGTTGGCTGCTAACAACCCGTGAGAAGGACATTTTAATTTAACAGTAACTTAGAAGACAGATCGTGGGCATGCACTAGTTTGGCTTGACTCAAGGGTGCTTGTTTTATGAATCCACTTCACTAATCCACCATTTTTCAGCCGCACGGCTGCTTGTGTATTCTTTAAAACTAACATCAACATCCAAAGCAACACATCACATCACTACCTTCCTAAGCATAACAAATAAAGTAAAACCACCACCAGCTAAGCCTGTTCCCATTGCATGGTTAAAACAAGGTGTGAAACAATAACAAAGAATATCTTCTTGACTTTATGACAATCTCTCATATCTTCAAATGTTAAATCCTGTCAGCTCATTTGGCATATAAACTTCCTCTTTTTTCTCACAAGTTACAAGCCCATGTCTTCCAAATAACAGAACCTTATGATATGACACCTTTTACTCTTTCTTCCTTAACACTCACGAAATTTATTTTTTTTTGTACAAAACTCACTAAAACTATTCAAAAGGATCAATTATAACCAAATAAGCATGGTAAACTATTTCATTATTATTAGCAACATTTTTCAAATTAGTCCTTCAGCTCTTCTTAAAACTAATTTTCATCAAACAAATTATGAACTTAAGAAGTTACAATTAGAAATAGAAAATTTATACAACTTTTTTTTAATATAAAGTTCATCATATCATAAGGTTCAAAGAGTATGTATACTTAATTCAAGTAAATTGGACACTTTTCTTTATTACTAATGTGAGTCGAAATACTCTTTCTTTGTGCTTTGGTAGTAGTTCATGCTAAAGTCAAGGTGCACAAATGATATGTCTAGGAAATGTAGATCTGTAATATAATTAAGCTCCCTCTTTTTCGTATCATTGAAATCATAATAAACTTATTCAGTTTTTCAATATTTAAAATAAAGGATTCTACAAGAATTGTCTTCAACTAATCCTATATATATTGACTACATAATAAATAAACAAAAAAAAGGGAAAAATTGACAAGTCGTAAAGACGGAACTTAATCCTTATCAGAATCAGACAACAAATCAACCAAGAGATGCGATAACAAAAACAAGTCACAGGAGGACGAACCAAATGACTGGTTTGGGATGAGTGGTTTCACAATCACTCTACGAGCCTCGAAAAGAAGGGTCAAGTATGTAGGCATTGGAGAGCTAATGGTGGTAGTTTAAAGCAACAATTAATCGAACAAATCACATCCATGCCTTACACGTCGGTGCTCCATAACAAACGTTAACAAAGCTAAATGGACCTGACGTAAAGGGCAATGAAAATTCAAGTGAGTCCGAAGGTGGCGTACGCATGGCAACCTCCTGTTACTTTAGGGTCCACCATAAATACAATAAGCTTGAGCTAGTTGCTAATAAGGCATGTTATGTTAATATTTGTTTTGAGGAAGTGGTGGACGACGTGGGCATGCCATGCCAATTGCCATTTCCTGGTGAGTGCAAAGCAAAATGACCACTTGGGATTGGGAGGAACTAGGAAGGATATTTTTGTAAGTCTTCTTAGTGTATTTATCTGACTGACATTCATGTCAATTTCCACTAATTCTCACAAAATATCATCTTAAAGGACGGTGAAAGTTTTCAAGGTGACGTCTAGTGAGTAGTGACTAGCCTACAACAGAACGAAATTAAATAAATAACATATCAAAATATAAGGCTAATTCAAAAGGTTGCCTTTCCGCTGGCCAATGAAAAAATCCAGATTAATAAGGACCAATCTTTGAAAAGATTGCTTCAAATTCCTTTACACTTGCTTCCATCCAAATAATTATACCAAACATTGCAATGCAAACAACACGATACCTTATACAAAAATGGTATGAAAACAAGCCAAGTTATGCATTGAGAACAACGTGGAGAATGATACGAAGCTTCAATGGTGCAGTTTTATTTGGATTTCTGTGACTTCTCAGTTGCTGCTTTAGCGGCAGACTTGGCCAGCTCGCTTGGTTTAAATGCACTTTTTGGGTTAAGTGCCTTTCGTATCTTAAATGCTGCCCATGCAGTTCCAATAGCGTGCCCTGCAGCATCAAGACCTTCATTTGTTGCCTTGGCTGCTTCTTCGCCATACCTGTGGGTTCAAAACACTTTTTTAAGATCTACATATACTTGGACAAACAAAATTCTACAACTTTTCTATCAATAAATGAGCATATGAACCCAACTCTCCCATTCTAATGTGAAAGCTTCTCTTGGACATAAAATAAATGAGCATATAAACCCAACTCTCCCATTCTAATGTGAAAGCTTCTCTTGGACATAAAGAAAGAGGTTGAAGATTAAGGATCTATTTAGTTGGATGTTAATTAATAAAATTGAATAGAATAGAATGGATCGAAACGAAACAGTTTATAATAGAATGGAACGTAATATAGTAAAAAGTTACTTGAAAGGGATGAATGGGTTCATAATATAATATAGTGAACTCTTGTTTGGAAAAAAAATGGAATAAAATGTAATGCATAATAACTGACTATTATACCTTGCAAAAGATTTAACGCTATGATTTTAAAACAAAAATCATGTCCAATTAAAAAGTAATAGTTATGACTTATTTTTTTATATTTTTTTTATTTAAAAATAATAATTTTTTAATAATTTTATTATTAATTATATAAAAATATTATTATTAATTATTTAATAAATTTTATTATATTATATGTGATTTATATTTAA